>CM039474.1:30008903-30155350 GCA_022433065.1 Begonia loranthoides
TTTGTTTTTACTGCTTCTTTCTCTCTTCTTTATGAACTCTGATCAGTGAGTGATTTATGTTATGAGAGAAGGAAGCTATTTATAATATTACAGAATACATGGATCGCAGGTTTGATTTTGACTGTGTTTTTCTGAATTAAGCTCTTGTTTGAAGGTTGAAACAAATCGAGCTTAGAAAAAACAGCTGTTTCAAATAGTCACAGTTTGACAAATTCATTGTTATTATTATTATTATTAGTAAAATTAACAAAACAACTGCTAAATTATGGAATCAATTACAAGTTAACTACTAAATAATTTTGGCTAACAAATAAAATATTCAACTATGAAAAATAAACTACGCAAACATCAATATTAACAACAACATTTCTATTAAAATGAAAAAATACGAAGTTTTCCCTCGAAAATATATTCTCGTACGCTTCGAACACTTGCTTTGATTGTTCCTCTCAATATTTCTAGCATTCTATTGTCATTTGAATTTAAAACAATAATTTGAGGGAAAACCTTAAGTTTGAAAAATCGAACTTAAGTAATCTTTACTAAATCCTATTTCAAGAACTCACTTTCTGTAGCGGAAAGACAACGTTTCGTAGTTAAAAGAAAACGTTATTCAACGGAAAACGTGGCAGCGATATTTGCCCCGTTCATTTCTCATACTTAAGTATTTTATTTATTAGCAAAAATTATTTAGTGATTGACTTGTCATTGATCTCATAATTCAGTAGTTATTTTGTTAATTTTCCTTACTATTATTTTACTTATATTTATCTCTAAAGTCCTCCAAATTACTTTGGTTAGCACAATATTTTTTTAATTAATTTTTTTCCCAGAAAAATGTAAAAGAAAATTTATTATTATTTTAGCATTTATGGAAATAATTATGGGGTTGTATACAATTATTTTTCCTTTTTATTTTGAAAATATTCTTTCCTCCACTCCTACCATAGATTTACTCAGCATTTAATTAGTTTAAGTTCGAGCCAAAAAACTCCAATATATCGAATGAACATGTCTCACATAGCAACATGTCAAAGCATGAACATGAATTTATCTGTGGTGTTGTCAAAATTAAAGACCAATTAGGTCAAGTCCGATGTTTTACAATGACTTTCTCGTCTGTGAAGACATAATTTGAGGAGCAATTTTGCAAGTACCGGAATACGTTCCACACCATAATTTCTCTCACGACCCTTTCAAATACACATAAACAATTCATTTTATTTCATTGGGGAAGAAATATTCTCATCTATCAATTAAAAACAAAATGGAAAATCAAATAATAATAAGAACCCATTAAGACAAATCAATTGTCTGATGCCATTATTGCTAAGAAACCGAATATGAATAAAAGAACCAGCATTCTTTTCATAAATGTCACAACTCGACCTAAAGAATCGAATCGTTCAATTATTTTTTACTTAAATTTTATTAATTAGCAGCAGAAGACTTAAAATATTAATTATAAGTCAGAGCCCAACAAACATGGGCTTAACAAGTTTAATAAGTGATATTATATAGCATATTAATGTAATTTAAATAAAAGATTGTGTGGAAAATAAAAATAAAAATTATAATTGTCTATCACAAAGTTTATCTCACAAAAAGTCTCTCAATATAAAGTTATTAAAAACATTGAAATAAAATAACTACGCCAAATTTATTCCTAGTTCAGCAACCAGAAGTCTTGTTGATAAAATCGTGAAAATGTGTCATTAGGGTGAGTTGACTAAACTCAATAATGATCAAATTTTAAATTTACAATAATTTATTTGAGATAATATTTAAGCATGCATGATTTGAAAACTCATATTTTATAAATTCATTTTAGAAAATTTATACAAAATGTCATGTGTTTAAAACAACCTACTAATATGAGGGACGTAATTAAAATAGGTCTTTGTTGTATTAAATAAAATCTCAGTGAAAATAGAGTCACTCACGGGCTCTGGGCATACCATGTCATAAGCATATCACAAAATAAAAGCGATGTTCGATGATCGCGAAGGCCACATAAATACCCTAATAAGCTTTAGGGTTTTGCGCCCATGGACACAGCACATACAGCTATCTCATTATTCTATTTAACAACTAACAAACACATCATTCCATGGTTGAATGTGCGTAAAGCGAAATAGATCTCACACCGAGTCGATCGAACGCAATTCATATGATCGAGTTGATATAGTCATTTTAATATGCATGCTTAAAGAAAATGTGTATAATAAAAAGTAAATATAATATAAAAATTTGACGGCCATAATATGGATACTTTATTTTTTATATAACACACATCTCAAAATATTTATTTTATAAAAATTATGCAATGCAGCGCATAAAAATAAATTCCTACCTCAAAGTGGGCTTTTATCGGCCCAAGCTCAATTATCCAAAATATCCAATTTTTAGAGCTCACAATTTAAATTAATTTTGGGGTACTTAAAATAAGATTGTAAAATTTTGTAAGTTAAATTTTATTAAAAATCCCAGTTATTATATAAAATTAAATTAAAAATTAATTCGGTTAGAAAATAGCCTAAATAGGCCTAAACAAGACATGGATCGCAGCCCGAAATGGTTGGATCTCCAACTGAGGCCCAAGTGATGGACTACAAGGTCCAATCACAAGGAATAGGGCCCAAAGACTCATTAACACTTACCTTTCTACTTATTTGGAAGGTAACTCAATAATGGACCAAGTGGAGGAGTCACCATCTTGAGAAGTTCAAGGAAATCCAATACATATTATGTTATGGAAACCATCCAAAGTGGTCGAGTAAGAGTAAGGAAAAGTTGTCATAATCAATCAAGACTTGGAGAAGAAATATCAAGAGTTAATTTAAGTAATTTACTTAAAGTTAAGTTGCCAAAAGTGTAGTATAGTAATCGGCAAGTGTGTAGCTAAATATTAGCATTATTTAGTTTCATTTTTAGTTATTTCCTATTTCTTAGTTTATGAGTGGCTATTTAAGCTACCGTGTATGGTTTTTTTTAGACAATTGAATTTGGAATATGAAAGCTTTACTTTGTTATCATTGAATTAGGAGAGATTTTTTTTCTCCCATTTGGTGTGTTCATCCAATGTTTGTGGTGTGATTTCACATTGAGATTGCTTTGTTAGTTGAGTAATCTTTCATATTGGCATTCGTGTTCTTATTCTTGGAGGAAGGACGTGTGAATGGCGTTCAACTATCAAGAGGATTAAATTGGTGGAGGCCCTCCAAATCGAAGACTAAAGTTGTGATTTCTTGATATCTTCGGCCAATCTAGTTCAACCGAGCATATTTCCTTACTTGTGGCTATTTTCAATATTATTTTTGGGAAGGAGTATTCATCATTCATTGACGTGGTTACTGGGGGAGACAAAGTGTATTCATTGAAATACTGGAAGGAGTATTTCCTTACTTATTTTTTGGAAGGAGTATTCATTGAAGTGAGACAAAGTGTCCCAAAGTTATAGATTTTTAAAGTTTGATATTTCCTAAAGCGTTTTATAGTAAGTTAAAGAAACTTCCTGCTTTCCTATTCTACAAACTCCTCTTCAACCATTAACACTCTCCTAATTTCAAGGCTACACTTATACGGTGCATCAATTTCCTATTGGTGGAAAAAGAAAGTTATCAAATTGGTAATTTGTCTCCAAGCCAACCAGTCGATCATCACTCTACAGTCAGTCAATAGCCATTCGTCCAGAAGCAATGAAGTTTTGAATCTGTGAATTGTCCGATCGATCACCCTTCAAGAGCCAAACGACCCAACAAAATATAGTCCTCCTAAACTTGTCAATTTGCGCATCACCAAGAGTCTAGCCTAGCCCACAATCTGAACGAAGACAAAAACGTTCAGTTACCATCCTCATTATGACACGACAACTCTTCCTCTGGCTGAGACTTCCTCTTTCTGTTAATCACCCAAATTGGCTGACAACAGAAGAGACAAAGTGTTGCAAACTTACCATTCTCCCCCACTTATAATACCTCGATGAGATTGCACCTTTAAGAACACAAATTCATCAGTTTCAAACTCTAATTCCCTCCTTCAGATGTCTGCATAACTCTCTTTCCAACTCTAAATTGCACCCAGTCGTTCCTTAATTACCTAAACATTCTCAGTTGTCTCTAGAATCAAATCAAGTCCAAGAGTGACACGCTCCTCGGTCTCAGTCCAACATAAAGGCGATCTACACAGTCTCTCATATAAAGCTTCATATGGCAAAATACTGATACTGGTCTAGTAGCTGTTGTTATAAAAAAAACTCCACTAAAGGCAAGTGATTCACCCAACTATCTCTGAAATCCAGAATACAAGATCCCACAACATATCCTCGAGAATTTGGATTGTACGCTCAGACTGACCATCTATCTGAGGATAATGTGTTATACTCAAATTAAGTTCCGTGCCCAAATCTTTCTAAAGGGATCTCTAAAATTTCAACGTAAATTTCGGATCTCTATTAGAAATAATACTCAAGGGGACACCGTGAAGTTAAACAATGCCCTCGATATACAACTTACTTAGTTTTCTCAAAGAAAAATCTATTTTGAGAGGAATAAAATGTGCGGATTTCGTCAATCTATTCATACTATGTCAAATTTCCGTACCGTCCTTGGTAAACAGATCACGAAATCCATGGTAATCTTGTCTTATTTTCACTTAGGTATAGGCAAATGCTACAGCAACCTAGCTGATCTCTGATGTTCAACATTAATCTATTGACAAGTCAAACACCTCGAAACATAGTAAGCTACATCTTCTTTCATCCCAATCCATAAATACTAACGCTTCAAATCATGATATATTTTCTGCTAGGATGAATGACAAATCTGGACTTAGGGCCTTCCGTTAAAACTGTCTATCTCAAATCTAAATCACTGGAGATGACAACTCAATTCTTGAAGAATAGGTATCCATCAAAAATGATATCTCAACCGTCAAACTACTCACTAGCTTGAATCTTCTCGAATCTTTCTTTTAACTCGTCATCAAACTTCTGTAAATCTTTCACACGTTGCAAAAGTGTAGGGGTCGCTACTAAATTAAAAACTTGAACTATTTGACCATCCTCTTAGTACTGTAGCCCATAATCTCCAATAATTAAATATCTCTTCCAATCATCCAATACAAGACAAGAAAGAGACCATTGAGGATAACGACTCAAAACATCAACTATATCTTTAGCTTTTCCATGATGATACTCCAAAGTGAAGTCATAGTCTTCCATATACTCCACCCAACGACGTTGTTAGAGATTTAAATCACGATGTGAGAAGAGGTACTTTAAACTCTTGTGGTCCAAAAATACCTCAAATTTTGCACCATACAAGTAACTCTGCCAAATCTTCAAGGCAAAAATAATAGTCGCAAGTTCCAGACCGTGAGCAGGTTAATTCCGCTCATGCGTCTTTAACTGTCAAAATCCATGAGCTATAACTTTATCTTGCTGCATCAGAACGCAACCTAAGCCAACTCTCGATGCATCCGTATAAACTATATAAAGCAAACTCTCATCAGGTACTGCCAAAGCTGGAGCAGTAGTCAATCTCTACTTGAGTTCATCAAAAACTACCTGACACTTTTTATCCCAAATGTACTTTACGTTCTTTCTAGTTAATTGTGTTAGCAGCATAACAACAGAAGAAAAATTTTGCACAAACCGATGATAATAACCAGCCAGACCCAAGAAGCAACACACCCTAGTAACATTTTTTATGCACCACGAATGTGTGTATGGAAGGCAACCCCTCAATGCACTTGACTATAGAAGGCAAGAACAAACCCGAATTTGGAAAAATCACAACTCTATCTAGAGATGTCCAAATTGAGTGAAAATTGGACCACACCCTTCTATGTGAATCAATAGGGAACCCTTCAAAATTCAGATAATAATCTTTTGGGAGAGGAAGATATTCAAGGAAAGGTACAACTAGTCTGAAGAGGCACCAACAGCCAAAATTCAGAGCCCAAATGGTCGAATGCACAACTAGCTCGTTTTTTATCCAAATGTAGTAAAAATTGAACCACAATAATTTTCACAAGAGTAGAGAAGGAATTCCAAAAATCACACAGAGAGTTCAAACAGAGATGAAGATATACGAATACAAAATTACTGCCCGGAAGGATGCCAATATGGCAGTTTTTGGGGCCAAAAGGGAATAATCGTTAGTTAATTAATTCTCGTCCAAATTGCACCAAATTTGAACCGCGTACTTTTTGAAATGTATACAAGAGGACCTTAAAATTTCAAAACTAAAATCGCTCAGACAAAGAACTTATACACAAATAGCTACAACCTGGTCCGAAAAGGAGCTATGTTTGCACCTCAAACGGACTCTCTCAAGGAAGTCCCTCCAACTTGGGTTGCAGCAGATTTTCTAACCCTTCTCTTTAGACTTCCACTTCTAGATGAAGTGGAGGAAGGAGCTAGTGTAGGAGATTGACCTCAAGATAAGGCAAGAACGGTGATGAATCAACTTGTGGGCACACACTCACTCGGGTTTTAAAATTTAGATTTCTGTCCATTTTTCTTTGGTTATCTATGTTGATGGACGAATCATTTTCCCTTTAGGTTAGAATGTTGGACACTGATGTTAGGAGGTCGACGTGGACAGGCAAGTTTGACAGTAAGGAAATTTTCAAGGTAGGTAAAGGAAAACTTGATTTTTTTTATTGCCGGATTTGTCTCTGTAAATTTCTAAATTATTGGTTGGATTTTGGATTCGTGGTTGTTCTGAAGAATTTTAAGTGGTTGGGACGGATGTAACGACCCAGTTTTTATTTACTTTAAAAATGCATAAAATTTAAAACTTTTATAAAAACAATTTAAATCGTCATTAATTCTTTTAAATTGAAATTAGAGTTCTTTTCTTAATACTGAATCGTTAAAAATCATTTTCCTTGAACTTGTTACTTAGATCGTTATAAATAGCAGAAAACCATAATTATAAAATCATTTTTCTGAAAACGTAATGGAAGCATAAATAAACTATTTACGGAATAATAAACGATTGTTTACATTAACTTTTACAAAATCATTTTTCTCTTTTACTTCTTTAGTCTAGCCAGCCACAATGTTCGCACGTGTAAATCTTTCACTAACTGCTCCTCTGTAGAATACTTGCGTCATTACGATCACCTACACCACGAAGCAAACATGAGCTAACGCCCAGCAAGAACTTAAATATGCAATATGTATGTCTCTAACTCATTATGTCAGAATGGAATCCGTCCAAACTATTCTTTACTCATGGTTACATATACATCAACTCGTACATCGAGTTGGGACATTGAAGGTTTAAGGCAGGGAGAGTGGCCGCTAGTCAGCATCTAACTCCTTGGGGTAGACAGGCTCTCTTGACCCGACAAGAGAATGGCATAATCTCGAGTCCACCGGTTAGATCCGAACCACCTCCCCAACCTCCAATTCCCTTACATTCTTTTCTTTTATCCATTTTCTTATCACCAATGAATACCAACCCACACGTGGCATTTCTAAATGTTTCTATTATCATGATAAATGTCAATACGAAGCAATAAACATAGTAATATAAAAGCAGAAGATAAGGGAAATCTACTAGCATACTACACGTGGAGATATGATCTAAAACATGCTTAACAATTAAATAAAACAGCAACTATATAGGCATGCTTAGCAATTTATAGGAAACAATAACAATATAAGCATGTTTGGCACATTAAAGGAATCAACAACTATATAGACATGCTCGACTATTTAACGAAACCAATATCAATATACTAACATCCTAAACATGCTTAATAATTACAAGAAACAACAGCTATATCAGGAATACTAAACATGCTTGCATAGACATAATAAACAGGAGCAGCAATATATATAAAATTACTCGAAGCATAGAAATGTTATCAAACGATTAAAGGAAAGACTCTGCTTGTGGTGTAGGGCCTCCACTGGGCAAGGCCCAATATCAATTCTTACCTCGAAGCTTTAACGCATATCAGCAGTTTGTCCTTCTTCTCTTAACACCTTCACAGAACCTTCACATTTCATAACATTTAATTATTCATAACAATCAGCCAAACTGTAATTCCTCACACATGCACATTAAAGCCTTCATTCTATATCCTAATTTCTTTATCTTCATTCAACTTAACTCAAAACATTCCCAAAAAAATACCATAACGAAGAACCAGAACAACAATATTCTATACCCTGCAAAACCGTAGACGAGATGAAAACAAAGCAAACACCGATCATAGTTCTCCTCCAATTATTTCCAACAAAACAAAAATATTATAAAACCATTCCCAGAACTGCCACATACTTTTCCATAGGTAACCAACAAACAGAGCACAACATCCATTACCTCTCAACGTCTAATAACCACATTCAACAAGACAATAACTAAACAGAGAACCTTTTTTTATTAACAGAGCATATTCCATCACCATTTATCTCATTTCTCCATAGCTCAGAATCAATAATCAGAATAGGGAACCAAAATTTCACCAACAGATTAACATTTACTGGCCATTATCAATAATACAAAGTGCTTTATTAATATTCAACCACTAACATGCATCACATCACAAAACCAAGGAGCATCCAGCAACAGGGAGCATTAATCTTAAAGAACAGAGAGTATACTTCGAACATTTACCCGAAGATAGAAGCTCACAGCTCTCCTCTCTGTCTCTCATTTCCCTCAGCTTTTTCCTTTCCTCCAGAGAGAGCTTCATTGCCCATTTTCACCCCTAAAACATTGCAGACACACACACACGCTCGGTTCATCCAATGTAGGGGCAATTCATCATACAAAAATCCCAAAACAAAACCCATCATCAAAGCCGAATCCAACGTCCAACAACAGAACCAAGGAAATTTACAGTGCTCAGCCAAAAATGCAGGGGAACCTTACCTGTCACTGTCGCTGACGGTTCACCATAGCTGCCGCTCAGAACCCCCCTCCAGTTTTGCCAAACGCTTGCCCCGGTTCAGCGATGTAGAACTCCAGCTCGCAGGTCCGATCGCACCCGAGCCCTTGCCTGCAATTCATCGCACAACCACCACGCGCCGACACCCGCAGCCATTCGTCGCACACCGGCATCACAGGAGCCTCGCCTCTCTTACCCGCTCGTCATTCGCCCTTCGCGAAGACTCAGCCGAAGGATACGTTTTCTCCCCTCTCTGTCTCCCGAGTCTCTCTTCAGTCTCTCCAAAACCGCTCGCAACATTCTCTCTTTCCCCTTCCCTTTGTCTCTCCATCCTTCTGTCTTCCCACTTCTCTGTCTCCCACGATTCGTCTCCCCTGTCACCCACGAGCTCTCCCTCGGCTTCACCTCCTCCCCCCTTTAGTCTTCAACCAGATCGGTTCAAGGAGAACCGGTTTAATTCTCTCCTTTATTTTTTTAATTACTTCTTTTATTTTAATTCCGTTTATTTATCCTCTTAATTAATATCTTACGTTTTAACTCTAATTAATCTCACTTTATTTAACTCTAATTTTCATTCCAATAATTCTGCTAAATTATAATATATTGATTACGTCATTCTTAATACCCCGATAAATATCCAAATATCCCCAACTACTTTACAATTATTCTTATTAAATTCTGTTATGAAAAGTCAGAGTATTACACCGAAGGTGAGGATGTGAATCCTGATCAGCCCTGTAGCCTTTGCCAACTAGCGACTCTGCAGAGTCGCTGGGGGAAAAAGGAAGGTGGTGGCTTGGGATTTTCGGAGCCACAGCCTATGTCAATTTGCTTCGAGGACAAGATTACCTTGGACCGCAGTCCAGGATTCTTTGGGTCGCGGTCCAAAATTTAGATGGGCTTCAACCCAAAACTTGATATGGGCTTTGGCCCATATTAGATTGGGCTTTGACCCACTGGATTTTTGGGCCGAATTTAAGGTCTTGTTTTGGGCTAAAAATTTACTTTGTTCTCAAATTTTGACCCGATCGTTATTGGGTCATTGTGGGGGCCGTGTTGGATCTCCAACCATAACGTCCTTGGGACATCCTCATTTAGCATAAAAAATTTAAATAATTAATTTTAAATTTCAAATCTTAATTTTTAGTAAAATTATTATGGTTAGATTACAAAACTTAAAAAATTATCAGACTTGTTGTTGGGCTTCAATGGGTCATTCTCGGTTGGGCATTGGTATTTGTTGGCCCAAATTTGAGGTAATGGTTATTTTATGTTCAACATACATTAATTCAAATAATGAATATTTTGACGTTTTTCCTTATTAAATGACTTGGCATGTTAAATTTATAAAATGTACAACAATTTTTTTAACTAAACGTGTTTAATTTTCTATTCAACTCAATTATATTTATTTTTACATTTATACAATGGTTAAATAGAGTAATGAGACAGTTATATATGTCGTGTCCATGAATGCAAAATCATAAACCTAAACAGAGTATGTTTGGTTGTTCCGATCGCCTGAGCATCGGTGTTGTTTAATTTTGTTATTTACTTTATTGTTCGTCATTATTTCTTTCACATAATAATTCTTTTAAAAATAAATATTTTGAATGTACACATAATTTCTAAAATATAAGTGTTGAATATAAAAGTTAATTCCTACAGAGTTTAGTTGACTCACACCAGATTTGACTCTATTTTTCAGGAAATAATCAGAATAATCCCCAAATTTTCACCACATGAGTAAATTTTGGAGATTTTTTTCCATGCAAATTATTTTGTTTTCTTTCCTAAAGTGACTAAGAATATCTGTGAGATTGGTACCTTACCTTTTATTTTTAAGTTATTTTCTTCTAATTTTAGGCCTTTTTATTTCACGTCATTTGAATGTCCCTTTTGGACCTTTATATTGGATCTGGTTTGTAAAGTTAAACTTTAAGTCTTTCATTGCTCATTAATTAAATATAAGAAATGAGTCGGACGACTCAGTTCTTTTGGTCATGATCGTTTTATGTTCTGTCTCGGGTCCCCTTTGGAGCATGACATAATGGCCGGCAAATACACATTTCTTCGCTTTCGGGTCAAGTTTGGCTGGATTATTTTTGAAATATGAACCTAACATATTGAACTAAATATACGAAAATAATTTACAAATCGCTGACACCATATAATTTCTCAAAGGGGGAGATTTCTTTACCTAGACATGTTACTAGTCAATTTGGATGTTTTATAGTAATCGAAAGAAATATGCCCATCTGATCTCCAACGCAATGCCGCGAGAAAATATGCGTATTTTTGTCAATTTTTTGCCCCCAATCGGCCAAAACCTTTACATAGTTAAATCCATGGACTCGAGTTTCCAATCTCGAATGCAAACCCAACCTATAACCTAAACTTTGAACGCGAAAACAGAGATAATGAGCGACTCACCTTCGAATTCCCTTCACGAAAACCGGAGGTCAAACCCTCAAGAATACGAATACAATGTCAATTAACCTTCACTTCTGTCTGGATTTATTCTCTCTTCCTCATTCTCTCGCTAGTGGCTAAAAATGAGGGAAACAAGATTTTCCTTCCCTTTATTTGAATATTCTTTTTTTTACCATGTGGCAACACTCAATTTCATGAATTTGACCCATTGACAAAACTTTACACGTGGTTAAACATAAATGGATTGTGACTCATTCGGGTCAATGCATAACACATTGATTGCAAATGACGTAGAACACTTTCGTAAAACTTTATCTATTTAAAAATCAATAGTTTTTACATCCTCCCCTTCTTTTGGTGAGCTTTAGTTAGACTGAGATTATTTTGAAAATGAACAAGCCTATAATATGTGAGTGATATAAAAAAAGGTATAATTTTGAAATTGACGAAGCCATTGTTTGAAGGTTGAAATTCAAGTTAGAATGAATCAAAAAATCGTATTTTAGACCCATAAAAAAAGTTAAATAAAAAAGAGGGATGAAGCGTTGACCACTTGCACATCACTCTCAAGAAAGACATACATGTAAACATCAAATTATAAGAACTTGGAGTAAAGCTTTTTTTTGAAAGATTGTGGGTTTGGAGTAATTTCTTAAATTATAAACATATTATAAATAAATAAGTAAAAATATGTTAGTTCATAATTTAATAAATTAAAAGGAAAAATGTAATGTAGTCCTAAACTTAGAGGTCGGAAACAATTGATGACTAGAAGAATTTTTGCAAACAATTTGATCTATATAATCTGGTTTCTGATTATGTGTGACTGAAAATTAATCAAAAAAATAATAAGATAATGACTTTGGAATAAATGAACCATTCCTCAGTCAGCTACTCACAATACGAAGATCAAATTGCTCCAAAAACTTGTCGGTCACACATGTCACAACATTCAAGAAATCGATTTTATAGGCATTTTGGAGATGATCAAGAAACCCAATATAGTAATTACGAACTTTATTCTTCGAAGTTAGTTAAATAATGTAGGGACTTGGTAAGTTTTACGGTTGCATGATTCATTTGACGTCGGAAGAAGATGTCGAATGATTTTTTTTTATTTGGATTCTTACTTTATATGTTATTTGTGCTTTTTCTTTTAATTTGTCTCAACTCCAATTGATCCCAATAATATCGATCACTAAATAACGTCACGTAAGTATGCACAAAAGAGAATGATAAAAAATTATTTAGAAATGAAATTGATTTAACTCAACAACTCAATATTTTAGTATTATGATCCTTGCCAAATGATTTTGGTAAAAACGAGTTGGTAAGTGAAAGACCATATGCTCGTGATATTTTTTTTTTTTAAATGAAATTAGATAAATTATACGTTGAACAAGAATATGTACAATGAGATAATACATGTTTTATTATAAAATGACTCGAGACATAATCTACGTGCAACATCGTGAAATTTTGTCACAGTTACTATAGTTTTAGCAACGAGAGGTATTAATTGTTATTAAAAAAATAGGAGTCATAAGAAAAGGTCATTATTCCAATACAGTATAATCATCTGGACAAGTCAATAGCTCTTCACTTGTATCTTCTCCGTCGTTAACAATCATTGGGTTTGAGCTAATTGCAGCTGCCGAAGCACAGGAGAGGGATGTTTCCACGCGGGTTGGGGCCGGCCGGCGGGACAGGGCCACGTTGCAGAGACTGAAGGGGAAGGCCACGTCCTTCATTGTAAAATCCNTTCATGGCTCGCCCACTGCTCATCCTTCATGGGCCTGACAGCTTCAAGCCGGGGAGAGAATGAGAGAATGATGAAGATGAAGAGAGAGAAGAGAAGGGTTTTGTTCAGACAGAATGCCATGGTTTTTGTTTTTACTGCTTCTTTCTCTCTCTTCTTTATGAACTCTGATCAGTGAGTGATTTATGTTATGAGAGAGGGAAGCTATTTATAATATTACAGAATACATGGATCGCAGGTTTGATTTTGACTGTGTTTTTCTGAATTTGACGAAGCCCTTGTTTGAAGGTTGAAACAAATCGAGCTTAGAAAAAACAGCTGTTTCAAATATTCACAGTTGACAAATTCATTATTATAATTAATAAACTTAGGAAAATTAACAAAACAACCATTGAACTATAGAATCAAAGGTAAGTTAACCACTAAACAATTTTTGCTAACAAATAAAAAACTCAGCTATGGAAAATAAACTACACAAACATCAACGTTAACAACAACCTTATTATTAAAGTGACAAAGTAGGAAGTTTTCCCTCGAAAATGTCTTTTTTCATGTGCTTCGAACATCTTGCTTTGATCTAAGGCAGAGTTTTTTAGAATACAGGCGATAGATTCCCGCATATTTATGTTCAGAGAATCACTGACGAAAATAAACTTTTTTCCTCTCAACAATTTCAATATTCTATTGTCATCTAATCTGAATTTAAAACAATAATTTGAAGAAAGAACTAAAGTTTGATAAATCAAAGCAAATGAATAATTTTTTGCGATCAATCGAAGCCTTTTTTTTCTTCATCGGGATTACTCTTCCCCAAAGATGTCAAATTACTTTGAAGAATTCATAGTTTGATAGGAAAGACGTCGTCTTTCCACTGCGAAAAGTCATCTCCTCTGCAGAAAGTCATCTTTCTTCAGAGAAAAATAATCTTTCCTGAGTCATATTTCAATGACTCACTTCCCGCAACGGAAAAACAATGTTCCATTGTGGAAAGACAACATTCCGTAGAGGAAAGAAAACGTTATTCAACAGAAAACGTGACAACAATGTTTGCCTAATTCATTTCTTATATTTGAGTGTTTTATTTATTAGCAAAAATTATTTAGTGGTTAACTTATCATTGACCTCATAATTCAGTAATTATTTTGTTAATTTCCTTTATTATTATTTTACTTATATTTATCTCTAACGTCCTCCAAATTACTTTGGTTAACACAATATTTTTTTTAATTAATTTTTTTTTCCTGAAAAATGTAAAAGAAAACTTATTATTATTTTAGCATTTATGGAAATAATTATGTGGTTGCATACTATTCTTTTTCCTTTTTAATTTTGAAAATATTCTTTCCTCCACTCCCACCATAGATTCTTGAAATTACTCATTTAATTATTTCAAGTTCGAGCCAACTAAACTCCAATATTTCGTACAATGTGGGCAATGGGCAATGAGGGGAGCACAGAGCAACATGTCAAAGCATGAACATGACTTTATCTGTTGTCAAAATTAAAGACCAATTAGGCCAAGTCCGATGTTTTAATTTGAGGAGCAATTTTGCAAGTACCCCACACCATAATTTATCTCACGACCCTTTCAAATACACATAAACAATTCATTTTATTTTATTGGGGAAGAACTAATCTCATCAATCAATTGAAAACACAATGGAAAATCAAATAATAATAAGAACCCATTAAGACAAAAATCAATTGTCTGATGCCATTATTGCTAAGAAACCGAAGCAGCATTCTACTAACATAATCATTCATAAAATGATGAGTACAGATAATGATGTTTTTGATTTACCTTTTACATTCGAATACAGCTTTACATTTCTCGATCATTTCGAGAGGGAAGCAACCAGCTTTTCCTTCAACTGCTCAGCGGCGCCAGGTTCGGTTTGAATGGAAAACGTATGGACAACCATGCCTGATTCTGTAGTGGAGACATTACATTCTTTTGGGACAATCTGATGTTCTTCGAAAGTTTGAATGACTTTGGAAACAGGATGAGTGTCCAGAGGGCAACTCAATTGCACGACAGCATCCTCTTCTCTTGTCTGAAAATCAATTTCTGTGGCGGAAAATGTCTTCTGATTGTCGCTTCCCATATGTTTCTCGGTTTCCAACAGCCGAATTTTCATCTGGAGATCAGTGATGTAACCAATGGCGTCACCAAGAAGCGAAGCCTTGTCCATTTTCGATATGTTAGGGACGACAGCTCTTAACGCGTAGAATCGTTGGTTGAGCTTCTCGCGCCTCTGTCTCTCTGCTTCCACATGATTCAATGGTTCTTCCCTGCCATTGGCAGGCTTTCTCCCTCTCTTCCTTGGTTTTCTCTCGTCAGCTTGAGCCGACTCATCAAGGGGAAACTCCAAACAAGAGACCCTCTGCTGAGCATTTAAACCCCTGACAATTTCTTGCCTTACTTGTGGAAAAAACTTTGTTTCATTGTCATCGCTTCGATACCCATTCGAAGAATTTCCAAAAATATGATTACCACCGAGTGCTTGTACATCATAAACCTCCGTAGTCATATCTGCATCGTCTTCTATCTTTGGCGAAAAATGAATGCCTAGCGTTGGAGATTTTGAGCTGCCTAGACTTAGTTCATGTCCAAAAAGTTTTGGAAATGCCTTTGACTGCAGATAATCAGACTCCCCAAACACAGATTTGACCATATCCAAAACCTTCTGTTCCTCCGGAGTTGATATAACTGAGCCAAGTTCTACAACACCACATTTCAAAGGTACATACACTACGGTCTGAAGCCCGGCTAATCTTGCTAGAAACGATCTCGATTGATGATAATGTAAACAACTGTTCATATCTGATGCCCAAATTGAATTCTCAGACTTGAATGACTCTCCAAGGCGACACTCTGAATCACATGGAAAAGAAAAATACCTCGACACGAGGAAGAACATGTCCATATTAGAGATCTTGTTGAGATGTGCAATTAATTTATCCTCGCAAGATCCAACGAAGCAATTCTGAAGTTTTTGAAGCACCGTTCTCTTTAGATCGTGATTCTTGTCCCTTCCTCCTCCAAATTTTTCATCCTTAGTTGGGTCATTTCCCACAGCACCGATTGTAAAATCACGGCACTTTCCATCTCCCCATTTTAAGCCCAACGCTCCTGATTTGAAGTTCACGGCTTGCCAAAAAATAGCATAATTCCAACTCGAGCCTTCAACCAGTTGGCACAGAGCATGATGTACATCCAAATCAGCCAGGTGATGCCTAGTGATCTCTGATACTAAATTGTTTGATGCCAATGCGATGAGAAATTTGCAAGCTTCAGTTCCCAGTATGGATTCCACCATAGCCTTGTCTTCTTCATTGAGCCAAAATTTCTCACCCATCATTTTCTTCAAACCACCACAGAAAAATCTCAAAATCTAGATCTAAAATTCCAAGTCGCTGCCAACTTGAAACTGATGATTAAATCACTCTCAAAAAGAATTTTCACCACCAAAATCACAAACTTAAACCATTGAAAGCTCGACAGAGTCAAAATCAAGTGAAAATTTAAGACCCTTCCAAAGCTCCCACCGCGACTTACATACCACACGAACAGAAACGAAATAGATTTCGCACTGGATACTATAACTTTTCGAGCTTAAATTCTTACAGCAAAACGAAACTTGTTTTTCCACCGAAAAACAAACAACAAAAATGCAATCAAACTCTGACGTAACAATATTACTTTCCGAACTTAAATCCTTAAAGAAACAAAACAAATAGTTTCTACTTCACTGAAAAAACAAATTCTAAATCAAGCATACTGAAAAATACTCAAATTTTTACCTGAAATTAGAAAAGGCTTCAGAATCACATCAAGATCCTCGTTACATCTGAGTACCGTAAGCTTAAAGTGAGAATTTCCAGGAAGATTGCCGGTTTCAGATAGCAGATCGGGATTTTAGGGTTCCTCCGACATCGAATTTCTATTTTGCACGTTTTACTTTTAGCTAATGGCTTTGCTTTCTCGGTTGGAAATAGACAAAAAAAAAATCTGTGGTCTTACAAAAATCATGTTTTTTGATTTATTAAATTATTTTCAATTACTTTTGATTTAAAAAATTAAAAATTAAAATAAGCTTATTCACTTTTTTTTTTAATTTCATTCTTTAATTATTTCAGCCCAATTTTATATTCTCAAATAATCACATATTTAATTCTTTTAAAATGTAAACTATGTAAAAGAAAAAAAAGGTGAATCTTGCAATTATAATTTTTTGTTAAAAATATAGTTTGGATATCCACATCGAATGAATATGTATCCGTAGATGTGTCTGTGACCCAAATATATAAACTCAAAATATATAACAATACAGGATTCGCATATGCGTGGTAGGGATTCACAACGTGCAAGATTAGATCTAGACAGTCAAATAGTATTCAATTGATTGTGCACAAGGGATCCGCGACAAACGATAACGTGTCTGCAGACGTTTTTGAGGACGTGTCTGAGACCCAATTATAAAAAACCAAAATATATAACGATACAGTATTTGCAGACACGTGGTAGGAATGATGTGATCCAGAAAACTTACAAAGACAAGGATTTATTAGGAGGCATTGGAGGTCAAAAGACTAGAGCAAAGATAAAGAGGATGAATGAAAAACTTCAACTTTTAGTGGCGAAAATACAAGAGAAGGAGTTTGTGATCCATGAACCAAGAACAATAAATTTGCTAAGCATTGGAGATGACGTAATAGAGGAAATACAAACCCAAGAACGTAAATGGATCGTACTTAATCAAAAAAAGGCAGGGAAGACATTTTTAAGCACATGTCAAGCACATGCCAAGCAAATGCCAAACACATGTTATTAATTAGTTACTAAGCACATGCCGAGCACATGTCTTAATTTGTTAGATCTTATCTTATTTTAAGTTATTTTTTTAAGTTACTTTGAATTTATTTTATCCTAATTTATCTTAAGATTAGATATAGTTTTGTTAGAATTAGATATACTTTATGTTTAGCTTATAAAAGCACCTTAGGGAACAATTGTTGAAATCTTTTGACAAATTGAATTGAGAGCTTTTGCTTTTTTCTGCAGCTCTCAAAATTGAATATGAACCACAAGATTGAGCATTATTTGATTGTCTAGATCTAATCTTGCACGCCTCAGATCCTTTGTGCACTGCAAATCTCTATCACATGTCTGCAAACACTGTATTGTTATATATCTTAGGCTTATATAATTAAGTCTGCATATGTGTACTTGTCTCTAGATGCATGTTCGTCCACTGACACGTTATCGTCCACCCGGATCTCTTGCGCACAATCGGTTGAATACTATTTGATAGTATATATCTAATCTTGCACGTCGCGGATCACATATCTCTACCATGTATCCGCAAACACTGTATTGTTATATATTTTGGGATTATATAATTGGGTCACGGATACGTATTAGTCTGACGTAGACGTTCGAATTTGTTTTTAACAAAAAAATGTGACTACAAGATTTTCTTTATTTATTTCTCATTGTTTGAGATTTAATTTATTAAAAAAATTTATTTAAGGTTCAGCGACACATAATTTTTTTATGTTAAATACAAAAAAAAAAAACATAATTAATATACTCATCAACCCTTTTACTATCATTTTTTTTTAATTCATTATTGAGAGTCATCATTTACTATTATTTTTTTTAAAAAACCACCCTATATGTTTCCGAATTAGCTTTAATTGATATTAATATTGAAAAATAATTGTTTTTTTTTTTTGAGAATATACATTGGGTAAATGACAAATCAACCATCGTGGTTTATGATCAATGATAAGTCAACCACTAGAGTATTTTTTTAACAAATTAACCACTGACGTATGGGAAAATAACAAAGCAAACATCACAGTTACGTTTTTCGTTCTCCGTTAACAAGTTAAAAACACGGTGTGTGGTCAAGACACCGCGTAAAACGCGGTGTCACCTCGTTTTTAAGCGAGGCACCGAGTTTTTACGCGGTGTCACCGCGTTTTTACTCGAGGCACCGAGTTTTTACTCGGTGTCACCGTGTTTTTATGCGAGGCACCGCGTTTTTACGCGGTGACAGTGCCTTTAAATTCCATCTACACAGATTGAGCAGATCCAAATCTGGATCTGGCGATCTGGGAGAGCCGCAACGACGAGAGTACGAAGCTGCGACGCGACGACGAAAGTTTGAAGCTGCGACGCGACGGGTTGGCGACTGCGACGCGACTGGTTGGCGACGACGAGTTGGCGAGTGCGACTATGATTTGCGACGACGAGTTGGGGAGTGCGATTTCTCAACTGATTCCGGTATAGTTTCATTGCTTTGCTCCCCTGTTCCGATTTCCGAGTGTGGTACAAATAGTTTCATTAGTTTCAATTTCTGATTGTGGTACAGATAGTTTCATTAGTTTCGTTGCTTTGCATTACAGATTTGCATTACAGAGATTGTGGTACAGATAGTTTCATTACAGATAGTTTCATTGATTTGCATTACAGATTTGCTCCCCTGTTCCGATTTGCATTACAGATAGTTTCATTGCTTTGATTAACTTAAGTTGGGATACCCAGCAATGTCGATGAAATATTTTTTGTTGCAGAGCAATCTGTAATGCAATTTACAGATTGCAATCAGTAAATTGCATTTTACAGATTGATTTACAGATTGCAATATGGAATGTAATTGCAATCTGTAATGCAATTTACAGATTGCAATCTAGAATGCAATCTGTATTCCAGATTGCAATCTGGAAATTGCAATTTACAGATTGATTTACAAATTGCAATATGGAATGCAATTGCAATATGGAATGCAATGTATAGATTTGTGTTGCTTTTGTTGATTGTGTTATCTTTGAAGACTTATTAAAGAGTATATGTACTGAATTGAAGAAAGAATCTCTTCTCTAGTTTTTTTTTTCTTGGCAATCAAGTTGTTTACTTTGATTGATTTATATACGATAGACTATTTGCGTAAATACTATTATACTAACTTATGACATTTCGTTGGGTTATTATACTGCAGGTTGGCAAATTACTCAGGGAACACAATGGACCGAGGTACAAAATTCATGCAGAAGCGTGGGAGGAGAAGGGGGGAGGCTAGTGAAAGACGAGCAACTGAGGCGGTGGAAGCCGCGTGGGGTGAATATGTTCAACCCGAGGCGGTTGAAGAAGTTGAACAAGCAACGACGGTGGAAGACGAAGACACTGCCGAGCCTGAACAAGGAAAAACAGAGTTATTATTCAGGACAGACGATGCCAGAAGACGGTATGAAGAAGATGTTAAACACCGTGGCATTATTGTTTCCAAAGTAGTCAATTTTGACTCTTTCACGGAAATGGGCATTCAACATATGCTGGAAAATGCTAGATTACTCGGGTTGTGTCGGATAGGGGGCACTTATTGCGAGAGAGTCATTAAGATGTTTTACGCAAATTTCCAACTTTCCGAGGAGCCAGTTGAGGTGCAAACAAATATTTTTGGACGGGAGTTGAGATTCACTCCCGACCATATCAATACAATACTTGAATGTTATGGGGCAAGCGAGGAATATTATGGCATAGCTAAGATGAAGCCACCATTTATCAAGGAAGGAGATGGGCTAGCCGTTCTTAGATTGTTGCACCAGGATCCCAAGATTGCCCATTACAAGAGGCCAAAGGCTAATGAGTTGAATGTAATGGCCCGAGTGATCCACATGATATTGACGTACACAATTTTGCCTAGGATTGGACATCGAGACCATGTTACAAGCATGGATCTGTATATTTTAGAGAAGGTGTTCAGGGAAAAAAAAGTCAACATTGGATATATCATAGCGAAGCACATGGAAGAGGTCGTCAACAACCCATCAATGAGCCTACTGTACAATTGGCTTATCCAGACTATAGTTGAGCAGTTTGGGGTTCCCATCTCTGCGAATGAGCCAAGAATTGAAGCGACGACCACTGACACCTACAAAAGAGCCAACTTGGATCGATTGGGCATCA
Source organism: Begonia loranthoides (assembly GCA_022433065.1). Lineage (NCBI taxonomy): Eukaryota > Viridiplantae > Streptophyta > Magnoliopsida > Cucurbitales > Begoniaceae > Begonia > Begonia loranthoides. The sequence goes on from CM039474.1 coordinate 30,029,981, forward strand.
CCCAAGTTGAAGGCGGATGGTTCCGCAAGTCCAAACAGAAGGCAGCACCTCCACCCGTTACAGAGCCTCAGTATGCAAGCACCTCTTATGCTAATTTCATTTGCATTGTGTTGTGCAGGAGTTTGACGCGCAAGGTCCACACACACAATCGTACACAAACGTGGACCTTAACCTTCCGTGACACAGAGGGAACACAATTGTTTTACAATTTCAGTTGATGGATAGTTGCATGTTATTTAATACTTGTCTACTTGTAATGATATTACGGTGAATAATAATGCACTGATGTTGATTGGGTTGAGTTTAAGGTGATTGGTAAGTTTTATGTTATGTAATTTCTAGGTATGGGTGTGGTTCTGGTAGGCTATTGTAAGGTTAGATTAATTAAGTGTAAGATGTGTTAGTATGAAAATGTTTATGTGTGCTGCTTGTAAACATTAAGCATTAAGAATGAAAAAGTATACAATTTCTACAAAATTTTGGGCAGAATCTCCTCTGTTACTTTACTCCCCCAATGCAATTCTCATACATCCAGTATCTTCACAAACATTTTTTATCAAGTATAAACTACAACGGACATCATTGAACTATAGATCAATTACAACGCAAATGTACAGATATTAAATTACAACGGAAACTACACCGAATAACAAAGCAAATGTAGACAACTTAAACTAAACTAAACATAAACGACAACAGAACTATTTCAACTAAATCACGACGCCTTCTTCTTAGACCATGGCCATGGAGGAGACGAGGGCTGGTGAAAAACCTGGAGCTCAAAACGTCCCTTCGATTCGTCACGGGTGTGTTTTTTTACGCGGGGTCTGTTCGTCGAGTCGCGGGTTCTTGGAATTTCAAGTGTTCTGGTCTTTTGCAAAAAAAGACAGTGTCTGGCGGTGACACCGCGTAAAAACGCGGTGCCTCGCGTAAAAATGCGGTGACACCGCGTAATAACGCGGTGCCTCGGGTAAAAACGCAGTGACACCGCGTAAAAACTCGGTGCCTCCCGTAAAAACGCGGTGACACCGCGTTTTACGCGGTGTCTTGACCACACACCGCGTTTTTAACTTGTTAACGGATAACGAAAAACGTAACTGCGATGTTTGCTTTGTTATTTTCCCATACGTCAGTGGTTAATTTGTTAAAAAAAATACCCTAATGACTGACTTGTCATTGATCACAAATCACGATGGTTGATTTGTCATTTACCCATATACATTTATAATAGTCAAAATATTTGTCCAGCCTCTTGAAATGTAGTGCATCTTCCTTAAGTCAAATTATTGTTTAACTTGATTTAGATATTTTGTTCATGTATTAGAATTAGTCAATGCTTAGGTGTCAAATACAAAGGATTTTGCTCTAGATTGGTAGGGTTTCTACGTTAGTTAGTTGTAGGAGAAATTTTTTTTTTATATATTTTGAGTCCATAAATTTAGCGTTGTATGTAATGTTTCTGCATCAAGAAGATAAGAATCAGTTCATTCTCTAAGTATCAACTCTGATTATTTTGTGTGCATTTTCTTAAAACTTCTTTACTCCTTATTTTATTATATGGTATTAGCGCTTGAACAAGGCTCTTATCTCTTCGATTCTTAAGAAAATTAGAGCCCTGTAAAAAGAGAATTGTTGATCCGCCATATGGAGCTAGTAAATAGAGGAAATAATGCAAACAGCCTGGTGTAGAGAAAGGTGTAGGTACAAACTACAAGTACTAGAGAATGTGCATGGAAGGTTATCTTCAAGGTCAAGATTTTTTGGAACTAATTATTGGTGGTGATACAGAGATTCCTGCTAATACTCTCAACAACGCTAAGCACAAAGGAAATGGAAGATAAAATGTGGAAAAGCTTTGTATGCTATAAGGATCTCAATCAGTAAAGAGTTTATTGATCATTGTGCATGATGTAAAGAGAAATTGACGTACGAAGCTCTCAAGAGCAAATGTTGCTTGTGTAGATGATCAAGGTGATCAACTTTACTGGGAGCAATGTTTTATAGTTGAAGTAGTTGCTAAAGAAAGAGACAACATTACTCTTGAGTCAGCACCAAATCAAACTCAAATTAACTATGCCGACTACAAAGACGAATGGATCATTGATTTTGGTTGCTCGCTTCATGTGACGAGTGATGATTCTTTATTCTCAGGGCTATGACAACATAATGAAAAATGAGTTATCATCACAGCTGATAACTCGACATATCTAGTAGCTAAAGAAGGTGCAGTGAAGATTGATGTTGATGAAGCAAGTGTCAAATTGAATGATGTTTATCATGTACCAGGTTTGAAGAAAACTTTAATTTCAGTTTCTCAAATTACTAGTTCTAGAAAATATGTATTGTTTAGTCGAAATGATGTTAAGATGCTTGATAATGTAAAAAAATTGTTGTCGCTAATGTCGTTCTTTCTTGTGAAAAGAAATTATCTTTATTTGTAACGTTAGTGGGGGAGGTGTAAGTGAAGGAAACAAGCCAGACGAACAATGCAACGACCTAGCATGCTCAATTAAGCCATGTAGGCTACCAAATGTTGCAACATATTTCTTCAAAGAAGCTATTGGATGGCTTACCCACTATGAGATATGTATATGAAGATGTGGTTTGTCAAGGCTACCAATACGGGAAATCACATTGTAACACATCCAAGAAATTTGAAATATGATTTCATATAAAGTGATATTTCATGACGATTTTTAAGGTTCAAAAATTTGTAAATTGTTATTAATTAAGTTGCAATTTAGATGGAGAAATAAAATGAAATCTTAAGGGTTTATATATAAAGATTGTGATTTTGGTGTTATTATGGGTGTTCAGGACTAAGCACGGAGGTTTGGGACTAAGCACCGACGTCCGGGCTTTGGACACTTCTTGGATACGGAAGAGAAGGTGTAATGACTGAAATTCCTTTCGAAAGAATTTTTAAATGATTAAGGAGTCATTCAAAGTATTTAATAATTATGGGATCGACTTATTGATAAGGCATATTATTTTATGATTTGGGGTTAATGTGGTTATTTTGGTACATAGATTATTGGCCGTGGATAGAATTATGTGAATTTTTGAAAGGGAATATTGAGTCAAAATATAAGGAATTATTAAGAAAATATTTGAGAAAATAAATATATATATATATATATATAGAGAGAGAGAGAGAGAGAGAGAGAAAGAGAGAGAGAGGATAAACTGTTGGAAATTTGTGTCTAGAAGTGGTTGGAGTTTTGGGTCCGTCATTGTGCACATTGAGTTCGCAACAGGGATGAATTATTGTGGCATAAGTATGAGAATGGTTAGGAGGACGTCTGTGGTCTGGAGAGGGCGTCCGTGGTCCAATAGAAAGCAACGTAGGGCAATGTGAGAGAAATAAACAGGGGTCACTGGATGGGGCTTGTGAAATATCGGGTGAAATGCTGACCGTTGGATTAGAAAGAGGGACGCCATTATCCCAGATAGAGACGTCCTATAGCGGTGAGGGACGTCCAACAGTAAGAGGAGAAGGGCCACATGCAAGGCACGAGGGAACTCAAATGGAAAAGGGCGCGTCGGATGGGGATTAAGAAGAATCGGGCAGACTATAGACCGTCGGATTAGCAAGAGGGACGTTCGTTGTCCAAGGGAGGGACATCTGTCATAGCGGCTAAGGACGCCCACTGCTAAGAGAAAGAAAGGGAGGTCATGTGAGTGGCACGGAAGAAACTTAACCCAAAGCATAACGCGTTTAACAACAGTCGGATGAAGGAGCGAACGAAATTAGGACCGTAGGATTTACAAGCGGGACGTCCGACATCTGTCCTAATGAGCGCTACACGTAATGAAAATGAACGCATTTGACAACCGTTGGATGAGAAGATAGGCGAAACTGGAACCATAGGATACGCTCGGGGGACGTCTTGTAACGACCCAGATTTTTCTTCGTAAATCCCTTTTTAAAATGTGTTAAAATTTATGAAAGAAATATCAGAGTGGAAGTCGGGCCGTTAGAAACACTTAAAACGTTGTGGAAATAAAACATTTGCGAAAGCGTTAAAATCATATATTTTAAAATACTGCAGAAGCGTAAAGAATTTAAAGGAAATAAACTAGACATTAAATTACAAATTAAGAAGAGAAAACTTAATTTAAATTAATTACAACTCAATATATATCTTTAACTCCTCGTAGCCTAGCCAACCACAAGCTCGCTCGTGCAAATCTTTCGTCACTGTTTCTAATCTGCACGCTATCTTCTCCTGCGAGTACTTACACCACGAGTAAACTGTAAGCCTAAAAAGACTTAGTAAGGAAAGGGTTAACAATAAAAAGCATAGAATTTAAATACAATTATTAACCTAGATGATTTAAATGTGTTTATTGTTTAAGTTAATCTAAACCTAATCGCTTAGTCAATTCATATTCAATTAATATCTACATACAAACAAACTAACGAGACGAGCAGAGCTATCAACAAAGCAACCATCAACTAATCCTAAAACTAACAGAGAGCTAATCAACAAATTAATAACAAGCATACATGTTATCTTGCAGAGTATCAATCTGTAATATCCCAATATTTAATTTAGATTAGAATCGATATTGGAGCGTAATTTATAAATTTAATTTTTATTTTTACTTCCTCGAAAACAAATTTTGTAAAAATATTTATAGGAAATTTATTAATCCAGTAAGAATTTTGAAGGAGTGTTTAATTGAGAATAAATTATAGGGGATTGATTGAATAAAAGAAAAAAAATATATATATATATAGGGTAAATGACAAATCAACCATCGTAGTTTGTGATCAATGAAAAGTCAACCACTAGGGTATTTTTTTTTAACAAATTAACCACTGACGTATGGAAAAATAACAAAACAAACATCGCTGTTACGTCTTTCGTTCTCCGTTAACAAGTTAAAAATGCGGTGTGTGGTCAAGACACCGCATTTTTACGCGAGGCACCCCGTTTTTACGTAGTGTCACTGCGTTTTTAAGCGAGGCACCCCGTTTTTACGCTGTGTCACCTCGTTTTTACGCGAGACACCGCATCCAGGCTTGTTTGCGTCCAGGCTTTTTTGTCATGCATGGCGTTCTCGATCAATTGTGTTTCATGGTTATTTCGAATTCGTTATGTATATGTTTTACGAATGCAAGGTTTTTATTGGGTTTTTGACCTCTGCACCTTCAAACTAGCATAACTTTGACTACGGATGTCGGAATTGGGCGCAAAAGGTATCAAATCGAAGCTCTCTCAGAGTTCTATAATCGTCATAGGGTGAACCCTATGTCCGCCTTTCTCAGCCCCAAAATCAATCGTTTAAGCCCTCAAATTTGCAATCAAATATTTTTCCAGACTAAGCAAATGTTTGATCGCAAATTTGAGGGCTTAAACGATTGATATTGGGGCTGAGAAAGGCGGTCATGGGGTTTACCCTATAATGATTATAGAGCTCTGAGAGAGCTTCGATTTGATACCTTTTGCGCCCAATTCCGACATCCGTAGCAAAAGTTATGCTAGTTTGAAGGTGCAGAGGTCAAAAACCCAATAAAAACTTTGCATTCGTAAAACATATACATAACAAATTCGAAGTAACCATGAAATACAATTGATCGAGAACGCCATGCATGACAAAGAAGCCTGGACACAAACAAGCCTGGACGCGGTGTCTTGCGCCAGACACCACGTAAAAATGTGGTGCCTCGCGTAAAAACGGGGTGTCTTGGCCACACACCGCGTTTTTAACTTGTTAACGGAGAACGAAAGAAGTAACTGCGATGTTTGCTTTGTTATTTTCCCATACGTCAGTGGTTAATTTGTTAAAAAAAATACACTAGTGGTTGACTTGTCATTGATCACAAACCACGATGGTTGATTTGTCATTTATCCATATATATATATATATATATTCAATAAATTAAATGGGATTATAGATAAGTAAATCGGTTCACCCTGAACCGATTAAGTCTGGTTGAATGTATTTAAAAGGAGAAATTGCGGTATGAAGGGATAGAACCGCGAATCAGGGAACTCCAGCCAAGCTTCGCCTGATGACTTTCGTCGCCTCGGCTAGTCTTCGACAGGATCTGGACAAGATCCTCGGCGGGAACCTCGCACTCAACCCGCCTCGGTCGGGTGCTATCGAGCCACGTCACGACGTGGCCACCAGCCTTGCGATGATTCGGTAAGAGTTATCTCCCTTCAAATTATTTCAAACGATCGATTGAGAGGATAGTTTTGGATTATTGGCAAAGATAACGGAAGCCGTCGCCTATAAATCTGATGGTGGCGATTAGAGCTAAGGACGACTTTGATCAAGGGAGCGAATCTGGTGATTGGCTTTCATCCGGTGAGGCTTCGGCAAGTTTGAGCCTCCGGGCGTTCTTCTGCTACAGCTAGGCCCTCTCTGTGAGGGAAGCTTCTTTTGCAGAGTATTGTAGATTTCGTGAGTCTATTCTGAACGTTGATGCGTTTCTCCTCTGTCGTGTTCTGTTCCGTCGATGGGCATTACTGCACGAGCATGCTCTGTCGTTGGGTGTTCTGCGCCTTGGCCTCGGATGAATGTGGCCAGTGGTTATGGCAGCATTCAAGGAAGTTAGAGCTCCATGTTCTTGGGTTTCTTGATTCGCCTTTGGCTCTCTACAGGTAACAGAATGTTTCTTTGCTGCTACTCTGCAAGTATGTTAAGATTGGTGCTCTGGATGAGATTTCGAATGTTGAAGTGTTTGATTTATGCCCTGTCAGTTATTGCCTGCGCTGATTGTGAAACATATTGATGGAGGTTTATGTTTGTTGATGCTACTGGATAATGAGTTGATTAATCTGCCAATTGGATACTATCATTGGGGTCAACTTGCAAATATATATATTCGATTGATGAATTAAGTCTCCTTTGGTTTAGGCTTCTTAGTTCTACGATGTGATTAATACTCTGTGTCTTGATTATTGCTTGGATATCATTCAGCTGGATATGATTATGCAATATACTCACTATTAGATTATTGGATAAGAGTGGATTGGTCACAGTCTTGTTGGATGGTCTCTATGGCTTTTGGTTTGAGGATTTATGTTGCCCTCGGTTGTGAGAAATTGATATGGGATTTGTAGTTCGAATGATAATAGGTTGGTTATTGAATACGAGTTTAACTCCTAGATGAAATTGATTATTGGTTCTTTATTGGTTGTTGAAGATTTCATGTTCCTTTTAGGCGTCAAAGAAGTTCTTTAATGTATTATACAAGTTAGAATATGCAAAAAGAAATAACAATTATAAGTCGTAGTTATAAATTATAGGTGTTTTAACTTTGAAGGTGTGGAAAAGAGACGAAGAATAACGATTAAATGCTAAACACAGGTTAAAGATTTGAGGTAAAAAATAGTGCATGTGTTTTGCCAGTAATGGCCTACATCATGAGATTAGGACTTGTTTGTTTTATTTGTTTTTCCTTATATTCGTTATATATGCTAGGGTGATATATATGCTAGGGTGATAGATTTATACTCATTTCATGATGATATCGCACGTATTATTCTTTGTTCCTTGTGATTCCTGTGATCCATGTTTTTATTGCATTTATAAGCATTTGTGTGCTCATGCATCATGTTAATAGACATAGGAGTGATGTCACGTTGAGCTGGTATTCACGCTGCATGGGAGAGACCGGACTTAATAAACGTAACGAGAATTGGGAGTCGAGGAAATAGTCAGGAAACTATTCTCCTTTTGAAAAGATTTCTAATTTCCCGGTTCATTGAGTGAGCTTAACTATATGAGACTAATATAATCAGACATATTCATGCATCATTCTGCATATCTATTTCTTGCTGGACGTTAGGCTCATTATTATCTCATGATGTAGGTCACGTACGAGAACAGGTGAATGTGCAGTTGGTGAAGGATTTGCACGTGTGGATCTTGTGACTGGTTGGGCTAAAGGCATTCAAAGGAATTGATGAGCTAAATGCATTAAAGGAAAATAATTGAAAAAGGTTTTGTGATAAAATGTAAAAGAATTTATGTATTTATTTTACTGCTGAGATGATTGGTTTTATTTATGAAAGCTTTCCTATTCGACTTATAAATGAGTTTCATGAAAGAAAAGTCTTCCGTTGATTTTATAAAAGAAAGATGTTTTGAAAAGTTTTAAATTTTACGCGTTTTCAAAAGAAATAAAAATTCGGGTCGTTACACAATCCAAGAATAATAGAGTATTTATCAACCAAGAACATGTGTGAACAACCAACCTAGAGATGTATAGAGTATCTAAGCATAGAAACATACAACAAATAGCATATAAAACACACAAACTCCACCATTATCATGGAGCAGAACATTCCAGGAACCAAAAACAGCCAACAACAAAATCAAACAACCAGAGAACAGAAATCAAGCAACTATACTCAACGCACCCACACATTTTCGTGGGTAGAGCTTAGACGGCCAGATACTACCCAATCTTTAGAACCAAAAACCAGGGACAGCCACTCCCGCACACTGCAGCAGCTTCTTCGACGGCTTCCCGGCAGCAGCAGCTCCAGCGTAGACAACAGCTCCTTCAGCTCCAACAACTCACAGCTCCTGGACAACTCCAGCCATCCCCTGCCTTCCCTCTCCTTGTCTTGGCCTTCAGGAGAAAACACCCGAGAGCTTCCAGCTCTCAGCGATTTTATCCTCACACTCACTATCTCATTCTCCAGCGCCCAGGAGACAAGCACCCTGCAACCAGAACACATTTCCTTCGACAATACCTTGCTCCATTCAGCTTTTTCAGAAGCTGTTCACCACTTTGCACGTCGGTTTCGTCATCACCGGTTCAAACCTAACGACCAACTAGACCAAGGCTGAACGGTCCAGCTCAAACCACCAATCCGACCATCGCTCCCCGCAAAAATCGCCAACACCAATCCCCCTGCCATCGCCACTAGAAACGCCGACGAGCAGAGCACCAAGGAGGGAAGAAAAACACCACAAAATGATCAACTTATCTCGAACCGACGCCGGAATTGTAGTCGGACCCGTCGCCAAAAATACCTCCGCGGGAGCCCTAAATTCGAGCCCTAGCCTCACACGTCTCCTTTTCACTTGCCGTTCGTCGCAGCAGCTCGCCAGGAGGTCGCCTTGCAGCGAGAGAACTCCAGTCGAGCTCCGTCGTCCCTCCCTCTCTCGTTCTCTTTCTCCCCTCTCGCTCCTCTCGTCTCGCTCTCTGGCCGTGAAGTACACAAACAAGCTGGACCAGTTCAGTTATTGTTGAACCGGTTCAGTCCACTCCAAAACATAATCTCTTTTAATTTTATTAAATTACCCACTCAGTTAATAAAATTTAATCCCTTTCAAACAATTACCCACTTAGTTAATTAAGTTAAATCTAATTTATTTATTTACTTGACAATACCCCTCAATTGATTTAATTTAGCAAATTAAATCTAATTTATTCTTTATCACTAAAATACCCGTACGTCAAATACTCCTAATACCCCCTATAATATCCTGATAATTAAAAATATCGGGGTATTACATGTCCATCAAGGGTTGGGGGACGCCCGGTGGTGATCGGCGAGCTCGGTTCTGCTGAGTGACGTCATCCCGAATGAAGAAAACTCGTAGGCGATTTCTTGCCCTAGCAGAGAATACAAATAGTGAAAGTTTGAAGGGAGAAGAGCGTGTTTTATCGAGGGTGGCTGAAGCAATTTTAGAGGGAGACCATCGCGAAGGGGACGAGACCCGATGCCGGAGAATCGACCCGAGCTGAACCCCAGAGCTTTCTTCACGTTAGCCGATCACTGTAAGTAATGTTGCTTGTGTTTTGGCCATGCGGCCCTACAATGCAAAGTGCTGGGTGGTTTGTTCTACTCCCGGTTTTCGTTACTGTTTTATTGACTGATGATAACTCTTGAGGGTGTGTGCTCTGTCATTTTATGTTCACCGTTTGATAATGAAACCCGAGGATATGTTTATTTCTTATATGGATGGACTCTGTGTAGTGTTCTAGTCGGTGGGTTCTGTTATGTTATGCATTACAGCCACTGCTAATAACTTGGTTAAGACTCTGTTTTTTCGATTGGGTTGTATCCTCATTTACGGTTAGGGCTGGATAGACAATATTGAAGGCCTTTACTCTGTTGATTTGGGAATTTGTTGTTACTGTTTTATAGAGGAATGCTCGGGGATATGTAGCCATTATGTTCTGTTTTAGTTTAATGGTTGTCTGCTGGAGATGCATTGTTTACTACCTTCTGATGGTTTCCTTGAGAATAAATTGGCTTGTTTACAACACTTATTTCTATGTTCATAGATGATGATGATCTGTTTTGGGGAGATTTCTTATAGCTAAAGATAGTTCTGTTCATAATGGGTAAGTAATTGGAGGTTTGTTATTGTTGTTATTGTTATTGCAATTGATGCAAAGTGTTCAAGTTTCATAGTGTTGTATGTTCATGCATGAGTCAGTATATAAGAAAGACAAGACGATGACTAATTACACTAGATATGATTGGGTGCCCATCCATACCAAGTGGATGAGTTCTAAGCTAGTGGTATGGGACGCTAGCCCAAGAACAAGTTCGTGCAGGCTAATCACCCAATCGGACCTACCTATTTGGGCTAAATGGTTACCCACTTAATATCAAGCGAAAGAAAGGTACGTAAGTAGACGATTAGAGGTGTGAACTCTTGACTCAGTCACTTGGGTGGGTGCTATGATTGGCCATCTCTAGGTGTGTGCTATGATTGGCCACCTTGTGCACCCTCGTCAAGTTTTGACATCTCCAACGCTTGTCAGAGAAAGAAGACCAACGCCTATCAGAGAAAGAAGAAAGAAAGAAAGTATGTAAATGGTAACTGAAGATAGGCTGCCCCAAAGGTTGGGCCAGTGAGACATTAGCCCGTTAACTTGCTTCCGGCACAACCCGAAGCTGATTGGAACAAAGGTTTGCTAGGTTGTTGTGCATTAAATGGTACAACAGTAAACAGAGGACTCCCAAAGGTTGGAGTCTATCTCCCTAAGGTTGGAGACCTCCCAAAGGTTGGAGGAAAGTAGTGTGTGTCTCACTGTCGTGCCTACTCATATCAGAAAAGAATGGAAAAGAAAGGCAAAGAAAACGAAAAGAAAAGAAAAGAAATGAAGTGAGAAGAAAAGAAATGAAACGAAAGGAAATGAACGAAAAGAAAAGAAATGATAAGAACGGAAAAAAGAAAACAAATGTCACGACATGTCATGTTCACAGTCACATGCATTACTTTCTAAGTCTTAGACTTATAGATGAACTTTGCATTGTAGGTACAGGTATTATAAACGAAAAGGCAAATGCGAAGACACATTGGGGAAGCTTGCTCATGATGAAAACTTGGCGGTTGTTGGGTAATTCCCTGGTTTATTTCACTATTTTTATAGAATGAATATTTATATGGAAAATTTGTAAAGGACTGTTAAAACGGAAATTTAACAAAAAATGTATTTTAATTTCATAAAGTCTTCCGCTGCAAATATTTATAAATGTATGATTTAGTATTTGGTTTTAAAGTATGGTTTTATCGCAAAAAGAATTTAAGTAACATCATTTTAGTACGATGGTTTAAATATATATATATATATATCACGAGAATTTACTACAAAATAATGTTTTTAAAAAGGGGGTGTTACAGAAGGTGTTCGCAGATGTGTATGGATAAGTGTCTGTAAATATTTTATTTCAATTATGTGATGACGTGTACACGGAAGAGTTGGTATCCACAGAAGCGTTCACACGGAAGAGTTAGTTAAACAAACTAATGTTTAACTAACTAACTGTAACTTCCATGTCAGCACATCAGCATGTCAGCATACCAGCTTGCATATTCCTATCAACAAGAAGTACTCCAGAATACACCAATATCATCTGTGATATTTAATACGCCCCCTCAAGATGGAGAATGGATATTTATTATTCTCATCTTGTTTAAGAGAAATTTTAGTTGGTTTGGAAGTAAAGCTCTTGTGAAGATTATCTGCCAACTGAAATTTTGAAGAAACATTCAACGTTTTAACATGACCCCGTTGTTAGCCTTTTTGGTAGGCTAAGTTTTATTTTGATGATGACTAAATTGTGTGTTAATTTAGTTGATCAATAAGTTGTATTTAAGTAGCATGTTGCTTGGATTAATTGGTTGATAAATTTCATAACTTAATTGAGCAAATCAAATATGCAATGTTTGTAGCACATGCTTAGGTTAGGATATAAACAACTTTATATGTTATGGACATCATCTATAAGGGAGATTGTGTAGACTATGTGATAAAGATGATGTGAAATTTAATAAAGTGCAAAAGTTGTTTATACATTGAATTCTTATATATCATTTTTATTGATTAAATTGAGAATACTCTTGATTAAGGGTATTGGGAATGTTTAATGTGTTTCTCTAAGTCTATGCAGGAGAATGGAAGGTTCGTACGACTTAGAGGAAACATTTTGTGGAAATATGAAGGTAGGCTATGCTGTCGCGGATGCTGCGGATGAAGCGGACACGAGGCTTTGTCATCCGATTTGCCTCTGTCCAATTCAGTGAGAAGCGGACGATGGTCACAGACGAGGCGGACGTGAAATGGCGTCCGCAGATCTTCAGGTGTGCAGACGGAAAAGAAGAAGAGGACGATGGTTTGGCGTCCACCTCAAATCTGTGAAGTCGCGGACGATAGACCGAGTCGGTGTGGACGGTGCGGACGCGAATATTGGCGTCCGCTTTGAATCTGTCCAGTTCTGGATTTGTGCGGACGAGTTGTGCGGACGAAGCGGACGATGGAATTGGCGTCCACAAGTGCAGAATTTTCTATCCAACAGCTATATTATCAACGGGCATTTTTGCAACGGTCGTGCGGACGATAGGTGCGGATGCTGAGGTCGTCCGGAAGCCGCAGTGGCAGTGTGTATAAATAGAGGATCACTCTATGCTCTCCACAAGGAACGAATCGAATATTCGAGGCGAAGCCCTGCTGAAATCAATACTCGAATATTACCCACTGTGAGCTATTGTATAACCAATTCTCCCTATTCCGAACTTGAGAGTTATATTTTGGGAGAATTCGGATTAGATAGATTTGAGAGTTAATCTCTGAATTATTATTGCGCTTGATTGTAAAGGGTGATTCCCTAAGAATTCATCACACTTAGGTGACGCCCCGCAATAGTCAATTTAGGGTGACGACTCGTAAGAGTCTAAGGTTGACGACCTAAGAATTAGTCAAGGGTGACGCCCCGTCTAATAGTCAATTTGTAAACGGTTTTATTGGCACCCGCAAGCCAATTATTTAGTGTATCTCCAAGTGCAACTTGGTGCGCGGACGTAGGCTAGTTTGCCGAACCGCGTAAACAAATATTGTGTGCACTTCTCAACCCTTACTTGTTAATTTACGCATTTAATGTGATTGCATATTTAATCGTATTCGATAAATCACTTAGGGATTTAGAGAATTTAAATATCGCACGAAAATTATTAAAACGCTATATTCACCCCCCCCCCCCCCCCCTCTATAGGCGTATATCGATCCTACACCCGTTGAATCTCTTGTTGAACAAGATGACAATTAATCTCTATATGCTTTGTTCGTTCATGAAAAACTAGATTGGCTGCAATATGTAATGCTAATTGGTTATCACAAAATAATAAGGCAGGAGATGAAGTATTAACATCAAAATCCTGTAATAATACTTGTAACCACATGATTTCACACATTGTTTGAGCCATTGCACGATACTCAGCTTCTGCAGAAGATTTAGAAACTATTTAATGTTTCTTTGATTTCCATGAAATTAAATAATCGCCAAGAAATATAGAAAAACCAGTAATCGATCTTCTTGACTCGATACAAGATGCCCAGTCAGAATCACTAAAGGCTTTAAGATTCAATGAAGATTTTGCTGAGTAAAATAAACCTTGCGTTGGAGTCAACTTTAGATATCGTAATACTCAATAAGCTGTTCTCAAATGAGAAGATCTTGGTTGAGCTAAAAACTAACTCAGAACTCCTACATCAAATGAAATATCTAGACGAGTACATGTGAGATACAATAATTTCCCAACTAGTCGTCTATATATTGAAGAATCTTCAAGTAAAGAACATGTTTCTACTGTTAGTTTACATGCTGGATCCATGGGTGTTCCAGTTAGCTTGCAACCCATAAAACTAGTATCCTGTAATAGATCCAAGGTATAATGTCTTTGATTTAAAACAAGTCCTTTGTCTGATCTGGCAACCTCAAGACCCAAAAAATAATGAAGAGAACCCAAATCTTTGAGCTTGAATTTTTCATTAAGCAGTGCTTTACTAAGCTGAATTTCTTTTTAGGAATCACCTGCCAATATGATATCATCAACATAAACTAAAATGATAACAAAAGAATCCATTTTCTTCTATATAAACAAAGAAGAATCCAAAAGAGATTGTTTAAAACCAAATTCTAGCAATGTGGTAGAAAATTTAGAAAACCATTGCCTTGAAGCTTGTTTCAAACCATATAATGACTTCTTTAATTGACACACCATTTTTGAAGAATTCTTGTCTTATAATTCATAGCCCTACGGTAAATCCATATAAACTTCTTCATTAAGAACACCATGTAAAAAGACATTGTTAACATCCAATTGAAAAAGGAATCAATCTTTAATAGCTGCAATTGCTAAAAGCAATTTTACAGTAACTAGTTTTGTAATATACCGAATTTTTTTTTTATATATCGAAATTTCAAAAGAATAAATTAGAAAATAATTGAGGATATTCGAATTAGTCGAATAAATTATCGGAATATTACTAATGACGTAATCAATATTTTATAATTTAAGAAAATTAATTGAGATTAAGTTAATTAAGTGGGGTTAAGTTCATTAAGTTAATTAAGTAGAAGAACAATTAATTAGAAATTTAAATATTATATGAAGATGTAAATGAGGGATTTAAGCAAATAATTAAAGGAGATTGTTTCAATTGAATGGTAAAAACCATTGAAGTTAATCCGGTCCATTTGATTCAATATGGCATTCGGCCATTTGAAAGAGAGAGAGAGAGCCCGAGAGAAGTCAGGGATCGGGAAGGCGACGCAGGGGAGAAGGAGGGCGTCGGAGCTCGGGATGGCGCCGGCGTGCGTTGTCCGGCATCGGATGGCGACGGCGCTGCTGCTGGCGACGTGGCGAAGGGCTGGTTCCCGCGGCTAGGGCTCGGGAATGGAGATCCCGACGATGGCGTGAATTGTCGGCCATGGTAAGTCGCTAACCTTGCAATTCGAATTCTCCTCTTTGGCAATCTGAATTGGACGTTTCGGCCGTCTGATGTGGCTGTGGATCGTTTTAGCTAGAAATGGCAGAGGAGATTGAACCGTGAACCGTTGTTCACGGTAGTCTGGACCGGAGCTACTCCTCATCTGGTAAGCTATCCACGTGGAATTCTGTAAGTGGACCATTTTCCTTGAAGTGTACAATTTCCTGTGTCTGTGCAAGTTATCTCTTGCTGCCTACAAATCAATGGCAGTGAATGAATGTTGGGGAGTGTTGGAAACCGAGAGATGGAAATGTGAAGGGATGAGCAACTCGGGTGTGAGGAGGGAGCTGTGAAGACAGTGAGATTTTTGGAGGTGCTGCTCTCGGGTCTTGTAAGGAAATGAGCTCCCTGGCTTGGTCTTCCTCACGGTTGGGCTCCTTAGCTCCTCAAGGTAACCCTTTTCCCTCTCTGTTGATTATTTGAAGCATGAATGGTTAATTAATTGATTTGGTTACCTGTTTGGATTTCTTGGAGTCGTGAGCTGAAGGGTGAGCAATTCCTTCTCTGTTGTTGGATTCTGTTTTGGGTGCTAGTCTATCATTTGTATCAATCTTGTTTTGGATGTTGTCTAGTTAATTTTGAGGTTATGTGGATCTCTAGATGACATTGAGGTTGATGAATCATATCTCAGTTAGTGGATTGATCTTTTGTGATGTGGATTTCTAGATATAATTACACTTGTTGCTTAATGGCGAAGCATGAAATTACTGGATATTCTGTTTGTAAGCAATGAATTAGTTGTTGGTGGAGCTTGATGGTTTCTATTATGGCTCTTGGTGAAGAAGTTGGGTCTGATTCTGATTAGTTACAAATGATTTATTTTCGGTGAGTTAATCATGTTCAGTTATTGTTTGTGGAAAATGACCTATTGAATATTGGTTCTGCATACCTTCTTGATTTTATTCAGTGCATTAGTGGAGTTCTGTTATGAGATTCAGTTATGCTCGTTTCCTTGTAATTCATGTAGATTGATATGTTGAGAAGTAGCTATGTTGTGACCGCCTCTGTCTTGGATATCTATTAGTTGCTAAGTTTAACTATTAAACACTTGTTCGAATATTATGCATGGCATGAAAACGATAGTGTTTATATGTTATAAAGTGTTGAAAGCATGAAGTTCCTTTGTTGTTGAATATGGACGCTACTGCGAGTGAGATTCTGTTGTTGGATAGGAGAGGCTTGTGATGGTTCATTGTCCCTTGGAAATGAGTTGACTTTATAAATTATTTGATAATTCTATGTTAATGAGGGAATTAAATGGTTCTCTACTCTGCTGTGAAAATATGAAATTGTGATAAAATACTATTCAGTTTTGTAAAGTTAATTTATTCTGTCACATTGATGGAATGAGTAACATTGTAGAGTTCTAACTACTCCGTTATATATGTTAAGGTCTCGGAATTGGTATTGCGAGGTGCTAGGAAATGAAATTGACTAATGGGATTTATTAAGTGTTAAGGTTTAGGGGATTGTTATTAACGAATAGTTATTATGCTTTTGAAGGTACAAAGAAGAGAAAAGAAACAGAAACGCGCTGGGGACGCCAGGTAAATTGATATTTACTGAGTTTTGGTCTTCGGACCCTACATCGCAAGAATTAGGATTTACATATTGTGTGTTCTTTTAATGATATGTTTATTAGACATTTATACGATCATATAGGATTGTAGGTATTTATAGACATATTGTATATCATCCTAAAATACTTAAATAGGCGTGTGGGGGTTCGGGTAAATTGTGACTTTCCATACGGTAGAGTCCTCCCACATAGGGAGTGGTAGGTTTAGAAGTTAGCTACGTGGATTCTAGGGTTCACAATTTATCCTGTTCTGAAACCCCCAACGTCTTTAACAAAAGTGAGGATACCTGCTTGTGGTAACACCCCCTATGGATATATCTCCTCGTCGGAGTGACTGGTTAGGCCACATGACTCTAGGGAGTATTCCACCTTAACTTTCAGAAGAGATACGGTTCTTTTCTGTAATGCATTG
Organism: Begonia loranthoides; assembly: GCA_022433065.1. NCBI lineage: Eukaryota > Viridiplantae > Streptophyta > Magnoliopsida > Cucurbitales > Begoniaceae > Begonia > Begonia loranthoides. The sequence goes on from CM039474.1 coordinate 30,047,231, forward strand.
TGTGATCATGCATCATATTTGTATTTAATTTCTTTTATCACTTACTAAGCATTAGGCTCATTAGTTTAGGTCTTGTGATGTAGGTACGTACGAGAAGCAGAAGAACAAGTCAGAGATAGTTGATAAATGATTTGCACGGATGGATCTTGTGGCTGGCTGAGCTAAAGAGTTTAAAAGGAAATTATTTGAAAATGGTTTGTAATTATTGACTATTCTTTAATGTTTTTTGTTAATTCCGCTACGTTTTATAAAAAGGATTTTATTACTTCTTCTACAAAATGTTTTAAGTAAAGAGTTTTAACGATCGGTTTTTATAAGAAGAATTTCACTCTGATTTTATAAAAGAAAAAGTTTTAAATTTTACACGATTTTTAAAGTAATTAAAACCGGGTCGTTATAAGTTTAGCTACTGGAGAAAATGTCTATGAATAATCTACTCCTTGTTGAGTGTACCATTTTGCAACTAAACGAGCCTTACAACGTTCAATACTTCCATCGGCATTATACTTTATTTTGTAAACCCACATTCATCCAATTGTATGTTTACCAGAGGGAAGTTCAACCAAATGCCAAGTTGAATTGTCCTCAAGAGCCTTTAATTTAGCATTCATCGCATTCTTCCATTCAATGTGTTTGATAGCTTAAGCATATGTTTTTGGCTCAAAATGAGATGATAATGCAAAACAGTATGTTTTGAATTGAGAAGATAAATTTTCATACGACAAAGTGTCATAAATAAGGTACTTTGATTTTGTATAAAATGGAAATGAAGACTTTTGAGCTAGAAAACAATGATATTCATTTAGGTAGGAAGGAGGTTTGCAATTTCAAAGGGAATGATTTGAATGACTAATTACTTTATCATCAACAGATTTTTTTAAAGAAGAATGACAACGCTGTGAAATAGAAATTGATGTATTTCTGAAAAAACCAGAAGAAATATTCAATAAATCAACAAAATTTGTATGAGCAAAAGAAAAAAGATTTTCATGAAATATAACATTTCGTGAAATGATAATTGAATTGGACTCAAAATCCAAAACTTTATAACCTTTATGTCCAGGGGGATATCCAAAGAAAAAGGCTGCTTTTGCACAAAGAGAGCATTTGTTTCTATTATTTAGTGAAGTGGAAACAAAACAAAGGCAACAGAAAACTTTCAAATTAGAATATAAAGGAATTTTTTGATAAAGGATTTCAAAATGACTTTTATTTTGAAGAATTCTTTAAGGGAGTCTATTTATGAGATAAATTGAAGTTAGTCTACAATCACCCCAATACTTCAAAGGAACCTTTGACTAAAAAAGAAGAGATCTTGCAACATTTAAAATATGTTGATGTTTGCTTTCAACAACTGAGTTCTGTTGTGAAGTTTCAACACAAGAATGATAATGCATATTCTCTTTTTTGGTAAAAAAAATCATTGAGCAGAAACTCAGGTGCATTATCTGTTCGCACACTTTTTACTAAACTGATTTTCAACAAAGTGAATAAAATCAAGAAGAATTTTACATATATTAGATTTAGAATGAAGCAGATAAACTCTTATGGCTCTAGAATTATCATCAATTATTGTTAAAAAATAGCAAAAAACCATCATGAGTATGAGTTTCAAATGGACCTCATATGTCACAATGAATCAATTTGAAAATTTCATCTAACATAGAGCCATGAGAAATAAAAGGTAATTTTTGCTATTTTGCTAATGGATAAATTAAACAAATTGATGTTCTTATTGAAGAAAGTTGCAGCTTATTCTTAAGCAACTGAATTTTTACATTAGAGGGATGACCAAGTCTTTTGTGCCACAATGAAGAATCAGATTTAAGCAAGGAAACATTGATTTGAAGTTGAAAATCTTCATCTTGTTGAAGGACATACATATTTCCTATGCACTTACCCTTTCCAATCATTTTCTCTGAAATATAGTCCTGAATAACATAGGAATTAGAATGAAAAATGACAGATCAATGGGAAGAAATTATAAGAGAACTTACAGAAATAAGGTTGAAACAAAAATATGGAACAAAGAGCACATTATGCAACAAAATATTGTTGCTTATTTGAACACTTCCTATTCCTTTAATAGGAATTTTTGAATTGTCAGGCAGAGTAACAGAAGCATTTGAAATGGCTTGAAAAAATTGAAAAATTTTAGAATTGGTGCACACATGATGAGTAGCTCTTGTATCGAGTATCCATGAAGAATTAGATAATTGAGATGAATAATTACTTGTAAAGTTGAAAGTAGATGGAACAACAGTAGTTGAATCATTGTTAGAAAAATTTGAATCATGCTAAAGTTTCAAGCTCAAGAGTGCAATCAATTGTTGACACTGATTGGCAATAAGATCAAGTAATTGACCTGCCTCCTTAGCTGTAGTTTTCAAATTTGTATTTAATTCTGAATTCTCCATAGAACTTTGATTTATTGTTGGTTTGTACCCTGAAGAATAGCCATGAATTTTATAACACTTCTCAACTATATGACCTGTAAACTTACAGTGAGTACAAAAAGCCTTTTCTCGTTTCCCTTTTCCGTATTGAGAATTCGATGGTGCCAAAGAATTAAATGCTACTGTCTTTGTATTAAGATTCTTAATACCAATTGAACGTTGCCTTTCTTCCTAAACAACAAGAGAAAAAACTTTGCTAATTGGAGGTATAGGATCTATCATTAAAACCTGAATTCGTATTTGAGAATAAGAATCATTCAATCCCATGAGAAATTGTATCACACAATCCTGCTGTTGTTGAACTATAATATTTTTTATACTTCCACAAATACATATTTGTATTGGACGTGAGTCTTGCAATTCATCCCACAAAATCTTCATTCGAGTGTAATAAGTGTTGATATCTAATGAACCTTGAGACATGGTTAATAAATGTTTTCTAAGCTCAAAAATTCAAGGGCCACTTGATTGAGAAAATCGCTCAAAAAGATCATCTCATACTTCTTTTGGTTAAGGAAGATATAATAAACTATCAGCTATTTCATAATTAACGGAATTCAAAATCCATGACGAAAACATGCTATCACACCTAGGCCATGAACTGAAATTAGTTTCGGTGGACAACGGCCTTGAAATAGTACCATCAACAAAAGACAATTTGTTCTCTGCATTTAATGCCATAATCATAGCTTTTCTCCATGCATTATAATTTGATCCATGAAGAAGATGAGAAACTAGAATCAATCCAGGATGATCACTATTATGTAAAAATAATGGATTACCAAAATTTTTAAGAAATTTGATTGAATTCTGAATATTTGCATCCTTGCCATAATTTTGTTGGTTACTAACTGGATTTCCTGCATTTTCATCATTTGGAAAAGGTGTAGAGATTGATTTGGAACCATTCCCTGGATTTTTAGAGGATATGTTCTTTCCTCTAGTCATGGTGAAATAATCCTTTTTCATCGCTCTAATACCATATTACAAGAAAATGTAGAAACTATAAATAAAGAAAAACTAAACTTCTTTTATTATTCTATCGCTTATCTTTTACAAAAGTGAAGCTCTGCTTTTATAGAGCTGAAACAAGAGTATGAAAGAGAGATTACAACAAAAAAGAAAACAAATTAATGTTTAACCAACTAACTGTAACTTCCACGTCAGCACATCAGCATACTAGCTTACATATTCCTATCAACAAGAAGTACTCCAAATACTCCAGAATACTCCAATATCGTCTATGATATTTAATAGGCGGAAACAGGTAAAAGCTTATTCGTCAATCGTCAAGAATAGGTATGTTAGAACATCAATTAGGACTAGCAAGTGGAACTGGGGCACGATGAAGCCAGAAAGAGCCGTTGTTTCCATGCAAACCCTCCATTTTAGGGCTGCCCAAAGACCTTGCAGAAGTTGTACGTTGTGTAAAAATGGCATTCACGATGAAGAAGAAGAAGAAGATCACTGAAGAGGGATGTGTTCTCCATCACTTTTTTCGAAGAAGAAGAAAGACAGATAGATCGACGTACGATGCCATTTATATATCCATCAAAATGATCTGCAATAAAGGAAATTCTAGATATTTGATTTTAATGCAATATCTTTAATTTATTCCATTGTAATGTTAGTTTCCTTATTCTATGTTTTCTTTCTTATTAGGTTAGTATCAAATTGTAATTAAATTAGTTTATCTTATAATGTTGATTTTCTTACTACAATTTTATTGTTAATGTACCCTAGTGATTTGATTGCTTATGGTATTTTCTTTAATTCAGAAAATCTTATACTAACTTGTTTATTCGCATATTATGGCTTGAAACTCTTGATATGATGATGTTATAGATTCAATTTAATTACTTCTTAACAAATTAACGTTCACATTTTGTGATAGTCATTCAAGCTCTACAAAATCGTTGATTAATAGTAAAACAAATCCACTTTTTTAGGACGTTGTATATTTATTAAATTGTTTACTATTCTTATATTCTTTAATCGGATAGAAGAGATAGAATAAAGATTTTTTGGCTAGTAGCCCCAAAAAAAGATAAATTGCGACTGCTTGTTTTCGGGATTACCTCGAAGCAGATGCACTATGCAATATCGTTTTGTTATAGTTGACATGAATGATTTATAAGTAAAATCCATTGATAAATTACTATTATGCTTTTTACAATAAAATTAAAGAACAAAATCATTTTACTTTCAATTTAAAATAAACAATATCGTACCAACGAGATGAATTCGACGGAATTCTACTTTTATTATTAGGCTACAAATACATTATTAATCCACCCATTGACATAATTTAATGTGATAATTTAAAAAAGCAAAGACAAATATGATAATAAACTTTAGAAATCATCATCGTTACAAACATCTTTTTCAATTTATCGGATCACAAGTAGTCATGAAATTTATTATTTTTTAGAACGATGGCAATGAAACTTATTCCCAACCAAGATCTTGATGTAGTCAGCCGATTTGAGGAACAATCTTGACGAACCCGAGCTTGTTGATCCAAACTCGAACCCTATCGCAACGATAATCCATAGTCACCATCATGCCTTCCTTCACAATCACTGCACCAACCTTAGGGTTCTGCCTCGTGATTATGGCTGCTGCTATTTCTCCATACACTCCTAGCAACTCTGGCCAACTGCTCTTTCCAGGGTCTGATCAAATCTCATACTTTTAATCAACGTATCAACTAGAATAACATTAGGAGCTAAATTCTAAATAATTAATTTCTGTATTTTTAGAGTAATTTTTTCTTTTCATATGTAAACTGCGAGGGAGGAGAAACTTACTCTTGCAAATGTCGTCTGCCATGTCTCTGTATTTTTAGGGTTGCAGAAGAACCCACCGGAGAAGACAATTTATAGAGAAATTATGGAGCTGAACTCTTGATTGGAGTTGACTTTTTACAAATGGAAGTAATTTGAAAGCAAATGTAATAGTTAGCCACTATGTTTGAAGTACTGAATTTTGGGTTGAAACATTAATTAGAATTGACCAACCCACCTTCTGCATTCATATCATCTGCTTCCTCCCTCCTTGTCCCACTGCCATTGTCTTTATCTTCTTCTGTGGAAAAAGTAGAATAAATCTGTATTTACATACATTAGAATTACACAGGAACAATAGTAATTTTTTATTTATTTTAAATTAAAAAATTTATTTTTTTGAAGTATGAGAATTATCCAAATTACTTATTTCAAACCTAATTGTTCACCCCTTGATTTGTGAATTATTTACTACAATTATTTTTAATACTCAACCAATCAAAAAATAAAAACTCATCTTGTGGCAGCTCGTCTGTGAAGGTAAGTACGACTCAAGATTCTGTTGATTATGAGGATTCAGCTCATACTAGTGAGGGTGTACAGTCTCAAATCGCTTGGGAGAATGAAAAGTAAATAGTTTATAAGTAGAGCTTTCTTTCCTACCTAATACAACATGTTTTGTGTTAACCTTAATAACAAAATCATGCAAGATTCGACCCAAAGCGGACAATATTATAATAAACGGACTAGGAACTCCACAAATGATATCAAAAGCAAATACCAACAAGAATTTTAGCGAACAAGAAAGTTGTGCTCCCAAGGGTGGGAGATTGTGGCAACCACCCAGTGAAATTAAAGACAACCAAAGATTTTGTTGATTGTGAGGATCTAACTCATACTAGTGGAGATGCACAATCTCACATCACTTAAAAGAGTGAAAAGTGAATGGTTTATAAGTAGAATTTTAATCTCTACCTAGTACAACACGTTTTGGGCTAACACCAAGACCAAAACCATACAGAATTCGCCACAAAAGCAGATAATATTGTATTAGAAGGTTTGGAGACTCCACACATCTAGTCCATGCCAAAGAAATTTATCTAGAAATAAAATAGTTTTAATAACGAGAATTAAAAAATAATAATAATACTTTTTACAATACTTTGTAATTAGGCCCACAATCATAACTTGTATTTAGATTTTCGATATTCTACTTACATCTAGAGGTGGGCAAGAACCGAACCAGATCAATAAACCAAACTAAATCAATCCATTTTTGTCCATATCGAATCAATTTCTTCACAGATAGGCTACTTTTCAAGAACTAAAACTTTGGATTCCGGTTTTGGTTCTACAAACCAAGAATCATACATTTTTAATACAATCACTTGATTACAGTTAGAATTCATACATTTTAATAATTATTTATGTGTTGCAAAACCAATTCCAGAATGAGTCTTGATTCTATCAAATATTTAGTCATTTTAGTTGATAGCAAACGCCACAAAATTAAAAATTGTATATGATATACAAAATAATTTCATTGTATAAACTCAATCATTTCTATGCATTCCATCGTACCATATTCGTGATTTGTTCGACAACTCAATTTTAGCCCAATTGTTGGGAACAATCCTCGAGTTTTTTTTTTAAGATGGATCATGATGCCCCTACAAGATCATTGACGTAGTCAGTAAAAGGATCGTTTACCTGAAAACATATTAATCGATGACCTAAATCTTGCATAGCAATTACATATCGAAAACCTAAATTTCCATTTGAATGTTGAGAAATATGCATATGCTTCTTCGTTCAAGAAGTTCATGTATGTGGTAACATATTGCCCAATGTTTGAGATTTATTTTACATTCCTTCATTTTAATGTGGTTCAATCATACAAATTCGGGAGAAACCAACAATTCTGAACCGACCACCAAACGAAGCTCACCTGGCCCAGACCAAGATGAACCATATACACGTACGTATTCTTGTTTATGTAGTATTTGAGGGAATTTGATCTAAATTCTATCCAATTATAGGAACCCTAATAACAACTCCATCTCGATTAACCCAAACCCTAACCCTATTGCACCTGAAGTCCTTTGTCGCCGGAGTTCCGTCCAACAACACGATCGCGTCGACGTACTTGTTCTGCTTTTCTATTGTCGCCGCTGCAGCATCACCCTTGTCGCCTACGAGTTCCGGCCACGAACCTTTCCCTATATTGATTTGGAAAATCAAAAATTCTTAATCGAGCTATGACCCATAAAGGGGTTTTCTGAAAGTAATTTCCACAGAAATTTGTGATTTTTTATCTTAGATTTATACGAACTATACTCATCCGTTCAATTGTTTTAAAGAGTCAAAAAATAGAAACATGAAATTTGACCGGCAAGCTGGTTAAAACTACGAAGATTGATGGATTATCAAAGCAGTCTTTTTACCTGGGCACAGTTGCTCCATCTCTCTCTCTCTCTCTGTCTCTACCAGAGAAAAAGCTGGAAGATGGAAATAGAATTTCGGGTGAGAAGGGATGATGATGGGTTTCGGTGATTTTCAGAGACTGTGAGATGGAAAAGCAGCCGAAATGGATGACTGAACGCCGACAGGCCCACCGCTCTCTCTTTCTCATTATTGCAATTGTTTGGCAGCCTCGAGTTTGTGACGTGTAATGAAATAAAATGGATAAACAGGACACGTGTGTTATCCATGACTATGTACTGAAAACATGGACCAACAATTCATATGGCATGAGAAATACTCAAAATCATTGATACTAATAATAAATTAATTACTAAATAATTTTATATATTGTGTAAGATCTTGAGTTTCTCGTCTGCGGTAGGTCCTGGATGCTTGCAGAGTAGTTCACAGATGGTCCCTAGTCGACCGCACAATATGTTTTACACTGAATTTCTGATTTCTTGTCTCCTAGTTTGTGTTCCCAATCCCCGGTTGATTGCAGTCGTGTTCCATCCGACCCTCGTTGTGTCATAGTTGACCATAGTTGTGTTATGTCAACCACAATTATGTCTCTAGGCTATTGTAAGGCCCTGTTGACCGTTGCGTGGTTTCCCTTGACCATCGTCGTATCATATCGATGCTATGTGGACCATATTTATTTGTACTTTAAAATAAAGTTTCATGGTATATAATTTTATTATCACACATTGTAATATCCTTTAATGCTCCCAGTACAATAATGTCCACTTTGAGCTAAAGTCCGCACAGTTTTGCTTTTGAAATTAGCCCAAAACGCGTTCTACTGGGCAAGAAGGGAAACCCTATTTATAGACCATGTATTTTCTATTCTCCCAAGCAATGTGAGATTATACATCCCCACTGATATGAGTCGGACCCTCACATGAATTATCTTGACCTTTACAGGTTAGGCTGCCACACACATAAACTCTTGTGTTATTAATTGCTTCACAACAAACGTAAATTTTTTCATGAAAGAAACTTTTACATGAATTTCAGTATTAATTTTTCTCATTTTTATTTATATTTTACGATATCTCATTACATTTTCGTATAACTTTGTATAGAGCTCTAACAATAAAGGAAGGTTGAGCTCATGAGTAAATAAAACAAAATTTCTACGTAAAAACTAGGTCTTAGAGGCGTTGGTGTGAAGGGCAACTAAGGTTGCATAAAATCCATTTTTAATGGTAATTAAGCTTTCATGCCTTCCTTTCTCCACGATAACTCCATTTTTCACGAAGGCGATTAAGTCTGCATTCTTGATCGTAGACAGTCGATGAGCTACTACGACGGTCGTCCTGTTCACCATGACTCCATCTAATGCATCTTGCACTACTCTCTCTGACTCTGCATCGAGTGCACTTGTCGCTTCGTCTAGAAGTAATATCTTCGGGCTTTTTATTATAGCTCGAGCAATCGCTACACGTTGCTTCTGCCCGCCCGACAATTGGACTCCGCGCTCTCCGACCATCGTCTCATACCCCTGCATTTATCCATTCATTCTCACATTTCTTGGTGTCCAAAAAATCACTCCACATACATTAAAATTAAATGGCTGAGATTTAGTGTTTTTGTCCGACCTGTTGCAGTGCGCTGATGAACTTATGGGCGTTGGCCAACTCCGAGGCGGCGATGATTTCAGCCTCTGTTGCATCTACACCCTTCCCGTATGCGATGTTGGTACGGATTGTGTCGTTGAACAACACAGGCTCTTGGCTCACCAAACCCATCTGTTGTCTTAACCATTTGAGATTCAACTTTTGGATTTCGACTCCGTCCAACATTATCGTACCCGAATCAGGATCATAAAATCTTTCCAATAATGATATTACTGTGGACTTCCCGCTCCCACTTTCTCCTACCAAAGCAACTGTCTGAAACACGACATTAACACCGAAGCGTTGAATAGATATTATGATCTTGGCAAGAACTTCATCTTGTCATTTGCATTTGCAAAATTGGGTAGAAAAAGGAGTTTACCTTGCCAGCACGAATATGCAAAGTGAGATCTTTGAATATTTGTATATCTGGCCTTAATGGATACTTAAAGCTGACATGAGAGAGATGAATCTCTCCCTTGACATCATCCAAAGTTGTTCCGGACTCCTCGCTGGGATCTATTAATGATTTTCGATCTATAACTGCAAATATAGTGGCTGCAGCCGCCTTTGCTTTGGTCGAATCTTGGCCCATGGAGCTTGACTGCGAAATTCCTGTAGCTGCCATGGTCAAAGCAAAGAAGACCTGCAATATTTGATTATTAGCATAGTTAGAAGAATTAATAGTAATCCATGACTTATGAGATATGATTGAATGATTGATTAGGAGGCGGAGAGGAAATATACTCGAAAAACTTGAGCAAAAGTAACTCTGCCATCGTCGACGAATCGAGCACCAACATAGAAAGTAGTTGCATAGACATTGTATAATAGAAAGAAAGAAACACCAAATCCCAGTCCACTAATCAAGCCCTGCCTAATGCCTGTCTTTAACGGGCCTTCGCATTTCTGTCTATATGTCTCCATCACCTTCTCTTCAGAGCAGAAGGAAGCAACCGTTCTTATACCTCCCACTGCATCGTTTGCCACTTGGCTGGCTTCCTCGTACATTGCCTGAAACCACAAATTAAAGGAAGATTAAGGATTGTAAAGAAAGGGAAGAGATGAGGAAGAAGAGTATTGCCTTAGCGTCTGCACTGAAACCTTTCATGAATCGCACTTGTACATAGCCATTGACTCCTAGGAGAGGGATCAAAGAAAGGACAACCAATGCCAATTCCCAGCTTGTCACAAAAGCAATCACCAACCCTGATATTGCGGCGGCGAGATTAGAGACATTCTGAGAAAGTGCATCGCCGACAAGAGCTCGCACACTGGCTGCGTCGGACGAAAGCCTTGAACCCACTGCACCACTGGAGTTTTCAGGCTCATCAAACCAACTAATCTCCATGTGAACCACCTTCTCGAAACACATGGACCTTATACGTTCGATTAACTTGCAACCGGCCACAGCAAAGAAGTAGGCTCGAGATGGATGTGCTAAAAGTGATGCAACTCCAAGAACTATATATATCAATGCCCAGAAAGTGGTATCTTTCTTTAGTTTGTCTGGTGGTTCATAAAATGATTGTATAACATTAGAAACTAGCAGCCCAAAAATTGGTAGTATAACCCCAGCGACTGTAGCAGCAATTGTTCCAACTAAAAGCACGGGAATCTGAGGCTTGTTGAGAGCAGCCAGGCGACTGAGGGGGACTTTTGGGACTTCTTTTTGTGGCTCTAAGGTCTGTTCTTGGTCAATTACATCCGGCTCTGGGAAGTTCACCCCTGTGGGTAACCCAAACATGGAAAATGAGTGGGGACTACTATTCCCAACGGATGAGTTGCGGCTGATGGAGCGTAAGTATGACATTCTTTGACTTGTTTGCCTCGAGGATCCAAATCTCTTCAAGGATCCTGGAGAAAACTCTAACTTGTTTTGATCTTCTTCGTTTTCTGTGTCCCTATTGATTTCTTGTAGATGCACAAGTTGAGAGTATGCTCCATCGGGATCCCTTATTAGTTCTGAGTGGGAGCCTAGTCATTAAAGAAACCATTAGCTCATGTACAACACAAGCTAGAATATTTGTGACTGTAAGAAACTAGTAAAATAAATTTACCTTTTTCTACCACTTTTCCTTTGTGAATGACTGCTATCGTATCGGCATTCCTAACCGTGATCAACCGATGGGCGACAACGATGGTTGTTCGATTCACCATGATTCGATCAAGTGCGTCTTGCACTACCCTCTCGGATTCGGCATCTAGTGCACTTGTAGCTTCATCCAGAAGAAGAATTCTAGGGTCTTTAAGGATTGCTCTTGCTATAGCAATTCTCTGTTTTTGTCCACCTGACAATTGAGTCCCATGCTCCCCAACCATTGTGTCCAGTCCCTTGATTTAAAAGTAGAATATCTCAAGTCAATACATAAAAATATGCTTGTATAAAATAGAATTTGAGCATAAGATAAAGACCAGAGGAAGCTTGTCGATAAATTTGGCGGCATTGGCGAGTTCAGTTGCAGCCTTTATCTCTTCTTTTGTTGCACCATCTTTACCATATGCGATATTCTCCCCGATGCTGGCAGTAAAGAGTACAGGCTCTTGGCTTACGAGACCCATTTTCCCCCTAATCCATCTGAGTTGAAACTCTTTGAGGTTGATTCCGTCGATGAGAACATCACCGGATTGAGGGTCGTAGAATCTCTCCACCAGACTTATAACAGTCGACTTGCCGCTCCCACTCTGGCCAACCATGGCTGTCGTTGTTCCATTGGGGATGTGGATGGAGAATCCTTTGAATACTGGCTCGTCTGGTCTTGCTGGATAGCTGAAATAAACACTCTTTAACTCCACCTCTCCGTGAATGTCGTCCAGTTTCTTCCCTTTGGTGTCGTAAACATCGATCGATGGCTTTCGGTGGATTGTCTCAAACATCTTGAACGCAGCCGCCTTGCCAGCTGCAAATGCACTCATGCAAGGAGATATTTGGCCAAGGGACCTGCAAGCGCAAAAGAAAAACCTCGTCAACCAAACATCCGACTAGAAGTTGAGCGTAATTCGAAAGCTAGAGAAGAACCAAAAGGCGAATTACATGGAGCCAGTCAAGACAGCCACAATCACATTAATAACTTGGCCGCCATTGTATCCTTTTTCTAAAATCATCTTTGCGCCAAACCATACTGCCAGAGCGTAAGTACAGAAGACGATCAACATAACCATACCAATACCTACTCCGCTGATCAACCCTTCGTGGACTCCGGACTTGTAAGCATGTATGAGAAACTTGTTGTATTTACTAATGGCTTGCTTCTCGCCAGTGAATGATGCAACCTACACGTACAATAATTGTTAAATTTTGGTGTGATCCAAATTTTATTAGACTAGGCTGTTAAGCTCATATCATAGATCTCATTTAGAATTTTTTTTTTTTATAAATTCATGTAAGTTAGATTCGCAAAACTCGCTAATATACTTCGATTTTCATAGCAAAATGATAAATTTTCATGGATTTGGTTTCCAAGAAAGGAAAAATATGACTCTTAGAAGCGGAGCACATACAGTCCTGATTGAACCTATTGTCTGCTCAACAACATTTGCTGCATTTCCATAAGCAATTTGTCCACGGGCAGCCATTTTTGAGATCAATCGAGCGAGAGTTGCTCCAGATGCCACGAGAAGAGGAATGGCGGAGACAAGGACAAGAGCTAGAAGCCAGCCTTGGATGAATGCTATAGCAAAGCCAGAAATGAAGGTGGTAAGGAGCTGCACGGTTTTCCCAACCTGCAAAATCAAGTTTAGTCGGTCCTTTTACTGATTAGAAGAACTACATAACTTTGATTACCAGTAAGACTACCTTCTCCCCCATTGCATCTTGTATAAGAACTGTATCGCCGGACATTCTCCCGACCACTTCTCCGGTGTTGGTTTCCTTGTCGAAAAAGGCTACATCTTGCCCTAGTATAGTTTTCAAGTACAAACCCCTTATTCTTGCAGCTTGTCTCTCCCCTGTTATCATCCAGCAGGACACCTCTGAAACACAACACCCAAATTCTCTCAGACACGACATATGGACAATTTCGTCTCGTGTTGCCGGAAAATCGAGTACCAAAGCTACTTACGGAGGAAAGCGGCCACAGCTGCCCCCAACGATAAGTATACAAACTTTAAACACACCTGAGAATTCAGATGGAGTTTAACTTAGTCGCAGTTGCTATTTTATTAATAAGAAATCATGGGTATGCTTTTATGGCTACCTTGGAGACCACAGCCACAACGTCATGGGAGGTCTGGCTACTTCCGAAAGAATCGATCATCTCGCCGAAGAGCACGGTCATGAGCGGCAAACACATACCGTTCCCTACGCCGCCTATGGTTCCGATCAGCATCAACAACTTGTCGGTGGAATCTGCAAAGGAGAAGAGCTTCAAAAATGGGACTGTATTCAATTTCTCTTCTTCTTTACTCCCTTCCTCCCCATTGCTTTCCTGGCTTTTCTTTGAAGTTGTGGCGTCTGGCGTCAGGCCTACTTCCCTGTACAGGATACTCCCCGATTCTCGATCCCTCCCCGTATCACCCATCGCAACAACTTTAGTTCCTCTTCCTGCACAAATGTAGCACCAGCTAAAGTATAAAGCCGCAATTTTCAACCCCCATGAAGAGGGATTCGTCTGAAATTCCTCTGGTTTTTTGAAAATTTTAAAATCTGATATTCGTCTCTGTTAAGAATAAGATTCAATCGTATGCCTAGATCAAGTTGGATTTGAACAATAAGAAGAAATTCCAAATCAAACACAGAAAATGCTTAAGCTCTCTGTTTTTACTCTCCAAAACAGAGCACGTTCAGTCTTCTTAAAAAGAAATCTAATCTTCGTTTCCGTGATCTAGCAAACATTAGAAGAAAGGAAGAAAGCTACTCGCCTTCGCACGAATCCCTGACTGAAAAAGATCAAACACTCTATCCAAAGCAAACCCACCCTGAAATCTCAGTCAAAAGTAATTCCCAAGCTTCATTTCCTCAAATTCCTTCGATTGATCGTACCTAATCCTGCTTGCTTTTCCTTCACAATCAATTCAACTCTTTCCTACATCATTGCCATCAGTTTGGGATGATTAAAAGAGGACGATAGCTCGCCCACTAATTTCACAATTTCACCAACCCGGATCCAAAAAAAGGTCAAATGAGTTTAGAATATAAAAACAGAGGAGAAAGAAGAAGGGTCCTTTTGTTTTATCTTTTATTTGCATCTACTGCTCGACACGAGATACGCAAGTAATAAACTGGTCACGTGCAAGTCGGCTATAAAAAAACGACATGCAATGCAACATATTTGGACGGCCAGTAAACAAGAAATAATTTCTATTAATTAACTTCAAATAAATTCAAGCCAATTAATCTCCAATTACAAGTGTTTGACTAAGATTAGAACATAGAAGTATTTTATAACGTGTAAAATAAAATAATGCAAAATTTCATTGATCAAATTCGAAGGTCTAGAAGGCAGGCATTGGCTTTGGCTCCCCTAGTCAATGATGACACAATACTTCCTCCAACTACGAAAAGATTACACAGCTTAATCTCCACATCACGCAGTGTTAAATATAAATAATTGATGCCTAGCTTGTGCAACGAATAGACGTGACAAAAGCATACCTCCATATAATCATATTTGATGATAAGACCATGGCCTTCTTTTAATTACATCTCCAAAATAAAAAAATTATATCACTTAATACTTAATTAGTTTCTAATTGCGATTAGCATAAATGCATTAGCGTTTAATAGGGAGGGCACACTTCGATTGGATCCAGGGTACCGGGTTTTGACTTCAACCCAAACAAACTTGTCGCTCAATGTTTTGTTGGGAGTAATATGTCCAACGAGCAAGTGTAATAAAATAATTTTGTAATATATGAATAAATTTATATTTTAGATTATGTTTTTATAAAATTCATAAAAAATATTTTGGTTATTTATGCTAACTTTATATTAACATATATATTGTATATATGTGTGATAAAATATAAAGAGTAATAACTAAAATAAGTCTTGACTTATATTTGAAGTATGGAATCTTCAAATAGTTCATAGTCATAAACATAGTTTATCTCATTAAGAATGTATGGTTATATCTCTACTATATATGTAGTGACATAAGATAAATATATTTTATATAATATGATTATATAGGACTGAACCAGATAAAATTATAGTGTTCTTATAATTTTCGTTGAATATAAAACAATTGATTTTATCAAAATGATGGTCATATATGCATGATTTTAATTCATTGTATTTAATAAACTCTTATTTTAATTTGTTATTTGATTTACTCGATAAAGTTTTGTACGAGTTACGATTCGTATACCTTATATATTATGAGTGAATTAAAATGAATAGCTGAGAATGTTAATATTGATACAATAAAATCAATTTTTATAGATTCCTTTATTTGTTAGTTCAGGGATTGAATAATTAGCTCATAATTCATAATCATTATGAATTAATTATTCAATCAATAACTAATGATAGTCAATGACAAAGATGTAATATGAAAGATTAACGGATTATAAAACTAGTTCTATTACGAATCTAAATGGAAAGTTAATACATAAGTAATGATATATCAATGGATATTACATTGAATAAATATACTTTATAATTTTTTAGAGTGTAACTCTAAATATTTAGTAGAATTGATTTAGAGTTAATAATTATGTTAATTAACATTAATAGTTTATATTAATTAATGAAAAATTATTGGAACTTAAAACTATAGGTTTATCAGTCCATTCGTCGCCTTCTATTATTATTCAAATAATAAAAAAAATAAACAAAAAAGATTAAATAATTAATTATTTAATACATTAAACAATAAGTTTATTATTTTTCATTAGAGAGAATAATTGAATTATTAATTATTTAATTGATTAAAATACAATAACAAAATAAATCATAGTTAATATGTTTGTTATATTTTATTAAATGAAATAATTGAATTATTGATTATTCAATTAATTAACAAACATATAGTAACTTTTGAAAACAGTTTTTAAAATGGATTATGTCAAATTTGAGGTAATGTCATTGTGCCAAGTGTTGAGTTATGGTGACATAATATTTTAATTTTCATAACATTTTTGTTATGATTATACCATTATGAAATCAATTTCAACTTCAATAAGAAATTAATATTTATAGTGGTTTTCTCTAAATGTCATAATGACCATTATGGAGTTATTCTACTATAAATAAAGGTTTAAACTCATTAATATAAGTGTGAAAATCTTTGAGATAATATAATACAAGTTGTGCATGCTATAATATGAATCACAAAACTGGAACTGCAAATTCCAGATTTGCAGTGCAGATTTCATTTCTTCTTTAACTCCAATGAACGACGTTCAATTCATACCAAACCGACACCAAATCAACATCAATCCAGTACCATTTCCAGAGAATCAAAAATCAATAGTACCTTCCTTAATAAGAAATCACGAACAGTAACAAAAATCTGAGCTAGTTCGCTAACCTTCCAATGACAAGGGGCAACTTTCGGCCACTACAAGAGATGGCTCTCCAACAAAGGGTTTGTTTGGTATTCTACCTCCACACCACAAGCACCACAACACAAGGAGGAGGGCTGGAAGAGGCAGCAAAGATCAATTTACTTGAGACCAAGCAAGAACAAGCAAATAGATTTGGTAGAATGAAGGAAAGCAGAGAGAGGAGCTCCGCGAGTCTTCACGCAAAATGCCAAAAGAGTTTTCTTTAGGGTTTTTCTGTCACGGCCCAAAGAGGGCCCGCAACAGAACGGGGAACGATCCGGCCCAAAAAGGACCAAATCGTCCAACCCTCACTTAAATCCAATAAATAGTAGTGAAAATAAAGTTAAACTTATAAGCCAAATTCAAATAAAAGGTCCATCAGTGACTTTCAAATAACGTGAAATAATTAGTCTAAAATTTAAAAGACAACATCTAAATTTTAAATTAAATAAAGACTAGGGGCAAACCTTACTAAAATAAATAATTGTCTCTAGAAAGTAGAAAAATAATTGAATTGGGTGAACTTCTGAATTTCTACTCTTGAGGTGGAATCTAGGACTAATTTGATTAATTCCTGAAAAAAAAATAAAGTCAATTGGGGTGAGTCGACTTAACTCAGTTGGGAATTATTTTATTTTCAACTTATATGTCATATAAATTTAACAGATTTTTTAGTTAATTAAATTAACAGATCAACATATAAAAAGGTGCTGAAGAGTAATAAATTGAGTAACAAAAATTAACAAAAACGATACTCAGGCGATCGTAAGCCAAAAAGACCCTGATCAGGTTTAGGGTTTTGCGCCCAGGGACACGGCACATACAGCTGTCCCATTATTCTAGTTAACAATAAAATAACTAAACGTAAAATAAATGTATTTGAATTGAAAAATGAAAATGACATGTTCGAATTAAATTTAATATTTACATTTTAGAAATTAAAGTACGTTAAATATAAAATAACCCCTACCTCAAAGTTTGGCTTAACAATACCAAGCCCAATTAGAAGTCCAATGTTGTCAACAGTAGATGAGTCGATAATTTCTTAAGTTCCAAAACCTATCCATAACATTTTATTACTTTAGAATTTGAACTCTAAATTAAAGACTAAAATTTTAACCAATAGTTTACTATTCTAAAAATAAAGTCCAACATGTTAATAAAACTTAAGCCCAATAACATAATTCTAATTCAATCCAAAATATAGCCCAAAAATCCAAGCTTCACAGGGCCTATTCTCGGCCCAGCAATTTGGCCCAAACCAGAAGGCCCAACTGCACATTTTGGAATGTTCAGAGTGTGGTTTTCACCTCCTGGTTTCCAACCAGGGGCATTCTGTTCGCGAACAAGACCCGACAGTGTTCTGTCTTCGAACACTCCCAGTTAATAAGCTCATCGACAACTTCTTGTGAAGAATGTTTGCCAAAAAGGAGACTGTGAGTTTCTAAGTGGAACTCTTCTCTGGAATTTGGTCCGAGACACAAATCTTAACGACTCGGTAGATTCATTGCCAAATCATTGTTAGCCAACAATCGGAGTTTTCCAAAAGACTAAAAATTTCAGAATTTAACATTTAACAATCTATTCCAATTGACAGTATCATCACTAAAATAAATCACAAATTTTCAGAAGAGCAAAGGAATCAATGTTGTATACTAAAAAAAAAATCCTTGTATACCTTGAAGAATTTTTTTTTTTCTCCACCGACTTAAGCCTCAACGTCCAATGATTGTAAATCTCAACCTTTTGAAGAAAAACCATCAATTCAGCTACTGCTTCACGAATTAATCCAAACTGAAAGTGAAGGAAAACTCAAACCCACCTATTGGACACCCAGATGGTGAATAGCTTGAAAAAAAAATCCTTTATTCAAATTTCGTCCAACAATGCCTTCCAAAATCCATGCTAAACCTTCAAATAGAAGAGAAATCGTTCCTTTAACAGGGCATATCGAAGAGGAAAAAGAAAATCACAATTTGATAGCACTTACTTTGGCTCAGACGGACGATTTGCAGCCCTAGAAGAAATCGGACTCCGACGACGACGATGAAGAGGAAAAATTTGAGAGGAAATAGGAGATTTGATTTGGAGAGAGTGGAGATAACTCCCCTCTTTAGTTGCTGATATAGGGGAAAAATCCCCTTGTATTTCGCCAATATCGCAGCAACTCCCTGATATGGGGAGTTTAAAAAACATTTTGATTTTATATATATATATGTATATATATATGGGTTGGGCTGAAAAGCCCAGTTGTTACATTTTCCATTTGGCTCTCCAAAATGTATTAGAGGGGACTAAATACCCTCTAATGACATTACAAAAATAAAAGACAAAAATACCCTTGAAAAAACAAAATAGGGCATGAAGGCTCAGTTTGCATGCAAACCGAGCACCTCCTAAAATAAAAACTAAAAACATTCTAGAATTCGTAAAATAATATCTCAAACAACATCCAAATAAAAACTAAAAACATTCTAGAATTCGTAAAATAATATCTCAAACAACATCCAATAGCAAAAACATAAAAGTGAAACGTAAAACTTGAGCAAACATTTTCAAATGACCTCAAAATCTTCGATCCCTTGCAGCTCCTTCAAGCCTGGAAGAAAAGGAGCTAGCCAATTGAGTCTGCATGGCTCCACGTGAGGACATGAAACGGAGCCCCCTTGTCTTCATGCGAGATCTCCTCCGTAAAGTCTCATAATGTATTATGACTTGCAAAATAAGAATGTGTTAGAGAAGAAATGAGCTTCTTAGCTCGCGAACGTGTGATCGGTCCACGGGGCACATCACACGGCTAGGATGATAAGCACATATTCTGGGACTAACTTCAACAATGATAAGAATCGGTTAAATGGACGTATTTTAAAACAATTTTTGGGCACAGCAGAGAGCCAATTGTGGGGAAGATGCCTTCAAAATTTGAAAAACAAATTTATTCTGGAAAGCAAATTATGGTCGAATAAGTATAAGATGTTCTGGGATCGGTATAGTGATAATATAATTTTGGAAGATGATTTGAAGATGAATAAAAAAGGAGAAAATGGACGAATTTGAGCATGATTTTTGGATAGCTAAATAGGGGATGCATGAATAATAAACCCTCAAAATTGAGTGGGCAAATTCAAAGAGGTGATAGACTTAGGGCTAAAAAGGTGCAAGTTGGTCCGAAAAGTCACAAAACACCAACTTTAACTTCAACGACTGCCTTCAACAAAAAAGAGCATTCCAACTTGATGAATTGTGAGTTTCTTACAGCTTTGTCACAGGTTCACCTCACATAAAAGGAGGAGCATAAAGTTGCATTAGATAAATGTTTGACCAACTCTTGTAAAGGATCAAACAATCGATAACACAACACAATCGAATTGCTAATAATCCAAGAGATAATTGTGGGTTTGCAAAATTGCAAGCAATTTGGAGGCTAAGGTTTGTTTTTTTGTTCAAAAGTCCTTGCAAACATGTCCTAAAAGGGCTTAAATACTCCACAAAACTAGGACATAAGACCTAAAAATCGATTGCGAAAATGTATTCACAAAAAAAACATATACTTGGCTAGAACAAGCTCTAGCCAAGTAACCCAAAACATGACCCTTAAGAAAAGAACAATCCAACCCACAAGATACATGACATGTTTATCAATTAAAACTAAAATAAAAATAATCAACATGGGACCAATTACGTGACTTTAAGCTCCCCCCACAAGTAATATAAGCTTCAACTTCAAGCAACGTACCTCATTGGCAAAAAATGTGAACGTCGGCCGCACTTCAACTTGACAGTTAATAACAAATTCCTCAACACTACGAAACACCATATAATGTTCAACAAATGTTTCAACTTTGCCAAACTGCGGTACACTTCAGCTCTCAGAAATCTCTAAGGTTCACTAATCGCTAACAAAATCTCTGAGAAAATCACGAGGAGTGTACTGTGAATTTATACAAGGCGGACGAGGCACGATGATCCACAGCGGATCAGTATTAATCTGCTGCGGATTATTATCAACCCGCCCGCAGCGAGTCGTATATGATCCGCTATCGGACATCAATATTATAAAGTTATTTTTAAAAATAATGATCTGCGGCAGATTAATAGACGATCGGCCCGAATCGAAGATAAAACGTTTAACGGCAAACATGACAGCGATATTAGCGGGAACTTTTTTCCATAGTTCAATGGTTAGCGAAAAAAGTTTAGTAGTTGACTTGTCATTGATCATAGAATACAATGATTGGTTTGTCATTTTCCCTTGTAAATTCAAGCTAATAAATAATGCTCAAAATTCAGTTAATTGCTTGAATAGTAGTAAGGGAGCGTTAACAGTAGTTTTCACTAATAGACGGTTCGGTTTAATCCAGTTCAATGTGGTTCTATCCATCAAAGAAAACCCCTTTGATTCCACACTTTCATAAAATTGCATGTCACAGTTCGATTCATGATTTTATTTGTTAAAAATTGTAAAAATCTGAATCTTGGGGTTAAATTCAACCTACGTTCAATTAAAACCAACTCAAAACCCTAAAACAACCGACACACAAAAATCAAATCCAAATCTAACCCAAGTTTCATAAACACAACTTAAAATCAACTAAAAATATAAATATTTTTTTAATTGACATTGAACCATAATCGAACAAGAAGCGAACTGTGAAACTAATTGGGTTCTTGGCCAAACCCAAAAATTGAAAACTGTTGGACCAAGGTTGATTTGGTTCTAGGCCAAAACTAGACCAAAGCACCGTGTGACCAGCCATTAGTGAGTAGGTTATTAGGCACAGAAATCATGAGCAGAACTCAATTAGCCAAAATGGGTAGAAGCTTGATGAAGAGGAGAGGTTTAATGAACTTGTGACCAAATATGGATGGATGGCAATTCTTGCCACCCATGCTCGAAAGCGAAGCCACTTTTTCTTCAATTCCAAGTATTTGAGTATAGAATAAAATAATGCAAAATCTCATGGGTCAAAGTCGAACGTCTAGAAGGCCGACATTGGCTTGGCTCCCCTGGTCAATGATGACACAATAATTCCTTCAAGTACGAAAAGATTACACAGCTGGATCTCCACGTCACTCACGGTTTAAATATAAATAATTGATGCCTACTTTGTGCAACGAATAGACGTGACAAAAGGATACCTCCATATATAATCATGTGTGATGATAAGATCACCGCCTTCTTTTAATTACATCTCCAAAATAAAAAATTATATCACTTAATACTTAATTAGTTTTTGACTGTGATTAGTGTAAATGCATTGGCGTTTCTTAGGGAGGGCGGACTTCAGTTGAATCCAGCGCACCGGGGTTAGACTTCAACCGAAACAAACTAGTCGCTCAATGTTTTGTTGAGAGTAATGTGACCCACAAATAAATATAATAGAACAAATTTATAATATATAAATAAATTTATATGGATTAATATTATGTTTTTATAAAATTCATAGAATTTTTTTTAATTATTTATGCTATCTTTATATTAACATATATATATATATATTATATACATGTGAGATAAAATATAAAGAGTAATAAACAAAATAAGTCTGTGACTTATATTTAAAGTATGAAATCTTTAAATAGTTCATAGTCATAAATATAGTTTATCTCATTAAGAATGTATAGTCATATCTTGACTATATATGTAGTAACATAAGATAAATATGTTTTATATAATATGATTATATAAGACTGGATCAGATAAAACTATATTATTATGATAATTTTCGTTAAATATAGAACAATTAATTTTATTAAAATGATGGTTATATATGCATAATCTTAATTCATTGTATTTAACAAATTTCTATTTTATTTTAATTTATTCTTTGATTTACTTAGTAAAGTTTTGTGCAAATTACGATTCGTATACCTTGTATATTGGGAGTGAATTAAAATCAATAGTTGATAATGTTAATATTGATACAATGAAATCAATTTATATAGATTCATTTGTTTGTTAGTTCAGAAATTGAATATTTAGCGTATAATTCATAATCGTTATGAATTAATTATTCAATCAAAAACTAATAATAGTCAATGACAAATATGTAATATGAGAGGTTAACAGATTATAAAACTAGCTCTATTATGAATCTAAATGGAAGGTTAATACATATGTAATGACTATATCAATGGACATTACTTTGAATAAATATACTTTATAGTTTTTTAGAGTGCAACTCTAAGTATTTAGTGGAATTGATTTAGAGTTAATAATTATGTTAATTAATATAAAGAGTTTATATTAATTGATAAAAAATTATTGGAGCTTAAAACTATAAGTTCATCAATCCATTCGTCACCTTCTATCATTATTCAAATAATAAAAAAATAAACAAAGAAGATTACATAATTAATTATTTAATACACTAAACAATAAGTTTATTATTTTTCATTAGAGAGAATAATTGAATTATTGATTATTTAATTTATTAAGACACAATAAAAAAATAAGTCATAGTTAATATATTTGTTATATTCCATCAAATATGTTTGTTATATTCCATTAAATGAAATAATTAAATTATTGATTATTCAATTAATTAACAAATATAAATTAACTTTTGAAAACGGTTTTTAAAATGGATTATGTCAAATTTGAGTTAATGTCATGATGTCAAGTGTTGAGTTATGGAGACATAATATTTTGATTTCCATAACATTTTTGTTATGATTATACCATTATGAAATCAATTTCAACTTCAATGAGAGATTAATATTTATAGTGGTTTTCTTCAAATGTCATAATGACTATTGTGGAGTTATTTTATTATAGGGTAAATAACACTGTAGACCCTATAGTTTGCGATCAACGACAAGTCAAACCCTGGAGATTATTTTTTAACAACTAAAACCCTGAACTATGAAAAAATGTCGCCGGCGACCTCGCAGTCACGATTTTCGTCCAGAGCCGTCGAGGTTAACGCCCCGTTTGTACCCTGTCTAGCGGCGTCGAACGGAGTTGAAGGGCGATGGCAGAGCCGACGGTCGAATCGTCCAGAGCCGACCGAAGTACGACATTCGATGGCCGTTGGATCGACGAGGATCGTCCCTCGTCTGGATTGACGGCCAGGATTGAATCTGGCGTCCCTGCCAGATGCGATGACGGACAAAGATCCTTGGCCGTTGGATCGAGCGAGGGACGTGCCACGAATCGACGGCCAGGATTTAATCCGCCTGGCGAAGACGGACGTCGATCCTTGTCCATTGGATCCTCGCCTGGATCAAATGGTCAGTAGTGACTCCAAATTAATTGGGTCACGTGCGGGTCACATGCGATCCTAAATTGCCAGAATTCCCCATTATGACGGACGTCCGTGGGAATACCACGGACGTCCGTCTTTAAATAACACGTCATCAGCATCTGGGCGGCGTCCGTCGGACTATGACGAACGTCCGTCATAACCAAAACGACCGCGTTTTCGTCCTGACGGATGACAAAACGCTGCTTATACTCGCGAAGGGCGTCCAAGCCCTAGAAATCGCCCTGTACTTCAAATCGCGAGGGAATTCCCGATTTCCCCCTACGAATTCCTGAACTCCCGATTTCCCCGGACGAATTCCCGAACCCCCGAGTTTTGAATCTGAAAATGGCGCCGAGGAATAGTCAAACGTCGAAGAAGTGTAAGGTGGTGGCTCCCACCGAGACGACGGGTCCAGTGGAGTCTGTAGAACCTGGAATGTTCAGCTCAGCCTCCGCCCATGTACGGTACGAGAAGGACATTGTACCCCGTGCAATAATCATATCCAGGAAGGTAAATTTCAATTCATTTGCTGATTTTGGATTGAAGGCAATGTTTGAACGAATTGGATTGGATAAACTGTGCACAATGGGAGGTTATTTCTATGAGAGAGCTGTCAAACTGTTTTATGCCAATTTGGAGTTGGACAAATCAAGTGATAGAGAGTTGAGGAGTTTTCTGTTTGGAAAACAGATTAGGATAACTCTAGGACAATTAAATGAGCTCATTGGATGCTCCACGGAGGAGCCGTTGGAGGAGTATTACCATGCGACAAAGGAGCCCGAATTTGTCCAAAAAGGAGAAGGTCTTGCATTGCTGAAGCAATTGGTTCGCAATCCTACAGCCGTTGAGTCTTTCTTCCGGCCTAAATCAAAAGACCTCGATGCGAAAGCAAGGGTCATCCATCACATGATCACGCACACATTTATGCCTCGTGATGGACATAGAGACCTTGTCACAGCCATGAATTTGTACGTAATGGAGAAGCTATACAATGGGAAGAGGTTCAACCTTGCATACGTCATTATGCAGCAAATGAAAGCAACTCTGAATAGTGCAAGGAAGAATCTCCCATATAATTTGCTCATTCAGCGCATTATTGACAGCAACGGGTTGGTTGTCCCTCACACAGAGAGACGAACAGACGAAAAACCACTTGACATGTATAATGAAGTTACATTGGCTCGGATGGGGTTGCAAAAAGTATGAGGGGAGTGGGTATTCAGAGGAGATGTGGCAGCTGCACCTCCTGCACATCTTGTACCTCCTACACCTCGTCCTTCCACTTCAGCTGCTCCACCGCCATCCACGTCAGCTCCACCACGGCCATCATCGTCAGCTCCACCACCGCTATCCACGTCAGCTCCACCTGCTCCTTCCATGTGCACTACCATAATTCCGTGGACAGCAAACACACAACCGACATATCATGTGGAGGTGGATGACAATTTTGTGCGTCCTATGGATGACAATTTTGTGCGTCCTATGGCGGATGATGCACCTCCCCCACCCCAGTCCTCATCGTCGCCCTTCGTACTCAGCAGCGAAGAGAGGTGGCAGTGGCTTGTCACCCAACTTGGCGAGATTCAAGCCAAGTTGGATAGACAGGAGAGTCAACTTGGCCAGCTTCAAGCCACTGTACTACAGATGCAAGAAGTACAAACGCATATGGCAACTGCTCGCACAACCGCCCAGCCATCTCATCCATCAGCATCTCATACATCTTCCGATGCCGGTCCAGATGGATGCCAGTATGTCTTTGATTTTACATGTAATTTCCTTATATGCATTAGTATCGTTGATTAACAATGTGTTACAATTATGCAGGTCTCCGATCATCAGGCAACCGTCCCCTCCTCCAACCCTGGCTAAAGTTCAAAAGATTTTGGCCCCAGGTCCTTCAGTGGTGGGTCCTACC
Source organism: Begonia loranthoides (assembly GCA_022433065.1). NCBI lineage: Eukaryota > Viridiplantae > Streptophyta > Magnoliopsida > Cucurbitales > Begoniaceae > Begonia > Begonia loranthoides. The sequence continues at coordinate 30,073,205 of CM039474.1, forward strand.
GCTCGTCAGAGGATGACAGTGCAAGTGGTATGTCTTCTATTTGGTTTTATACAATGTGTAGAATTTACACTTACACTGAATTTCCATTGCAGCCTGTGAATTTGATGGAAGAGTTCATGGCACTTGCACGGGTCAATACGAAGAATAACAAGGAGACGTATGCTCTCCTTTGCGGCTCCAAGGTAAGAAGCAACGTCATTTGAAATTTATTATCAGTTGTGATTAGAAAATTAATGTTGTGCGTCGTGTTGTTGATTTACAGGGTGACAAGATATATTCAATCACAACTCTCCTTGTGCCAAAGCAATCGGGCGCTCTTGACTATGTGAGAATGTTTAACCAACTTATATTATATTGTTACTAAAAATATCTACATAAATCGTGTTCTTAAAATGCAATGCGTGATGACAAATGAGGAGGACACCGCCGTTGTTCAAATAAGGGAGGGTTTGTTGACGATTGGCTAGATCCATGTAAGCCACTTCTATTCATTCATGAAATCATACATGGTTTAATATTTCTTCCTCCTACAGTGCCACCCAGAGATGGATTGTTTCATGTCATCGATTGACATGCACACGCAGTATGCGTACGAACAATTGATGCCGGATTCAATTGCAATTGTCATGGCACCTGTGGACAAAAAATGGTATGTTTTTGAATGACCTGCACTTTGAATGACGTGACAAACTAATTTTCAGTTCCAATTGCAGCCAACACAGCATATTTCAAGTCTCCTGCCCTGTAGGATGGTCGGTGATGTCCAAATGCAATGGGCACGACTTCCATCTCCACGATCCGTACGATCGAGATGAACTCTACGAGGAGTGCACGAGTGTGGAGATGAGCTTCTATTTGCACTTCAACATCATCGACATCCGGGACGCAGAGCCTTCCATATTTGATGAGGCACCACCTGTTTAGCCACGCCTAGAGGCCCCAGTTCAGCCACTCCCAGAGGTCCCACCTGTTTAGCCACTTGCAACGGTACCACCTGTAACGTATTCTAGATATACAAGAAACGCAGGACGTGCAAGAGGTGCAAGACGTGCAAGAGGTGCAGCACGTGAAAGAGTTGAAAGAATAGAAAAAACATTGAACAAGTGGCTCAATTGAAATTGAATTCAATTATTTGTTGTAGTCTGTAGTCTGCTTTGTGGTTTTCTTCATACTGCTTTGTGTTGGCGCGAGGGGCACCCAAAATAGGGCAAAGTGCTGTCTGTCTGCATGTGACGGACGTCCGTCAGAAGGGGTCGGACGTCCGTCTCAAGGTGATGGACGACCGTCTAAATGTGATGGACGTCCGTCTTAACATGACGGACCTCCGTCTTAACATGACGGACGTCCATCACATGCAGTGTATTATACATGAACAAATATTATCAAAACAACTATGTAAATGAACAAATAAACTTCAATGTATTAAAAACTTTAGTGTATTATACATGAACAAAACAAATACGTAGATGAAGCTCCATGATTAAGGATGTGGGTGTGGGGCGACGGACTCCTGCAAAACACAAAAGGAAGTTCATGTCAGACGAAACGCTCATAGTGAGAACAACGTAAGAAAGCATAACAATCTAAGCACCTGTGTATCGGCAACAATGTTAAACCCCATGAAGGTGTCGTATGAGCGTTCTGCTCTTACACTGCCACTTACGGTGCCACCTGTTGAGCCTCCGCCTTGACAAGAACGGACATTGTGGCCTACACCATGACAACGACTACATGTCATAGGGATATGTCTCCTGCTGAGTACCGTGCTGCTACGGGGCTCGTCTGCATCTCGCACTCTTCGTTTTCGAGGCCGACCCGGGAGTCTCTTTACTGGTGGTGGCAAAATTGGAGGCTGGTTCGTTGCAGGCCACATGTGGTGGCCACTAACAGGTCGGGTAAAATGGGAATGCATCCTCATATATGTGTCCCGATGGTACCATGCATGCACATAATCCTCCGCTGAAGTCCGCATAAAATTGATGCAAGAGATGGCATGCACGCATGGGATTCCAGTCAGCTCCCATCTGTTACAATTACAGGTACGCGTGTCCAGATCGACTGCGTACCGTTTGTTACCATCGCTTACCTCAAATCGATTACATCCTGAAGGTGTTGGACACCAATTCCGAGCCACATGTTTCAGTTTGGCAAGCTTCTTTGTGGTCTTAGGACACAAAAGATCTGTTGATTCAGCCAGCTGCTTATGTTTCTTAACGATCCTAGTCACTATGCCCGTTCTAACCATCTCGAACATAGTGAGGATTGGTTTGTCCCGTGCTGGTAGGAGGTAGGCATTGTAGCACTCGCTCAAATTATTAAGGCCCATGTCGCACTTTGGGACAGGACTGAATGCATGTTTTGACCAACACCTCTGGTTAATTTTCTGCATATATGCATGCGCTGTATGGTCGAGCGCAAGTAGTTTACTCATCTCTTTCTGAAAGTTCGGTGATGTTGTGGCCCTTGCTGCCTTCCATATGATATCTTTGTATTGTATTTCTGGAAATTGTTTTTTGAAATTGGCATACAAATGTCTTAGGCAAAATCGATGCTCAGCTGCTAGTGCATATTGTTCAATAGCAGGCACCAACCCCTTCTGTCGATCAGAAATGAGTGTCCATCCTCTGTCTATGTCACTGTCTAAGTCCGTCAGCAAGCAACACAAAAACCAGGTCCAGGAGTCTCTACATTCTGATTCAACAAGTGCCACAGCAACTGGATAAATCTCATCATTGGCATCAATGTTGACAGCTGTGAGCAATTGGCCTGGGCACGACCCTTTTAAGTGACAGCCATCAAGATAAATAATGGGTCTACCAAACTCCTTCAGACCCCTCTTGCACGCATCCAAACACATGTACATTCTTTTAAATATTGGACTCGGACGGGCCACCAAATCTGGAAAATCTACCACCAACAACAATGTGCTACCTGGACTGGATCTTCGAATCTCTTCTGCGTAGGACCAAAGTAGCTTGTACTATTCGTCACCATCCCCTTCGTTTAAAGTCTGTGCTAAATTCCTTGCCCTTCTAGCAAGACTCAGAGAAATATTGACATTAAAGTTCTTCCTTACAGTCTCAATTATGGAAGCAATGTCTCACTTGGGTTGACTTTTTAATCTATCTAAATATTGGTTTGCCACCCATTTGTAGGAAGCGTGTCGGCTTTCCATTTGTCGTGCACATGTGTGCTCCTCATTATAGCTCTTAATTTGAAAGGTCAGCTCACCTTTCATTTTTGAAGCGTGAAGCCGCCAATTGCATCCATCACTGCACACAGCAGTTATCCGATGTCGTTCGCTTTTAACAAACCTGATCCAGTGCCCATTTTTCAAAGCATAATTAACCACTTCATCTCTAATATCCTTCAACGCACTATACTTCTTACCCAAACAGAGCTCCGAGGACGAACATTCAATTTGGGGATGCATACTCTCCGCCCAATCATCATCCTCTGAGTCACATATCGAACGTAGCTCCGATTCCAGGGATCCCGAGATTGAACGCAATTCTATACCGACTTCGTGCTAGAACCACCGATTCTCATTGGTCTCTACTGCTGAAATAGGATTAGGATTAGGATCCACCTCCATTCCACAGTCAATGGATTCTTCAACCATATATGATGAAGAAGCACACCTTGACGACTCCATGTGATGTGCAACACTCTTGTTCGTTCGCTTACGTTGAGGGAGTTGGTCAGGGGAAACAAGTTCTCTCTCTCGAATATCTATGGCAATGGTCGGACTTTTTGTGGTCAACTCTGTTAGGGTTTTAGTATAAAATCCGAGAGTGACAGACGCCCGTCATTTTCATACGGACGTCCGTCATGTTAAGACGGACATCGTCCAGAGGCTGATGACGTGTTATTTAACGACGGACGTCCGTCATAATGGGGAATTCTGGCGATTTAGGATCGCATGTGACCCGCACGTGACCCAATTAATTTGGAGTCACTACTGACCGTTCGATCCAGGCGAGGATCCAACAGACAAAGATCGACGTCCATCTTCGCCAGGCGGATTAAATCCTGGCCGTCGATCCGAGTCACGTCCCTCGCTCGATCCAACGGCCAAGGATCTTTGTCCGTCATCGCATCTGGCAGGGACGCTAGATTCAATCCTGGCCATCGATCCAGACGAGGGACGATCCTCGTCGATCCAACGGCCAGCGAATGTCGTCCTTCGGTCAGCTCTGGACGATTCGACCTTCAGCTCTGCCATCGCCCTTCGACTCCGTTCGACGCCGCTAGACAGGGTACAAACGGGGTGTTAACCTCGACGGCTCTGGATGGAAATCGTGACGCGAGATCGCCGGCGACATTTTCTCATAGTTCAGGGTTTTAGTTGTTAAAAAATAATCTCCAGGGTTTGACTTGTCGTTGATCGCAAACTATAGGGTCTACAGTGTTATTTACCCTTTATTATAAATAGAGGTTCAAACACATTAGTATAGGTGTGAAAATCTTTGAGATAGTATAATACATTTTGAGAGCAAATCTGCGAGTCTTCCGTATTGGTTTTAGAAAATCGTTTTTTAAATTCACATAGATTGTCTAATGTGTTCATAATATAATTTATTGTAAATTAAGTGTGATCTTGCTGCGTTCATGTCTCGCCCCAAAGGGGACCCGAGACAGAACGGGGAACGATCCCGCCCAAAATAATCGAATCATCCGACCCTCACTTAAATCCAATAAATAACAGTGAAAGACTTAAACATTCACATTACAGATCATATCCAAAAATAAAGGTCCAGAAGTGACAATAATATAATCTAATTTAACAGAGTCTAAAATTATGCGAAAATAACATAGGATAAAACTAAGATACAAATCTCACTAAATTATCTCTAATCTCTTAAACAAAGTAGGAAAATAACTAAATTTGGGAAACTCCAAAATTTTCTCTTAAGGTGGCAACAAGAAACTATTTTGATTATTTTCTGAAAAATATAGTCAAATTTGGGGTGAATTGACAAAACTCAGTAAACATTAATTTATATTCAACTTTGTGTGATATGAGTCATGTGTGAGATTTCAATTTATTATTCTTCACAATTAAGTATAAGAAATAACGAAATGAACAATAGAATAATGAACATAAAACACAACGGTGATATCCAGGCAATCGCAATGGCCACATAGACCCTGATCAGGTTTAGGATTTTGCGCTCAGAGACATAGCACATACAACTGTCCCATTAATGATGTGAGCACGGAATGCTGAAGCACGTGATGGATGAACGCAACGCTTCTCACCTCCTTGGATAAGGACGCTGCTGCAAGTTTCTTTCGTGATATAACTCACACGAAAGGGACTTTGGATATTAAGCACCAAAGGATCTTTGGATATCACTCACCAAAGGAAGAAAAGGATCTCTCCAATTCTCGAAAAGCAAAAACTTTCTTTTTTCAAAATTCAATAACTCTAAAACATAAAATTAAATAGCTTTATATAGCCTTTTACAAATATAAATTTAAAAAAAAACTAAATACAATATAACCTAGATAAGTGGATGTAGATCTCCTAAATAAGTGGATCTAGATCTCCTATACAAAAGTGAATCTTTTTAAAGATATTATCTTAAGAGATAATATCTTTCTCTTTCTTCAAGATCGTGTTGTTGTGATTCTCGACCAATTCGAAAACTTTCTTTGATCTTTGATTTGATATTCCATCATCCTCTCTGGCTTTTTGAGAATTTGACTTCAAATCTTCTTCCTTTAATATAAATAAGGTATTGGACGTCCTTCATTCAAAATAAGATAAAATAAAAATAATATTGAAATAAAAATAATATCGATGCAGATCCAAGGTGCATCAATTAATCTAGTTAATAATAACAATATAAAATGTAAATTAACACAAAGAATTGAAAAGTGAATTAACATGTAACAATATTAAACATTTTATATTTTAATGTGCATTAAATAAAAAATAACCCTTACCTCAAAACTGGGTCAACAAATGCTAAAGCCCTATCCAAAATAATCACTGAAACCTGACGGCAACATGTCCAATATCACTTAAATCTTGAACCTAGTTAATAATTTTACTAACTATTATAATTTTAAATTTAAAATCACTTATTTGATTTTGGTCTTAAAAGAGTAGGACTCGGCCCACCGTAGAGTGTGAACCTAATCCAAGTAACAATGGCCTAATAATTTGGCATATAGTGTCTTAGTTAGCTAAGAACAAATGTCCAAGTAACATGGCCCAAAAATGACGCTAATAAGATTGGCCCAAAAAAATAAAGAATAAATCTTGGCCTATATCCCAATGACCCAACATTTAGGCCCAAAGACTTTATCAAAATATGGGTCGCGGCCCAAAAAGTTTTATGGGTTACGGTCCAATAAAGTTGTCTCACGGCTTGGGCATTCCCAAGCTGTGACTTGTTTCTTCCCCAGCGACTCATGAGTCGTTGGTTGGCAATGGAGGCAGAGGGGCAAAAAATCACTCCCCGACCACTTATCTCCTCTCAATCATGGAGACATCCGCAACATCAACGGTACCCAAACCTAAATTCAGAAATCCAACAAATTAACACTATCGATTTTTTTTCTTTGAGAATGTTCTTGGCCAAAAGGCCGGAGCTTTCGGTCGGGAATCCTTCCCAACCTCCAGTATATAACCTACACATAACCCTCAACGATCCAACTAATATCCAATATCAACCAAATAGTCCAGAATCACTAACACAAACAGAAGTTTCTTTCACAAATATTTCAGTTTTTCTTCCATTACCTGCATGTTGTCTAATGCCCAAATTGATAGTCGGAAACGTTCACGCAGCACCAACATCCAACATCCAAACCTTGAACAAAAACAATCAATCCATTTAAATTCTAATTTGCGGAAAGACCGCCCAAAACAACCAAGGAGAAATCAAAGGTTACCTTGGCAAAGAACTGTGAAGAACGAACGTTTAGAGAATCTTTTATCCTTATCCCACTATTTGATCATTGAAAGAAATAATCGTATGAGGAGAAGGAGAATAGTGAGGGATTTTCACCCTTGCACTCTGGAATAAGTTCTCTCCCCCCCCCCCCCCAAGAAAAGGGTTGGTTTTTAACTTTTTAAAATTGATTTTTTTTTTCTTTCATGTGCTGGGCAGGCTCGGATATCACAGTTCATCACACTCACACGTGTTTATCAAAATTCTTCAAAAATTGATTTTTTTTTTCTTTCATGTGCTGGGCAGGCCCGGATATCACAGTTCATTACACTCACACGTGTTTATCAAAGTTCTTCGATTTTGTACTTATGTAAAATTAGTTACAAAGATATATTTTCTTAATCCTTTATATTATATATAAAATAAGATATTTTAATAAATATGATTATTAATATATTACATTAACAGTCTATTTTATGTTAATGTAAATTATTTTTTATGATATATAAGTTATGCATATTACAATTGTTATAAACATTGATAAGAAAACCAACATGTTTCACAAAACACCAGAAAAAAAAGGGCACTAACTAGAATAATAAAAAGTATTAAGTCAACTTGAGATTTTATTTAATTATGAATGAGTTAAAAAGTAAAATTCATCTTATTAAAATATATAGAATTAAAATACAGCTGGGCCTGGGCCTGGGCCTGGGCTCGACAGGCATTGAATTCAAGCAGAGACAATTAATTTTATCAAACAAAACAAAGGCTTATTTATGAGGTTAATATGATTGCTATGCGTCTTCTCTCTCCTCAATCTTCACCCAAAACCCACCTTGCATTTTCGCAGTCAGGTGTTGGTCAAAAACTGGTTCTTCTCCGGCGCCGGCCACCGGAACTACTCTGAACTGCTTGACAATCCCCGCTACTAGCCTCTTCATCTGTAAGAACGCCATATCTTTGCCCAAGCAAATCCTGGGTCCAGCATGAAAAACTGGATACGTGAAATTATCTCTTCCCACAAACCTCCACTTTCCGGGCATCCCCTCAACCGAATCCTCCCGCAGTAACCATCTCTCTGGTTTAAACTCTTCCCAGTCCTTTCCCCATATTGATTCCAACCTCCCCATTGCGTAAGAATGGTAAGCCACTCTCATCCCCTTCTTTACCATAGTTCCGTCCGGCAAAACGTCGTCGGCCGCTGCCTCCTTCATGTCTACCGGAACCGGTGGGTACAGCCTCATGCTTTCACAGATAGCAGCGTGAATGTAGGTCATGTCTTTCACTTCGTCAAAAGCGGAAAAAGCTTCAGATTTCTTATTGATTTCCTCGAATATTTTCTTTTCCTCCTCGGGGTATCTCGAGAGTAGCCAGAAAAACCAGGTGAGAGCGCCGGAGGTCGTGTCTCTTCCGGCGAGAATGAAGCTAATGACTATGTCCGTGACGAAATTCTCGTCGGAGTGACCGGAGCTGAGGAATCTGGATAAAAGGTCGACTGAATCAAGGAAATCCTTCTCATTAAGTTCTTTCTTCTTTTCTTCTATGATTTTTGTGGCGTATCCTCGGACTATAGCAACGGCCGTTCGGAGCCTTTTTTCGGACCCGATATTGAAAAAAATTTTCAACTTCCAAACAATGGGGACCGTTGAAATGAATCTATCGACAGAGATTCTTGATCCATCTTCGAAAGCTTCTGCGAATTCCGGTTCAGGAAAAGAAGGTGATAAATAGGCAGGATCGTAGCCAAAAGCGATCTGGCAAATATTATCGAATCCAAATCTCTGAAGGACATCCTGAAAATCCAAAACGGAATTTTTGGCAGCGGCTTCTTTCAAGATCGGAATCAGGCGGCCCGAGAGTTCAGTATCAACCACGGTCTCGACGAACTTCTTTAGGGACTTGGTGTTAAACTCGTGGCTCGAAACTTGGCGCTGGAATTTCCAGGCGTCTCCGTCCGCAGTGAAGATTCCGGAACCCAAAAAGTCCTTGAGGGCGCTTCGGAAACTGTCTCCCCTCTGGTATATATGGAAGCGGGTTTTAAGAATATGCTGAACGACGGCGGGGTCTGCGGTGAAGATCTGACGTTTCCCGAACCAGAGGTGGAGAACAAATGTTGGGGTGGGAGAGATTTGGATAATGTCGGAAATCCATAGATTCTGGCGCTTCCAGTTCTTGTAGACAGCAAATAGAGAACCAACGAACGGGTAGACTTTAGGAATGGTTGCAGCTGAGGATTTGGAGAGAGTTGCAGATGGGTTTTTGCAGTCAAGGTTTTTTCTGAAAAAGAAAAAGGCAATAAGTGGAAGTAAAGGAAAGAAGAAGAAGAAGAAGAAGAAGGTGTAGCTTAGTGACAGAGCGGACATGGTGGTACGCTGATTAAAAGGTGAAGGATAACATCTTTATATAACTCATGACCATCCAATATTTGATTCGATTTATACAATTAGGATGAAATTAACTTCATAAATGTAGAGATTAGCATTAATTAATTACTCGAGAGAGTTTCCCAAGTCTTTCTTTTTAGGACATATTTCATCATAGTCTCGACTCGAAGATGTTTCAAAGTACTTGCACAGGAAGAAAAAACCTCGTAGACCTAAACCAACACGTGAAGATAAGTCTAAGCATGTGGGGACGAGAGCAATGACATCGTTGAATACTTGACCTGGCTGATGCAACCAACATTTTATAATTTTTTTTTTTTTTGAAATATTAACCAAACAATGGGTAAGTATAAATTTTAAAATAATTATGAAAAAAGAAAAATAAATAAATCTCTTTAATTAAAAATTTAAAGGTTTTTTAACCTGTGTATAAAATAGTTATAAGTAAAGATTTATTTTTTACTCAAAGTGTTCAACTTGGGTCTCCTCCAAATATAAATCTCGAATCACACGTGACATATTCAATTCTTGCAACAAAACACAATTATTGTCGATTGGGCAAGAAGCGACAGTGGGCGAGGAGAGAGAGAACAGAATATATAAAAATTAGTTCTGTAGCTGGGATTCCAACCCCGAATTGAAGCTGGAGTGGGCGTGTATATAAGAATATGTTTGAAGGAGAGATTGTGAAAGAAAGGAGTTGAAGAGAGTTCATCAATGACGCAGCTTATTAAGAGGATTATCTTTGATTGATCCAGAATCAAAATTAAAATTAACAAAAATAATAAAAAGCTTTCCGTAGCCGGAGAATCAAACCCGGAATTCAGGATTAATTAGGGGGGAAATTTGGTGAATTGCGAGTAGTGCTACTACGGATATTTTATTAATAATTATCGCAATTAAGTATAGTAATTAGTTTTAATATCATGACCAAAATAACCTTAATTCTATTGGGTACAATTACCACAATATACGATTGCCAAAAACACCAGTTTATTCCTAAATTAAAGCTTATTTTGGTTTTTAAACTATTCCCTAAGTGGAATTTAAAGACACCTTTCAACTTTTGATTGACACATCACAGAAGGGTGAGAGAAATTAACGAAAACAACACACAGTATTAAAACTAAAGAAGCTTAGCGTAATGCAAGGAGCACCAGTGGTCTAGTGGTAGAATAGTACCCTGCCACGGTACAGACCCGGGTTCGATTCCCGGCTGGTGCATTTTTTTTGCAAAATAATTCATTTGTTTTTATGACAATTGAGTCTTTGCTTGGAGTGGAGATTTTTAGACGGCGCGCGACGGTTTGATTGATGAAGGTGGTCGTGAAAACAGGAATTTGAGAGAGGATAAAGTTGGGATGGGAAGTAAGTGTGTTTGTACGTTCGACTGGACACCCTGTTGACACACTCCTTCAGTGTCCCACCGCAGCAGTTATTATAATAACACCGCGCATAGTCATTATTAAACTTACATAGTGAAAACATTGGATGCGACGCGTACAAATTTAATGACTTTTTTTGTGATGATTAAAATTTGGATGATTAAATTATTCAAAAATATTATTTGTGTTATCAGCGGGACCATATCAATAAAAATCGTTACTTATAATTAAATTTTACATTTACACTTTAATATATTATTATAAATATTTTAAATATTTAATTATATAAATTAATGATGGGTAAGTGATATATTATAATATTAGAGTATAAAATTAACAGGTAATTAATAAAACAACTACTGAATTATGAAAAACAAACATCATTGTCACATTTTTTGTTACGAATGTAAAAATATGTTTTTTGCAGCAAATACTTATTTTCTGCTACAAAAATACAATTTTCACAACAAATAATGGTATTCTGCTGTAGAAAACACATTATTTTGTCACTGGAATATGACTTACTTTCCAATAATCATTTTTGAGTAATTTATTTTTTATAATTTAATATTTTATTTATTAAACAAAATTGTTTTGTATTTAATTGGTTGGTTGGATTGTGCTGTCCATTGTATCACATTTGTCATTTTCTGTATTGTCTCTAATTCTCCTAATTCCCTCACTGTGTGGAGTGGAGCGGCTATGGCGAACCCTCAGAAACCATGGAAACTGGAGTACGCTAAGTCGTCTCGATCCTCGTGTAAAACCTGCAAGAAAACCATTGACAAGGAGAAGCTCCGACTGGGTAAAATGGTTCAGGCCACTCAATTCGACGGCTTCATGCCTGTACCTTCACTACCATTTACCCCTTTTCGCCATTTTTTTAAACAAATAAAATTCCTTCGTCGTCATTCCGTCATGCGTACTCTGAAATCGTGTTACTGTGTTTTACTTATTGGGGTTTCTTATTCTTAATGTGATAAGTTTATTTCAGGTTGTGTTCTTGGTTTGCTTTCAATTTTGGTTTTTTTCCGCTTAGAATGCTCCTCAGGTTTTATTGCATTGCTTTTCAGTCGGTTGTTGGTATTTATCTACCTTGTATTTCAATATCTCGTCACGTCGATAAAATTTAACCAATTAGTTTTCAAATGTTGTTTCTTTTATGGAGTTTTAGCTTCTCTCTTTCTCCCTCTCTTGGTCTCTCCAATTTCTTACACTTGTATTTGATTCCATATTTATGGATTTACTTGAAACACTTGTAGTCTTGGATATAGTCACAATTTCCTTTGTACTCTTGTCTGTCTACTCATTCTTCAACTCACATTTTATCTAAAGTGGACTTATAAAGAGTTTTAGTTTCTATCATTATGTAGAAATTTGTGGAAACCTTCCATACTTTATACCTTGTAACGTTACTGAAGTTTGGAAATGTATCTTTAGATGAACCTGATTTTTTTAACATGCATATGGATAGAAAAAGTTTTTGTAAGTTTTTTTTTTTCTGCGAATCAGATGTGGAACCATGCTGACTGCATATTGAAGAAATCAAAGCAGATAAAATCGTATGTATTATTTGAAAATCTTAGCACACAACAGACAGTTCAATGAACCAGCTAACACAAATTAATATTTTTTTTTTCTTTTTTGATTTAGAGTTGATGATGTTGAAGGAATTGAGTCGGTTCGATGGGAAGATCAGCAAAAGATTAGGAAATATGTGGAGGGAAATGAATCTTCAACTACAACTCCTGTCACACTGTTAGAGTGTGGAATTGAAGTTTCACATACTTCTCGTGCTGCTTGCAAGCACTGCAACCAAAAGATTATGAAAGGAGAGGTATGTTGTAATGTTGCCTTTGAAGTTAGATGAAAAAGTTGGTATTTTGCCCTTATCTTGATTTTGTGGTGATGACTAAACCTTAGGCTTGACTGTAAGCAACAAGAAGAAAGAAGCTAGGCTTGTGTATTAAGTGGACATCACTCCAAGAATCTATATGGTTTTGTATGATATTGTTGAAAACATCTTTTGTGAGATAAAGTTGTGATCTTCAACTTGGTAACATATTCTACGCTATGAGTGATGGCAGTGAGAAATACCAATAAAGGGATAATTGAGGTGCAAGTTGTTGTTGTCTTGGAACCCAGAAATGCAAAACTGGCATTTGTTTGTCAAATGATAGTGGATCTTGAAGATCACCTTTCTAAAACACTTTGGTTGAGTTCTCTAAATACTGAATGTTTGGCGAACACATAATTTATTATTGAACCTATATTTTGGAAGCTTTTTGACTGAAGAAGCATGTTGGCTCGATGATGTTCATAAACTTAATTACAGATATGCTATGCGAAGTGTTGCTTTTGTCTTTAATTAATTGCTGCTTAATGATTTGTATAGAGTAAGTGGAATTAGAGTGTCTGATCATCATTTTAATGTAGAACTATGGTGTTAGAAATGTGAAGAAGAGATGATACTTACTAAAATGTATTGGTATTTAATGAGCAGAATGTTTTTTTTATCTGTTTCTTAGATATAAAACAATAGCTTGTCCACGAATTTTTACATTTTTTTCCTTGCATAACTGTTAGTGCCTCTATTATTTTTCAGATTCGTGTGTACACAAAGTCTGATGGAAAAGGATCTAAAGCTCTGGGTTGGCATCATGTTAACTGCTTCATAGAACAGTCTCCATCTACCCAACTTGAGAAGTTATCTGGATGGGAGAGCCTCTCAGTCTCTGATCAGGCGTCTGTTACTTCCTTGGCTAAAAAGGTTCCTTCAACTGGGGAAAACGGTATAAGCATTATGTCTTTCTTGGGTTATTCTTTCTGACTTCTAAGGTTCAAGTAACGATGACACATTTTGGTCTTAATTATCAAGGCTCACAAGCAGAGAAACAAAGAGATCACAAGCAGCAACAGTCTGCTACTAAACCAACTACTAAACGTAGAAAAGATGAAGAAATTGCGAAGTCTAAATTTGGTAAAGTTGAAGGAGATGTGTCGGTGAGCAGGGTTGTGTCAGGTAACAATGCTCGAGATATGGGAGATCCAAATCCACAGTTAGCTGATTTAGAACAGAAACTGGAGGCTCAAACTAAAGCACTATGGGATCTGAAAGATGATCTGAAAAAGCATGTGCAAGTGGCAGAGCTGCGGGAAATACTTGAAATGAATGGTCAAGACTCAACAGGATCAGAACTTGATTTGCGTGATCGTTGGTAATTTTTTGTGTACAATTATTTGGTTTCATTTTTCCCAAATGGCATGCCATTTTTGTAATTATTTTAAGAAATATAAATTGGCATTTAATAAATATGATTACACAAATATGGGAAATTGTTGAAGGAGGAGAATAAGACGGTCAAGAAGTAGACATTTCTTTCCAACTGTAGGGAACCATGAAAAAAGATGTATTTTAAAATATTTGGAACTACAAAATAATCATCTTTGTTATTTTCATCAATTCTTTTCTTCTCTTAATGCTTTGCATGTCCTGAATATCTTTTTTCTTGTTTAGTGCTGATGGGATGGTGTTTGGAGCTCTTGCTAGCTGCCCTATCTGTTCAGGGTCGCTTCGTTATTCTGGAGGAAGGTATGGTTGTCACGCCTATCAGTCTGCATGGAGCAAGTGTTCTTACTTGACTCGTGAGCCTGAACGTATAAAAGGAAGGTGGAAAGTCCCAGAAAACACAACTAATGAATATCTTCTCAAGGTTCATAACAGAGCTCTCATTTGATCATTATATAATTGTGACTTAAAATTTACTCAGTTGCATGTGGCTGTTTAAAAGGAAATATGAACTTAAACACCTGCTATTAACGATGAATGATTACCATAATTTCAATTTCATTTGTTTCTTACAGTGGTTTAAATCACAAAAAGGTGTGAAGCCTGTTCGGATACTGCCTCCACAATTTTCTAGTTGTTCTTATAGAACGCTGGCCACTGACAGTCGGTCTCAAATATTGAAGAATGAAAGCTTGGCAGAGTTGAAAGTTGCTTTTTCCGGATTCCTGAATCAGAACATGGCATGATTCTTCTTTCCAAGTTTCTCTTTATTTTCTTATGCATATTAAAGTTAGCTACCAACCACCACACTAGTTTTCTTTGGTTATTAATTGTTTCATTAGATGTACTTGCGCAGGATGAATGGAAAAGAAAAATTGAGGAGGAAGGAGGAGTTGTTCATTCCAAGATTAAGAAAGGTATTCTTTGTGTGGTTTAATTTTGGATCCATTTAAGGATTAAAGAGAAGTGTGGTAAAGTCAAATAATTTTTATGTATTAGAATTGCTGGAACTACAGCCTAAATAACTTCTATCTAGATTATGAAAGTAATTAGAACTAGAAAACAAAGAGAGTCTACCCTATAGGTTCTATCACAACTGGTACACACATGAAGAAAAAAAATGATAACAAAGTAAGGGAAGTCAAATTAATCTGATTGATTGAGGATCCAAAATTACTGATTATTAGAATACATATTGTTATCTGCTTGTCATTGTTAGTACTTTAATATCCTTATAAATGAATAGAATCTCTTGAACCAAGCCCTCAGGGATTATTTTAGGTTGCAGAGTGTCTTTTTAAGTTTGCGTAATTTTTCCCTCCCACTAAGTCTTCAAAATCAAGTGGAAGTTGCCTTAAAGAATATTGACAAAGTAAGGAGAGTTTATTTTGCTGAAACAATAAAGAACGAATCAGGATCACTCAATATTCTAAGCAATTCAGAATATTTTCAGCAATATGAATATTTTAATCAGTCTTATTGTAACAAAATCAACTGCAGATACTAATTGCTTGGTTGTAAATGAAGCACAGGGTTCTTCGGACTCTGAGAAAATGAAGGCGAAGTAAATTTTTTCTATAGTTATTGATCAGTTGTTAATTCTTTTTTATTCTTCCTTTTTTTTAATCGAAATGGTTTAATTGACAGGAGGATGAAAATACCAGTTGTGAGGGAGGAATATTTGGTAGAATGCTTTAAAAGAAAGCAGAAGCTTCCATTTGATTTTTACAAAATAGAATCCATCAGTGAGACCTCTAGTATGGTGACTACCATAAAAGTGAAAGGGCGAAGTGCTGTGCATGAAAATTCTGGTATGCAGGAGACAGGTCACGTACTTGAGGATGGTAAAAGTATTTACAATACAACATTGAACATGTCTGACTTATCAACTGGTATTAACAGGTACATTTTACATCAACTTGTCTGTATTTATCTATGCTATGCATCCTTGGTTATTTTGCTTAGGTTGCTTCTTGCTTGCGGATCTTTGATTTTTCACACATTGAACATGCGTGAAAAGTTGATATAATGTATTCACCCGACCCTTAATGGCTCTTAGGTCAAATGAGACTCACATTTCGGCTTTGTCCTTAAAATTGTCATTTTCATTGGTTCTTTTTCTTCCTTTATTGATTTATTACTTAACTATGTTTCCTTTACGAAGCTATTATATCCTCCAAATCATCCAAGATGATAGAAGTTCAGATTGCTTTGTCTTCCGCAAATGGGGTCGAGTTGGGAATGAAAAGATTGGAGGAAACAAGATAGAAGAATTTTCAAAGTCTGATGCAATTCGTGAATTCAAGCGATTATTCCTTGAGAAGACGGGAAATTCATGGGAGGCTTGGGAAAAGAAACAAAATTTTCAGAAACAACCTGGAAGATTCTTCCCATTGGACATTGTACGGCTTATTCTTTTCCTTTATCATCGTTGCTGGTTTATTACTACTCTAAGAATTAGAGCTCATAGAGATGAACTGCAAATGCTGTTACTAATAGGATTATGGGGTGAACAAACAAATGCAAAAGAAAAATGGCAAAGTGACAGAAAGTAAACTGCCGCCTTCATTAGCTCAGTTGATGAAGATGCTCTTCAATGTTGAAACATACAGGTTCTCACTCTCTCTTTGTCACTCTCCTGTGATGAAATGATTCATTTCAAGAGACTAAGCTTAAGTGTTGCAGAGCTGCCATGATGGAGTTTGAGATCAATTTGGCCGAGATGCCTCTGGGAAAACTCAGCAAAAATAATATACAGAAGGGTAAATATTTGAAATATTTTGCTGCATACTCTAAAGATTAAGTAGTGACACGATATGCTTGAATAAAAATATATTCATCTATTGTTCTATTTTGTCCCCACGCATTAGGTTTTGAGGCATTAACAGAAATACAGAATCTGTTAAACAGTAATATCCATGAACCTTCCATCAAAGAAAGCTTGATCATTGATGCCAGCAATCAGTTTTTCACCGTTATCCCTTCTATTCATCCGCACATAATCCGGGATGAGAATGATTTTAAATCTAAGGTAACTAATTTTTTGACCTTCACATGCTTTCGAGATCATCATTGTTTAATATGGATTAAGGATTCTATGTTTACATGAGACAAGAGAGTAATCCTTTTTTCTCTTCTATCATCTTGACATCGTGAGCATGTTGTTTACGTTACAGTGAGAAAGTGAGAAATTTCTATGTTAAATGTATTGATTTTGATCTATATGTGATAAATTGTTATTAGTAATGGCCAGCTCAATGGCGGGATTGGCATGTTTGGGATGCCAATATTTTACCACGCTTGTTGGAGGGTTAAGGTAGTGTTAAAAATGAACTAGTGGTTGTAATAGGTTAAGGAATATTTTGAGAGTGTTTTGAGTGAGACTTAGGCCTCTCGAATGCCTGCATTCATGCATTCATTATCAATAGGTATTTTAGAGAGTAATTTAATGTAATCATCTGGATTCTTACAACATGCCATGGTATGATAAATTTCATCTCTTCTTTTCCGTGGGTTGTTCTAAAAATGTACCATTGTTTTGTGCTTGTGAAGGTAAAAATGTTAGAAGCTCTCCAGGACATCGAGATTGCTTCTCGATTAGTAGGTTTTGATGTTGATAATGATGACTCCCTTGATGAAAAGTATAAGAAGCTTCAATGTGATATCACTCCAATTCCCCATGATAGTGAAGATTATGAGTTAATTGAGAAGTATCTTCTCACTACTCACGCCCCAACTCATACGGTGGGTTTACCCAATTTTCCCATGGTTGCTATCTCCCCCTTTTCTTCAATTATTTCAGAAAGTAATTTCTAAAACTTCATGATTGTATCAGGAATGGTCTCTTGAGCTTGAAGAAGTTTTTACCCTTGATAGAGAGGGGGAATTGGATAAGTTTGCTCCTTATCGAGAGAAACTTAAGAACAGAATGCTCCTTTGGCATGGTAAGTTATGGTTTCGATAAACTTGCTTGAAAATAGTTGAGATGTGATGGAGTGCTATCTCTTGCCACCCATTTAGGATCAGTATTTATGGAAACCTCTTCTTACTTAATATCATAATACCAAAGCTGAAAGTAAATCAAACCTGCTGTAGGGTCACGATTAACAAACTTTATCGGAATACTTAGCCAAGGGCTGAGAATAGCCCCCCCTGAAGCCCCCGCTACTGGTTATATGGTTTGTTCTCTCTCTCTCTCTCTCTCTCTCTCTCTCTCTCTCTCTCTAAGGTTTGAGACTCATTTGATTGAGAACATTTTCTGAGAACTAACTTGACATGCAGTTTGGTAAAGGAATTTACTTTGCTGACTTGGTCAGCAAAAGCGCTCAGTATTGCTATACTAACAAGTCAAATCCTGTTGGGCTCATGCTTTTGAGTGAAGTAGCCTTGGGTGAGGTCTATGAACTCAAAAATGCTCAAGTAAGTTCGAATCTCCATAGCACTTTTTTAATGCATTTGGATTAAACTTGATGCGAATACCACATTATGTTGAAATATACTTCATATATTGTTATTGTTGTTTCCCTTGTTCCAGTATATGGAAAAGCCACCTGCAGGAAAGCATTCTACAAAAGGACTTGGAAAGAAAATACCTGCAGAATCCGAGCATGTAAAATGGAAGGACAATATCGTCGTTCCTTGTGGAAAACCAGTGGCATCGAAAGTTAGAGCTTCTGAATTGATGTATAATGAATATGTTGTCTATGAGACGGCTCAAGTAAGTTGTACATTTTCATCGTTTATCTTTTTCTACGACAGGTATTTTCAGTTGAATCTTTCTCAATGGGTTATTAACTTCAAGTGTTTGAGTCATAAAAAATGGCAGATTGTGTTCTCTGGTTGTTACTTTTATTTGGTCTTAAAAAGTTTAACTTTTTTCCTAAATTGACTGTTATGTACATTATTGGAATGTTTAGGAGATAGAGAAACAAATAACGGGTTTTGCATTGGAAAGTAAATGTTTGTGTGGAGAAAATCTAACATTTTAAGGGGAAATGTCTGCATAAATGAAGAACAAATAGTTTTTTAAAACACTTAAATTAATTTTACAAGATACGTTGGTTTTATGAAAATTGTTTTCTGAAAACACATTTGAATTCTCAGTTTCCAGCTGTTTCTTGTTCTGTTCTTGTAAACACAAAACTGGGTTCGCACATGCCGTAAATTTAGTGCAACTTTCATAAAGTGTATCAAAATGTTGAGTCATAATTGTCTAATTATGGATGCTTGATTAAGTAGACTTCATAAGCAGGTTTGGTCGTGCAGATATGGCTGCATCAATCAAATCTAAATTCATAATGCTCAGACCAGATTAGTGACAACATGAAAAGAAACCATATGTTGCTTTGAATTTCCATAGATCTCTTTAAATAGTCAAATATTGAGCATCTTCAATCTATCCTTATCGTTACAGTAGGCGTCATACAAACTTATTGTTGACAGGTAAAGATGCAGTTCTTGCTTAAGGTGAAGTTCCATCACAAACGGTGAGGAAAATGGGTAAATATATGCTGGCTTTTACTTTTTTGGTGGAAGTGATTAGACAAATTTACCCATCACTTCTTTGTAAATGATACTGTGCAAAGCCTTGATAAGATCTCATTTTGGGGGTCGTTGGAGATCTTTCACTTCTTGCTTCTGCTTTTGTACATAAATGTTTGTGGTTGTGAAGATTTCAACTTGTGATATTCTCTGATATATGTCTTTGCTGGGTAAGATGTCTTCTGTTGGAAACTTTCATTTTGTTGAGTGCAAGGCACAGAACATTGAGTTGCTGGGTTTAGATTTCGTTCATGTTGGCGCAGTTTGGTGTTTGGCTGTTGACAAAATATTTGGGTTTGGCCATCACCGACTGAAAATAGTTTGACTCTGTGTCGATGTTCAACAATTCAGTTTTGGAATTTTTTTTGGGGTAGTTAGAAATCGAACGATGACAATATAAACTTCGTTGGTTTGTTTGATTGTAATTTTGAAGTGAAATCGAATCAAGCTGTTTATGTCCCAACCATTAGGGGTGTGCAAAACTGAATGGGTACCGAAGAATCGGATCGGAACTGGCGGTTTCAGTATTGGTTCGGTGAAGGTTTACTTGTACCGGACCGAAATTGGTTATGTTTGAGCAAAATCGATTTGCATGGTCTGGTTCGGTACTTGGTTCTTATGGGATCGATTTTGGTTTTGGATTTTCAAAATTGGAACCGATCAGTTTGGTGCGGTTTCAATTTGGAATCGGACCGAATTGGACCATGAACACCTTTACCAACCATATTTGGAACAAACCGGAGGGGAAATATATCACAATCAACTAATGAAATATAACACGACACTTTGTTTTTACGCACGTCACCACCGTATTTACATCAACAAAAACATTATATTTGTGTCGTTTTGATTGGCCACGTGTTCGACAATGAGGCTATTTTTCTTAGGGTAAGTGGAAAAATGAAGCTATATTATATATGTTTTATTTAATTTATAGACAAAATTAGCAATTTGAAAACAAAAATTAAAAAACAAAAAAATAAAACTTAATTCTGTAAACTACTAGTAGTGAAAGTCTTATTTTGCCCCCACTCTTAATTAATAATAGTTTAGTGATGGAGGTAGTCAACAAGGAATTAAAAAAATTATAAATAAATAAAAAGAAGGTGGCCAGAAAGCGACTGTTTAGAAGAAGATGCATTGCCCAAATTCGGCGTTCGGCGCAAAGAAAATTAAAGAATACAACAAAATAAGAAAAAGGACACGTGTTTTAATAATGTTATGTTTGTTAGATATAATTAATGATTTTTTGTAATTTGTTAGATTAATTACATTGATTAATATTTGTCACGTCAAAATTATTTGAATTTTTATTTATTAGTAAAATAATTATCAAAACGCACGTTATGTTTCTTAACTACTCTTGAAATCATAAGATTAACACTTAATTAGATTATTAATTTAAGCAATGAAAGAATATCAGTAACAAAATCAAGGGGAGACCAAATAATGGTTAAGTCATTGGTGTATCTAAAGGCATAGAAATTAATCAATTAATTAATTGCTAAACCCCATGAATGAAGGTTCCCTTGGAACCCTACACAAGGACCCTTCAATGTCTACCATTCACATTCACATTCACATCCCCATCCCTCTTATAAGAAGATCCTTCTCCTCCATTTTACAACCCTTGAACCCATCTCCCTCCATTTTTTACACACCCGATTCTTCAAAGCACTCTTTTTTCTGCACTATTTCCTAGAGCCCTCGTGCGCTGTGCTTGGGTTGGCCATACTTTTCAACTCCTTTTGTTTTGTTTTCTTCAACTTTTTTTTTTCTGCAGACTAAGGTTCCCCTTCCATGGCGTCCAGCGCTGGCTCTCCTTGCGGAGCCTGCAAGTTTCTGAGGCGAAAGTGCGCGGCTGATTGCATATTTGCGCCACACTTTTGCTCTGAACAAGGGCCTGCTCGATTCGCTGCCATCCATAAAGTGTTTGGAGCGAGCAATGTTGCGAAGCTTTTGTTGCATGTTCCTGTTCCTGATCGGTGTGAGGCTGTTGTTACTATTTCTTATGAAGCTCAAGCTAGAATTAGAGATCCCGTTTATGGCTGTGTTTCTCATATCTTTGCCTTGCAACAACAGGTTTCTTCTTCTTTCTCTTTCTTTTCTTCTCTTCTTCTTCTTCTTCTTCTTCTTCTGTACCTAGTTTTTCATCTCTTTCTATTCCTTATCTTGAAGTAGAGGCTGCTACGAAATTTAAATTTGATTAAACGAGTAAGAAAATTTCTATTTTTCTAAAGAATATCTCTCCTCGATCCTCCTTTTTTTACGTCTTCTGCTCTGCAACTAGTTTTTGTTTCATCTTCCACAATGGACCAACTTTTTTTTCCTTGTTTGAAGTCCAATATACGAGCTACCATATCAGGTTAATTGACTTTGAAATAATCCAATCTGAGTTCTAACATAAAATTTTTCTTTTCTTCTTGTCTGTTGAACTCAATTAATGCAAAAAACCGCAAGTTTTGTCTGTATACAAAGCAATTAATAATCTCTTATTTTGGCTACTTTCAAACTCTTATTATTTCTGGACTTTATTCAATGTAAGGAATGAAACTGTAAGTTTTGTCTAAATATGATGCAATTACTCTCCTCTTTTGTCATTTCTGATCAAAAACAAAATTAATAATAATATTTTTAAATATAGGTTGCATGCTTGCAAGCTCAACTAGCCCAAGCTAAGGCTCAACTGGCTCAAAAACTGAATGATCCTCACAAAGTAGAGAATCAATGGACTCTGAACGATTATGTTAATGGAGTTTCAAATTTTCCGACTTATCCTTCTTGCCTAGCAAACCCTATTTCCCCGCAGAGTTCAGTTGAATCCATGGATCACAGCAGTGAAGCGATGAATCTGCAGGAAATACAAAGCAGATCAGCAGAAGAGTTTCAGTTCCAGTCCTTCCGTAAGAAAAGGCCTTGTAATAGTGATGAACTTCAAGCATTGGCTTTCAGAATGATGAGGAGTTAAATGAGTATAATTAGTAATAATTAATTGTGTTTTTCTTATGGGGGTTGGTTATAATTATCAGCTTTTTTGATGGTAGATTTGTATAGTGAGGTTGTTCTGGAAGAAATCTTATATAATTTTATGACCTTCAAACTGGCATTTTCCTATTTCTTATTAACAAATTACTTGCTTTAATACACCCTAAACACATGTATCTTCAGAAAACAAAATGAGGGTTTTCTTCTATTCGTTTTTTAAATAAGAACCTAGTGAAAAACCCCCAAATTATTGGGAAATTAACAAAATAAACCTTGAATTATTGGATCAGTGACCAACTAAACCTTAAAGTAATTTTGCGAACAATTAAAACATTGGTTTAACAAAATAAACCTTGAATTATTTGCAATTATGTTTTTTGTTAAAAATTTAAATTTTTTTTCGCAGCGAACTCTTATACGAAATAGTTATAATATAATCATTTTAGTCCTTGGAATATGACTTATTTTACACCGCGGAAGACACATTTTCTCTTGCAGAAAATATCATTTCCATTCATTAGATTAACGAAAAACTTGATTGCGATATTTACCTTTTTCATTTTTCATAATTCTTCGCAAAATTATTTTAAGGTTTGTCTTGTCGCTCCAATAGTTGAAGGTTTCTTTTATTAATTTCCCAAAATTTATTTTATAAAACATATTATTTAAAAAGCAATTTTGGATCAATGAGTCTAAATTGATGTATTAAATTCAGACTCCATATATGTAACTCTGGTGGTGGAGTCAATGGTACATACTTTTAATTTTCATGATGTTAGTTTATTTATTAAATAAAACATTATGATATACTAAATAGAGAAATTAACAACTCAACCATTGTATTATGGGATCAATGACAAAGCAATTTTTCCTACCAACATAAACACTTAAGTATGAGAAATGAACAGAGCAAACATCGCTATTAACTTTCTGAAAACTCGCAAGTGAAAATGGGTAATACCTATAGAAAAAACTGCAAGAACTCGTGATTTTAGAGACTTTTAGTGGAAAAGAGTTAATATCCCATGAAGAATGGATTTGAGAAAATACTGGATAAATTGATTTTAATTTTTTTTAGTTTTATAATTTAGAAGATTTTGTAAATGAATGTTAATGTTTTAGATTTCAGATGATTTATAATTGTTTGTTTTATTGTCCATGGAAAAATCACAGCTTGTCTGTGTTGTCCGTATTTTTCTACGAAGAAGACAATGATTTTTTTTATTTGCAGACTTTTCTTTGTGGAACGTTGTCTTTCCACAGTGGAAAGTCATATTCCTTTGCAGAAAGACGACTTTCCTAAATTCTATTTTAATGACTCACTTTCTACAGCAGAAAGATAACGTTCCGCTACGAAAAGCTAATGTTCGGCACATAAAAGATAACATTCCGTAGAGGAATGACAACGCTATTTAACGGAAAACGTAACTGCGGTGTTTACTCCGTTCGTTTTTTATAGTTCAGTGTTTAATTTGTTAGCAAAAATTGTTTTGTGATTGTCATATATTTCAAAGTACAGTGGTTGATTTGTTAATTTCCCTACTAAATAATATGGCTCTCTCTCTCCTCCCTTTTTTTCTCTCTACTCACTCTCAATCTCACTGGACAGATAATTTTAAGAGAAATTAACAAAATAAATCCTAGACTTTGAGATCAGGAACACGCCGAACTTTGAAGAAATTTTGTGAACAACTAAAACCTCAAATTATAAGAAAAGAACGATGCAAACTTTGTTACAACCTAGAGGGGACCCGAGACAAAACAGGGAACGACCCGACCTGCAGACGGACAGAACCACCTGACCCTTTTTCTCTTTCTTGTTTACTTATTTAAATATGCAGAGGAAGACTTTAGTGAATTACAATTTGTCAGGGTCGAGCCAAATGGCCTATCCCAAAAGTCTAATAGTGACATCGAAATAAAGTGATAATATATGTTCAAAATAAAAGTGCCATCAATTATAGGAAATCAATTATATTGTTATTACAAATTTTAAATAAGGAGTTCAACCTCACAAAACTCTTGAAATAAAAATTATTGAAATGATAAAAGAAATGTCAATTTAATCGTGCGAAGACAACCGGTGATCGTCAAAACATATACTTTAATGTATATCGTTGAGGTGACTCGACTAAACTCAATAGAGCTAACATTTTATATTCAACAATTAGAATTTTATAAATTATATGAGTGAGCATGCCATGAATAAAACGTTTGATCAAAACTGAGCAAAATCGACAAGTGAGACAAATGTGAAAAACGTCCACTATAGTGTGGTATATACTTAAAATACACCCCATAAAATCTCGGTGAAAATGGAGTCACTCACGTCTCCGGGCACACAATGTTGTAAGTGTAAAACTTGTGAAATTTTTAATCATAAATTCCATGTGTAAATTTTTTGTATAATAATCAATCATAGCATTGAAAAGTTGATCTGATTTGTTGCGTAGCGGCCACATGTGAATTTTCTGTCAAATGCTCAAAATTGATAAAATTTGGTATTTTCAAGTGGTAAGTAAGTGAGGAAATAAATTCGGTATATTATTTTGGAAAAGGTGATGTTGAACTGCGGAGTGGATTGATGGAGGTCCACTATGAAGGGAACGGTGTTGTTGTACGGCTTGACTAGCGGGAGGAAAAGCTGGAAAAGGCGGACGCGTTGTCAGCCGTTGGATGAGAGGATTGGGTGATGCGTCAACCATCCGATCAGAGGAGAAGGTGCTCATGCGGAAGAAAAAGATTCCTTTGGGAGAATGATTGATCGTTGGATTGAAGAGGTGAAGAGTGGATGAAGCCTAAGTCGTTGGATGAAGTTGGCAGAATGGAATTCATTCGCGAAAATGATTTACGAAGCCCATTGGATGTCGATCGTAGGATGGAGGACAGTGATTGAGCGTGGACCGTAAGATGAGCGGAAAAATGCTTCAGCAGTGTCGAAAGATTCCACATGGGAGGGAACCGCAGCCACACGATATGTTGAACGACGTCGTTCGATTAAAGAAAATGTGTGGGCTAGGCCAAACGTCATCATTTTGGCTTGCAAATTTAAAGGAAACGACGCCGTTTAGACTTAGATTGTAGGGAAAACCCAGGTCGTGTGGAAGTGAATATGTCCGCAGAAGCAAATGCTTCCGCAAAAGGCAATTTCTGCGCCCTAACCCTTGAGTATAAAAGCGAGAATTTGGCAGAGATAGAGAACTGTTGATTTCGGATGGCTATGTAGTTTTGTTTGAGGATTTTTCGAAGAGACAGTGCAGCCTGGATGACCGAGCGTTGAGCTAAAGAAGAGACTTTCTTCCACTTCTTTGATTTATGTTAGTAATGCTATTTGTTTTTGGCCTCTCGGCCTACAATGCAAGGTGCTAGGATTGGGTTGGTTCATTTGCTGCCTTTGATGATAACTCCCGAGGATGTGTAGTTGTTGCCTTGTTTATTTTTATGATTCAGTTTTACTAATGGATTTTGGGGGATATGTTGTGTACTGCTTTTATTGATGGACTCGAGGATATGTAGCTTGCTTACTGTGCTATTTTATGTCCAATGTTTGACGATATGAAGTTGTTGTGCTGAGAATAATATATACTTGATGAACCGTGAAGTAAATGCTCTGTTGGTTCTGTTCTGTTAGCTACAATAGATGGTGTTAGTTGTAGGTTTTATAGTAGCATAAAGATGGGACTTGGTTCACTGTCAGATATTGATGATAGTTCTTGTAACGCCCCATTAATTTAAATACGATTTTAACGTTTTAAAAATTTTTCATATAAAATTTTTCGCTTATTTATTCAACATTTGAAAACTCATTTGTCTAAAGAAAACGAAATTAGAGTAAATAATGCGAAATTTAAAACTTAGTTCCCAAATGTTTTTAGCGAAATACCAAAGTCCCTACTACAACGTTCATAATATTCAAAATAGTAAATTACCAAAATATCCCTCTCTCCTCAAAACACAAATATCAAGTACCAACAACTCTCAGATTACGCTAGCAACACCCAACAGGTCAACTCAGTGGACAACACAAGGGGTCATCTTGGAACGCCTCCTCCTCCACTAGAACAAATTCTTCATTGTAATAGTCACCTACATTACGGGGAAAGCAATGAGTCTATTGCCCAGCAAGAATCAAAATATAAATGCAATGCATATAATGCATGTTCATACGATGTATTACAGAGGAAATCCGTATCTCATCTGTTATTTGGGACGATGGATAAGTCAATTGCTCTCGTAGCTTAACCTATGTTTCCTACGGGGAAACACGCCAATAGGGGTGTCACTACGAGCCATACTCAGTCATTTTGTTGAAGACATTAGGAATTTCAGTATAAGAGAATCGAGAATCTTACGATTCTCGTAGCTTAACCTATGCCTTTGTGCCCCCTACGTGGGGGGTAGGCACTCCAATAGGGGTGTCACCACGACAACCATTCTTAATCCTCCCGAACCCCCACACGCCTATTTACGTATATTAGGATGACATACAACATGTGAACAGTTTCATAAGCCTTAGGGTGATGCATGAATGTCACAAAATAAACCAGGGAATATAGTACACAAAAGAAATACAATTAGTGCACACGAAATTGTAAGGCAGCATAGTTTAAAAGCAATATATACACTTGTAATTTAAAACAACACAACTATTATCATTTCATCCTATTAACTAGTTTTAACGTTTTGCAAGGCATCATAAGTAGCATTGAAAGTGTTCTTTTTAACCATTACGAGCAAGGAACACAAAACAGATTCAAACTTATTTGCTGAACAGGACTCAACTTCACCACCACATATTGGTTTCCAGGTCTGATTCAAAAGTTTAGGTTGTGGAGCATGTTTATAAATTCGATGATACTTCCACTAATAGATGGACAATTCTTATTCCTTAAGATTTAGGCTAACAGGCTTTAAATTTCCAGCAGCATCAAACAATATATATATCTCCAAATCTAAAATTCTGATACTTCTCAAAATTTCATGCTTCTCACAATTTCTCATGCTTCTCACTTACTAAATTCAACAATCCATACTTGTCATTTGAAATAAAATCAATGCATTGGCAATTTAAGTAAAAGTATTACAGTTCTACATTTCAGCAACTCAACCACAATTCAGTAATCCCAAAACAAATCAAACAATCATCCAGAACCCGTAATGTAGGGCCATCTTTGGCCAATACAAATTCCAATTCTTACCTCAGTGTTCACTTCAATATCTAGCAGAACAACCAGTAGCAAAAAAACGTGTCCTCAATCTCTAATCCTTCAAACAGTTCCTAAACAAAACAATATCAACATTCTAACCAATTCAATTCAAATCGGAGTCCATAATCAATGCAACCTATCTCAAACAATTCCTTACCTCTGCTTCAATCCACGGTGATCAGGAAGGGTTTTCCAACAAAGCAACACGTAACACTCTTCACTCCAACTGATTGCGGTACCACCAAGAGTGTAAACATACCCAGTTCTGCTTTTACTGCTATCAATATCACCACCGTTATCAGCATCAACATATCCATCCAAACCAAAATATGACTTCTGAAAACATAAAGCAAACCTTGAACTTCCCTTCAAGTATCGCAAGATCCACTTTACGGCTTCCCAATGCTGTTTTCCTGGATTACTCATATACTTGCTAACAACTCCCACTGCATGTGCAATATCTGGCCGTGTACAAACCATCGCATATATAAGACTACCAATGGCAGAGGCATATGGAACTCTGGTCATGTAGCTCCTCTCTTCCTCGGTCGACGGTGATTGATCTTTAGATAGTTTGAAGTGACTAGCCAAAGGTGTGGTAACTGGTTTCACATTCTGCATATTGAACCTGCTAAGAACTTTATTCACATAGTCTTCTTGAGAAAGTTTGAGAACACCTCTATCCCTGAATATTCTCATCCCAAGAATTTGTTTTGCAGCACCCAAATCCTTCATAGCAAATTCTTTAGATAACTCCCTCTTCAGCCTGTCAATCTCAGTCAAGCTTGCTCCAGCGATTAACATATCATCAACATAAAGGAGCAGTATAATGTAGGAATTATCAAACCTTTTAATGTAGCAGCAGTGATCGGCTTCACATCTCACGAAGTTCGTACTGTTCATGAAGCTGTCAAATCTCTTGTACCACTGTCTTGGAGCCTGTTTCAAACCGTACAAACTTTTATTAAGTTTACACACAAACTCCTCTTTCCCCTTCACCTCAAAACCTTGTGGTTGACGCATGTAGATTTCTTCATCTAAACTGCCGTGAAGGAAAGCAGTTTTCACGTCCATTTGCTGCAAATGAAGATCTTCTTTCACAACCAAACTCAAAACAGTTCTGATCGTCGTCAGCTTCACCACTGGTGAGAAGATCTCAGTGTAGTCAATGCCTTCTTTCTGCTGAAAACCTTTGACAACTAATCTAGCTTTAAATCTCTTGCTTCCATCAGGTTCTTCTTTAATCCGGTAAACCCACTTGTTATGCAGTGTTTTCTTTCCCTTCGGCAACTTAGTCAATTTCCAGGTTTCATTTGACTTCAGTGAGTCCATTTCATCTTTCATGGCTGCCTCCCACTCAATCAAATCATCTGACTGTTTGACTTCCTCATAACATCCTGGTTCACCTCTATCAGTAAGCAAAATATAATTTAGAGACGGGGACCATCTCTGAGTTGGTTTGCTAGTTCTAGATGATCGTCTTGGTTCTATAATTGGCGTTTGCAAATTTTCTTCTGGAGCTATATTCTCATCAACTTCTTCTTCAATAATACTCTGATCTTCTTTTCTAGTCGGAGTATCTTCTCCTGAAAAATCTTTGAAGTTGACCACAGTAGACTCTTTCAATACTGAACTCCCACTGTTTGAAGTGTTACCAACTTCATCTTTGAGAGAACCATCTCGTTGAAGATGACATTCCTACTGCGTATGATCTTCCGATTTTAATTATCCCAGAACCGATAACCAATCTCGGAGTCACCATAGCCAATGAAAAAACACTTCTTAGATTTCGGATCAAGTTTGCTTCTGTTAGAATCATCAACATGAATATAAGATAAACAACCAAATATTTTCATGAATGAAAAATCTACCTTTTTTCCGCTCCAAGCTTCTTCTGGAAGTTTAAAATTCAAAGGTACGGAGGGTCCTCTATTGATCAAGAATGCTGCTGTGCTAACTGCTTCTGCCCAAAACATTTTAGGTAATCCGGCATGCAATCTCATGTTCCTTGCACGCTCATTCAACGTTCTGTTCATCCTCTCAGCTACTCCATTTTCTTGAGGCGTTCGAGGAATGGTCTTCACCATCTTGATACCATTTATAGCACAATATTCTTTAAAATCTGCATCTATATACTCACCTCCATTGTCAGATCTTAGACATTTTACCTTTAGGTTCGTTTCATTTTCAACCAGGGCCTTCCACTTCTTGAACACACTGAAAACCTCAAATTTATTCTTCAAAAAATAGACTCATACCTTTCTTGTTGAATCATCTATGAAAGTCACATAATAGACTGATCCACCAAGAGATGAAACTTCTACGGGTCCCCACACGTCGGTGTGCACTAATTCAAGTCGCTTCTTCTTTGGCTCTTTCCCAACCTTTAGGAAACTGACACGCTTCTGCTTGCCAAGAATGCAACTCTCACATAACTGATGCTCAACAGACTTTAACTCTGGAATCTGACCACCCTTGACAAGAATTTTCATTCCTTTCTCGCTCATATGGCCCAACCTGCAATGCCATAAATCTGTGTTGCTTTGACGGTCAACATTTGAAATCGTATCTCTGCATGTAGATGTCATGTATAGGGTTCCTGTTTTCTGACCTCGAGCAACGACCATTGCTCCCTTAGTTACCTTCCAAACATTGGTCCCGAAAGTGACGTGGTAACCCTCACTATCAAGTTGTCCCACTGATATCAAGTTTTGCATCAACCCCGGAACGTGTCTCACTTTACTGATACTCCAAACTGACCCGTTTGTTGTCTTTAATTTTATGTCCCCGATGCCAACAATATCCAGTGGCTCACCATTTGCAAGATAGACTTTCCCATGATTTCCAGCTACATAATTTTCAAGTAATTCTCTGTGTGCCGTGGTATGAAAAGATGCTCCCGAGTCCAAAACCCATGAGTCAATTGGGCTATCGACTGAAAGAATCAACACATCTGTGTTTTCCTCAGTTGCTGCATTTGCTCCATCACTTTTGTCAATACTGTTCTTCTTCGGTGCTTTGCAGTCCCTTTTGATGTGACTCTGCTTGCCACAATTCCAGCATTCAAATTTTCTCCCAGATTTAGATTGACCCCTTCCATTTCTCGACTTTGATCTGCTTCTGCCCCGATTAGAATTTCTGTTACTAGTTCGCCCTCTGTTTTCCACATTCAATGCTGAACTCGTCGATGTTTCACCAGAATCAATTCTTCGAACTTCCTCGGCTAGAATTCGATCCCTCACATCAGTAAATACCAACTTTGAGCTTCCAATTGAATTACTGACTGCTGCTCTCATAGGCTCCCAACTATTTGGTAAAGATGCCAGTAAAATTAGGGCACGTACCTCATCTCCAAAGTCGATCTCTACAGAATTCAACTGATTTACCACTGTATTAAATTCGTTCAGATGAGCTGCTATAGAAGTGCCTTCAGCCATTTTCAGATTGAACAATTTCTTCATCAGATGCACCTTATTATTTGCAGATGGTTTCTCGTACATATCAGATAACGCTTTCATTAATCCTGTGGTGCTCTTTTCCTTTGCAACGTTGTGAGCAACGCTTTTGGTTAGCGTCAATCGGATGACTCCCAAAACCTGTCTATCAAGAAGATTCCATTCAGCATCTTCCATTTTTTCCGGTTTCTCACTCAACGGAATATGAAGCTTTTTTCCATACAAATAATCTTCAATCTGCATTCTCCAAAAAGCATAATCAGTCCCATCAAATTTACTAATGCCGTATGTACTGTCTTCACCTGTCATTTTATCAATACCCAGAAAAGAATCCAATCAATATTCACCAAATATTTTCGAAATTCAACCCAAAAAATCAACGAATTTTTCAACCAAAAAATTCGTCCCTGGGTGGCTGTTCAACGAAGAAGATGCGGCTGGACAGATCGGTGACTTCGGTGGCGTGGGCTTCTGTCCACTTCCTGTTCAGAATCGATCGACGGCGAGAGGTCGATCGACGGACGGCGCTACTCCTCTGTCTTCGGCCGACAGAAAACGTGGCTCTCCTCGGATCTGGATCGACGGACAGAGTGGGCTCTCTTCGCTTCAGAACGATTGACGCTGGTGAGGGGTACGATCGGCGGGCACTGCTTCGTCTCAGGTGCGACGGAGCAGGTTCTTCTCTGTGAGAGTTGCAGATCGCGGCGCTTCGATGTCTTCGCTGGAGAAGAAGCCAGCTCCGGGCAGGGCAGGTTCCACGGGCAGCAAGTGGGCAACACCTTTTTCCTTTCTCAAATTTACAATTTTTCTCACAAAAAAATTATAAACCCTAACTTCGTTCGATACTTTCGACAAAACAATCCCTGATTATCGAAACCACTTCAACCTGAAGCTCTGATACCAGTTGTTGGGATTAGATGGTGTTGAGATTAGACGCTCTAATCCGACTTGTATCGAAACGATTGATCTAGAAAACAGAAAATAGAAAACACACAGTTTATAGTGGTTCACTCTCAGTTTGAGAGCTACGTCCACTGGCCGCCAACAGATTTCACCATGATCAAAACAGAGTTACAGAAGTTGTTTCTGGTTTTGCCTCACCCTCGCTGTTTCTCTCTGACTCTCTCAACACAACCTCCAAAACCCTAATTACATCTTTATATACCTAAAGAAATAGGGTTATGAAAACAAGGTGAAAATACCAAAATACCCTAATCAACAAATTAGACTCCATAACTCAACAGTTAGTTTTTATACTACGTATGTACGTGAGTTTTACACGTTTATTTCATGTGCTTGGTATTTCATGATATGATTGGATTCTGTTGTGGGGCGATGAATCCTCTTGATACTTTGAACAATCTCAATGTCAAAGTATCACAAGGCTATCCCCGGTGCATCTCCTACTATGTGAAGGTGGTTGATTGTGCGTTGTGTGAAAGATGAGATTAGGAAGGTGATAACGTTGCTTTAGGTTTCGAATCCCTAAATCTGATCAAGGTGTTTATGGTACGGGTTGTGTCGTTGTAGAGCTTGCTCGCAGGCAACCTGGGTGATGCATTGGGTCTTCGGACTGCCGTCATTTGTTTTCCTCCAGGCTCATGAGGTGCTGCTCGAAAACAGTCCCCACCTTTCTGTGTGATTGATCAAAGGAGTACTTAAGTGTTCCTCCATTTTCACTGACAATGGTTTTCAGTATAAATTACGACGAGAGTATTTTGACTTATAATTGTCTATGTATATAGCCATGTTTTCTTCGATCTCTCGTCAGGAGCCTTTGAGGCCGGTTTTTCCTTCAAAAATGAGAGGATTTGAAACATTTTTAAAACATGTATGATTTCCCCAAATCCATGGTTTTGACAAAAAGAAGTAAAACAAGTTTTACATACGCATTACATTTAGTATAACTTTTCTACTGAATTAGTCACGTACCCCAACGACCCTTCCCATCCAGGTAAAGAAAAGAGTAATTAGGCTTGCGCGGGATCGAGTTGAAGACTTTATTTTCTAATCACTTTCGTATCCTTGGTTGTATATAAATTATTGGTGAGATTACTATTGAATTACCATATTACACTTGATTTGGTTTCAGGGTATTTTGAATTGTATGCATAATTTAATTTCGACATGTAATTTTATATTACCATACTATTAATTATTACGATTACTATATGGACTATGGCCCATCACAAGTGGCCCATGGCTGAGAATGTTATACAAGTTTTCCGCAGATTTCAACTAGCCTTGGGTTGGGCTATCGAGTCCTCACTGAGGATCTGGTCATTTGGTCTGGCATTTCCGTTAGGCCCGCATCCGGGTCGTGACAATAGGCATATAGAACAAGGAGATCATCGGCGATCGCTAAAGCCACGAAATAATATCCTGCTTAGGTTTAAAACTTTGCGCCCAGGGACACAGCACAGTCAGCTGTCTCATTACTCTAGTTAACACAACAAACACATTCTCCAAAGATTGCATGTGTGCATATATAAGTTAGGTGATCAATAAAGATGTGTATACTCGAAATAAAACATGTCTAGCAAAAACTGTACATATAATACTAGAAAAACGGACGATCATAACGAGTTCGTCATTTTATATGAGATCTCAAAATAATCGTTTTGAAAACGATCCAATGCTGAACATAAAATAAAACCCTACGTCAGGTGACCTACCAATAGCCAAGAAATACTCAATCAAATGGGGAAAATAATCAGTCTAAATCTCACTTTAATCCAATGGACTTATCAAAATATATGGATTACAATTTAATTTATTTCACAAAAATTCTTTTAGAACTCATTGGAACTCATAACCGAGATAGGAACCAACTCAGGAAACTTTCGAAACAATCCCCAAAATATTCATAATTTTAAAAACTATTTTGGACGGCCACAGATCCTAGTTCAGACGTCTGCTCCACCCATCACACGCGGATTGCGTTGCTCTCCGTGGAACTAGGGGCGTGTTTTAATTATGTCAAGCACTGTTCATAGCAGAAGTTTTCGCTTCCACAAAATCCTTCCGCACCGCTCACATGCTCCTGAGGATTCGAGCAGAGGCCACCAAAAATGGACGCATGTCCCGGCGGTCACCTTTACTCGTTTTTGCGAAAGCGAACAAACATTTTCGAGGAACTAAATGGAAGGATTTGAAGAATGGACATGTGTCCCTTTGAGACACGTTCAACCCTTTCCACGGAAGTAAACGTTTCCACAAAAGAATATTCTCTTCGGAAACGCCAGTCACGCAGACATGTGGCTTCATCTCCACCCTCAGATGCATTTTAATCCTTGCTATGCTAAAGCTAGGGCTCCCGCTGTGGAAACCTATGCTCCTACAAGCGATCTATGGCAAGTTTGGTTGAACCAGACCAACCTGAAAAATCCAATTTTCTTGGCAAACTCAAAATTTTCCACGCTAAAAACATTTCAAAGATTAAACCCAACTTGTTTTAGTGCAAAATTTCCAATTTTTTCATTCATGAATCCAAACTTTAATTTCAACCATAATTGCTCTTGCTTACATAATGACGGAATTTGAGCTTGGAATTTTCCTCACTGTGATGTCTGAGAATTTCACCTTCCAGACGTCTGATGACCATTTGAAGTCCGAAAAATTTACCCACTGGTTGAATTAATTCGTTCTCAACATCAAAATGAATTTTTTAGTTTCCAAACTCAATAGAAATTCCAAAATTCTTCAACGAATTTAACTGTAAATCCAATCTTACATCTCGGGAAGTTTTAAATGATCTCAGTTGCTTGATTGAACTCTGGAATGTGACTCCTTTTGTAGTCCAAACGCTCAACTCTACAAAGAGTTTTTCTCTCCTAAAAATTTTATAGAGGCAAAGGCAGGAGGCTGCTTATTTAATGTAGAAGACAAAGACTCTGCAGGAAGGGGAAAATAAAAGATGAATGTCGACACCAGCCCAAAAATGAGGGGAAGGCGTCCTCAATTTTCAATGCAGTAGGTGCCCTCTTCCCTACTGCCTTTAAGAAGACAACCTCCCACTTGCCTCATTGCCTTCAATATGCCACAAACTTCGTAGTCACGATTTTCATAAAAAAAAAAGTCGAGGCAAATGCCGCATTCAAGTTATGTTAGGAACCGTCCAACGGGGACATTCAAGGATCAACAACGGACGTTCTTCAATGACGAGAGACGTCCAAGGCTGATCCATGAGGAGGGGCGTCCTTGGGATGGTCTGAGGGACGTCCTTGTTGACCACTAGATGAAGAGATAGACTTCCTTCAACGAGGATGGACATCCAGGATGGGAGGAGGGGCGTTGAAGGACGAAGGGTCATGTCTGTTGGATTGAGGGACGAACATCCCTCAACAAGGATGAATGACCATGATGGAATTAGGTCATCCTCCAAAAGCACTGGTAGACGTTATGTTGAAGGAGGTCACGTGCAAGGCACACATTTTTTTAAATGGGAGCATACTCCTCAACTTAAGACGGACTCTAGGGACGTCCCTCGACTTAAGACGATTGTCCCTCTTCCCACAATGGACGTTCCTTAACTTCAGATGAACGCTTCTTGTCCTACAACAGATGTCCCTCGACTTAAGACAAACGTCCCTCCACTTACGACGGATTTTCCACAACCAACAATGGAAATTCCTCAGTCCACAACAAACGTTCCTCAGTCCACAACGGACGTCCCTCCACTTACGATGTCCTTTAGCATTGAGAGACGTCCATGGATATTAGGGGATGTCCATTGATGTTGAGAGATGATGTCGTTTAGTATTGAGAGACGTCTATATCAATAAAAAAAGCAATTACAAAGTTTGCGTCATTCTTTTATCATAATTTGATATTTTAATTAGCCATAAATTTTTTTCAAGATTCCCAGTGTAGCTTACCAAAAAAGTCTTGGATTTGTTTTATTAAGGGAAATTAATACCGCAGACCCTACAGTTTGCAATTAATGACAAGTCAAAACCTGCAGAAATTTTGCTAACAACTAACACCCTGAACTATGAGAAATTCTCGCCGGCGACCTCATAGTCACGTTTTCCGTCCAACTCCGTCGACTTTAACGTCTCAGTTTCGTTGACGCCAAGAACCGTCGAATGGAAATGAAGGACGTCAATTATCGGGGGTCGAAGGACATCCCTCCTGCCCGTTGGAAGACAGACGGTCGTTGGAACAATTATTGGGCGATGGCGGACGATCTTCATTGGCTGTTGGATCGAGGAAGGACGTCTCTCGCTCGGAATTGACGGTCATGATTGAATCTGCCAATTTTCAAAGGCGATGGTGGACGATCATCTATGTCGTTGGATCGAGGGAGGGACGTCCCTTATATGGATTGACGGCTAGGATTGAATCTGCCATTTTCCAAAGGCGATGGCAGACGATAATTCATGGCCGTTGGATAGAGCGAGGGACGTCCCTGGATCGGAATGGACGCTCAAGATGGACTCCAAATTCTTTTTAGTTGAATGGTCACGAGCAAGGCACACGCATTTTTAAAACACGCGAATTCCCTCAATTAAGACAGACGTTCCTCTTCCATAATGGACGTCCCTCGACCTATTTCGGATGTCTCTCGTTGAGAAATGGACATCCCTCGACCAAGACTATGTCGTTCTTCCCACAATGGACGTCTCTCGTCTTAAGACATCGTCGTTAGTATGAAACAGACGTCTGTCTTAATACGAGGGACGTCCGTTTTCGTTCAGAGAATGACATTCGGTCCAAAACGGACGTCCCTCGTATTCAATCCTAGCTATTAATCTTGATAAGGGACGTCCCTCCCTCGATCCAACGACCATAGAATGTCATCCGCCATCGCCTTTGGAAATTGACAGATTCAATCTTGGCCGTTAATTCTGAGAGGGGGACATTTTTCCTCGATCCAACAACCATTGACAATCATCTGTCATTGCCCGATAATCGTTCCGACACTCGATAACTGGCAGGAGGGACGTCCTTCGTCTTCGTTTGACGGACTTTCCCTTCAATGAAACGGAGGCATTAAGAACGACGGATTTGCATAGGAAATGTGACTATGAAATCGCCGGCAAGAATTTTTTATAGTTCAAAGTTTTAGTTATTAGTAAAATTTCTTTAAAGTTTAACTTATTATTGATTATAAATTATAGGGTTGGATGTGTTAATTTTCTTTTTATTAATTTTTCTAGTTTTAACTACTGTTTGTGAACTCTCTATGGAGATAAATGCAGTTTTTAAGGCAATGAATGACAGCAACTCTTTATGACGTTTTGAGGGCAAGCTTTGAATTTTTCACCATTTCCCATTAAAATAACAAAGGTAGCTCCTTTCAGTAGTTCAATGATTGGTCATCTTTACTCATATTTAACACTTGTCACAGCCTCTTTTTCTTGGGATTAAAAAAGTAAAACAAAAAAATGATAATGCTGTTTTGCCCACACGCATGGCCAATATTATTAGGCTAATTGAAACCCTATTTTGAAAAACTAAGGAAAAATTCCTACTTGTTATCGCTACTGCTTTTTCCTGTTAAATTAGGTTAGAAAACCCTAATTTTAAAGCCTAATGTTGCAACCTTATTATTTATCTTAAAGTGTGGATCTTCTTTAAACGTTCAGATAAATTATAATTTCTTAGTAGTTATGTACTAGTTCTTGTCACTCATTTATTAGAAAAAATTATAATACTATCTAACTAATGATTGATAAGCCTAGTCGTCAAGCTAGGACACACCTGTAAAAACCAAGAGATAATATCATCATATAGGACATCTGAAAAGATTGTACAAGCCCTAAGTTTGATGCTCGGGGGATATAAGAGACACTGACGATCAATAATTTTTTTATTTTTTATTTTTTTTTTATTTTAGTTTATAAAAAGACTTGGAAAGTAGGTATTTAATGGGACCCGTCTACCTAGGGTTTGTAGGTCCACCAAACGTGACTGCCTTAACATATGTTTACTAAAACCCAATGATTTTGTCTTCACGTTAGTAGACAAAATGTTACCCAAAATGCGTATTCATTAATTAAGAACTTGTCTCAACTTCAAGAATTAATCTTATTTTACTTTAAATCCTATAAATTAAAGCTCATTTACAAGTATTGTGATAAATACTTAGGTTGTCTATTGAACAGTCTTATATCACTTTGAAAGGGGTAGAAATGAGTGATTTATGTCACCTTCCAAAAAAATTTCAAACAGAACAGTTAAAAAGAATTAAATTATCCAACTTATTTCTTGTATTTAATTAGCCAGCTGGGAAAAACTTAAAATTTAACTTTACAAGTCATACCTAATATAAAAGTTTAAAAATGACATTCAAATTGCATAAAATATCAAGATCTAAATTATAAAAAAAATCTTTAAAAAAAACACTAGTGAACAAATCTCACTTAAATATTTTAAGTTTCTCTAGAAAATAAGATAAAATAATTTGCACAGTAAAACTTTCAAAATCTACTCTTGTGGTGGTAAATGATTATTACTTTGATTATTTCCTGAAAAACAGAGTTAAATTTAGGGTAAGTCGATTAAACTCAGTAGGGATTAACTTTTATATTATAAAAAATATACGTGCATTTCAATTATTTATTTTAAACAAATCAATATGCGAAAGAAGTAAAGACGAATAATAAAGTAAATAACAAAATTAAATAGCTGGGATACTCAGAAGATCGCAATAGCAAAACAGACCATGATCAGGTTTAGAATTTTATGCCCAAAGACACAGCACATACACTTATCTCATTACTCTATTTAACAATAACAGTGCATAAACGTAAAACTAAATATAACTGAGTTGAACAGTAAATTAAACATATTTAGTTAAAAAGAATGTTGTGCATTTTATAATTTTTGACATGTCAAGTAGGGTCACATAATTTAATACGGAAACGTGTCAAAAATATCATTTTAGGAATTAATGTACGTGGAATATAAAATAACTTCTATCTCAAGTTCGGGTCAATCAATATCAAAGCCCAGCAGAATATGGCTCAATGAAGCCCAACAGTAGACAAGTCCGACAACTTCCTAAGTATTGGAACCTAGTCATAATAATTTTACTAAAAATTAGAATTCGAATTTCAAAATTATTAATTTGAATTTTTAAGCTAAAGGAGGATAACCCAAGGGTCGAAGGCCCAATACAGTCCAATACGGCCCTCAGAACAACCCAATAACGATCCGGTCAAAAATTGGGGTAAAAATTAAATTCGGCTCGTGCCTCGGCCCAAACAACCTGGACCACGGTCCATAACATTCTAGTCCATGGACCAGGTTATCCAAGCCACAGCCTTTAGCAATCCTGCGGTGATTGTTGTTGACCGAAGGCCTTCAGGGATTCTGCAGAATCGCTGTTGGCCGAAAGGCCAAAGTTTCTAGTCATAAACTCCTTCCCGATGGCTTGGGCCACAAGCCACGCCCTTCAGAAATTTTGCGGAATCGATGTTAGCCAAAATTCCTTCAACGATTCTGCAAAATCGTTGTTGGCCAAAAGGCCGAAGTTCCCAATTGGGAATTCCTTCCCGACCTCCGGCATACATCCTAACAAATCAAAATCCATCACAAAAACATTCTATACGTAAATTCCAGTACCAAAACCAATCAATCCAATATCTTTGCAGAAAATCTTCAAAAAAATTGAAAATTTCAAACCTTACCTGAAGAAGTTCACTTTCCCGACAAACTGCCTTGCAGGAAACTGCTCACAACGTTGACGCCCAATATTCCACCCTTAAGGAAACCAGTTAGTCCGTTAGACTCTATCTTAAGAAGAAATAGAACAAAAACAAGAGAAGGTCGAAGCTTACCACAACGATGAATGGGGTTGCCAACTCGTCAGAGAACCAACCCCCTTCGCACCAATGACTTACATGGACAAAATTCGTAAGGAGAGGAAGAGAAAAGTAAGGGGAATTGACCTCACTCACAGTTTCAAAAATAGGGGGTCTCCCCCCTTGTTTCGGCAACAACCCCTAAAAGGGGGGTTTTTTAATTATTTTAATATATATATATATATATTCGATTTTTACAATTTATGAGTAAAATTTTTCCCTCAACCTACTATATCGCGCTTTAAGGTAAAAACTAATAACAAAACTAACCAAAAGTGTGATCCATAATGACATTGGGCTCCCAATGGAGAAAGATTGTTGTAGCTAACCTTGAGAATTCAATGACATTCCAAACAAATAATTGTAAGGACCCTAACCATAATTTCAAAATGCTTAGGAGAGGTGGAGTTGAATGATTCATAAGTATAATTCTATTTTCATTCTAGTACAACGTGTTTTGAGATAAAAACTGAGAACTAAACAGACTGGAAGTGTGGTTGACTACGACGTGGAGTTCGCTACAATGGAAGATTATGATCGATCACCTTGTGGAAACAATGACGTTCTAAGATCAAGTAATTATTACGGCCCAACCCATCTAAGAAGAGTTGTACAATATCAAATTGTTTGAGAGAAATAACAGTAAATAATTTATAAATATCTTTCTCCTCTAAATCTAGTACAACACATTTTATAGTAAGCTCCAAGAATAATAAAAATGTGAGTTTCACCGCAAAACGAACAACATTCTACTAGCACGATCGAGATTCCACAAGTATTCCCATTTAGTTTGGCTGATTTCTCTAGTTAGTATAATCAATCAATAAAATATACTTGTATTTTTTAATTTAGTCATCTCCCCTCATGATATACTAAGTTTATTTGATATTACACTTACTTTTTATATGATTGAGT
This sequence comes from Begonia loranthoides, assembly GCA_022433065.1. NCBI lineage: Eukaryota > Viridiplantae > Streptophyta > Magnoliopsida > Cucurbitales > Begoniaceae > Begonia > Begonia loranthoides. The sequence goes on from CM039474.1 coordinate 30,114,084, forward strand.
AATTTTGCAATGATATTCTTGTTGATGGCATAATGATAATGATGAATTTTATAATATTAGATAGCGCCATTAATATTGTTCCTTGGTGACATAATTCAAAGTTTACATCTTTCTTATAATATCTTTAATCTTGGTAATCAAATACTTCATAAAATATGTTAAACAAGCCTAGAATGAGACAATATTTAAATATGATATTTTACATAGAGACAATTCCTATCTTAATATTAAAAAAATTGGACCTCTTTTATTTGCATTTAAGGAAAAAAAAACAGAGATATATTTAATTGTTAATTTTTTGCTGCATTTAAAAACTCGGTTATCTTGAATTTATCTTATAATTTTATATTTTAATTTTACTTTGTGATATGACAATTACTTATTACTCATAATTGAAATATGAGATTATAGATGAGATAAATTATAAATAATTAATATAAGATATTGTTACACTAAATTATTTTATTGTGACACTTTAAAATAACTAAGATTGTTTGTAATACATAAGAATTTTAATTTAACAGCATCAATGATTTTAATTTTTTTGGTTATATTATGAAAAATAAAAAAATAAATTAAACTGAATTTTGAGCTTTTTATATAATAAAATAAAGTATTATTAATACATAGTTGGATAAAAGTTGATGTATTACAAAATGAAACAAAAGTGGGCCATATGTTAATAGTAGTCGTTAGAATAATAAAATTGATGACAAGCGTAGAGCCTACCCACAGGACACGTACTCTAATTATTTATTCAAACTAATCAATCATTTAATCACTTTTGTCTCCACCTCTTCTCCACTAAACAACCACAACTTCACAAATTAATTATAATAATAATAAGAAAAATTAACAAATTATGACAATGACAAGTCAATCACTGAACAATTTTTTCTAATACTTTAAATACTGAACTATGAAAAATGGATTATGCAAACATTATTGTTACTTTTTGAAAGAAACAATACCGGGAAGACGATGTTGAAATATATTCTCTACAATTTTAATTTTATTTCAGTTTTATATTAAAATTGCAATAATTGAAGCAATATTACTGCGAAGATGGTGACGAGAAGCTCCGACATGGTCTTTTTGTCGTCGAAAACAATATTACGTTTTCAGTTTTCCAAAAACGTTATCGAATGTCGGCATAGCTCACACCTCCAATTGATTTCACATGTCCAATTCTCATCATTATCTTCTCTTTCCTCTTCCTAGTCTGTCGTCCTAGTGTGTTCATTACCAATGTCCCACTTTTCACAGTGGAAAGAATGAACATTGGCGTTCCTTCGCAAAACGTAATCTTTTAAATTTGTTTAGCGAAAAGACAACATTCAGCAGCAAAAAGACAACGTTTTTTTAACGAAAAACATAATCGCGATGTTTGCTCATTTCTTATTCATAGTTCAGTGTTTAAGTTATCATTAATCTCATAGTAACGTGGTTATTTTCTTAATTTCTCTAATCATAAATAATGAAATAGTCCAATAAAACTATTTCCAAAAACTCTTTTTTTATTACTTTTCAAATAAAAATCTACTTTTCATCGAAAACTCCAAAAAACAAACATAAAATCATTCTAAAATTCATTTTCAGAAACCCTTTTTTATTCTCATAAAATGAGGGATCTTTAAACTATATCCCAATTAACAATCTAGGGTATTTGAGACATTCAAACTGTATTAATTGCCCTTTAGAAATATTATCCCAATGAATAATATAAAATAGGGGGGGTTTATATTATTATTATTATTATTATTAAATGTAATTAGTTGGAAAGTAAATGCATTTGGAGGGGATGTGATCCCAAATAAAAAAGTGCAAGAAAAAGAGAAAAAGGAGAATAGACAATAAAGGGGGTTGGACAATCTATATCATTAATTTAATCAAAAGTAGAACAAGATTGCTTCTTAAAGTAATGCAACGCATGTACGTGTGTTTCAACCTTCATCAACACCACTTTTTTACACGAATGTTTTTGTCCAATTTCTGATTATTTTTATTTATTTATTTATGTTTTCCATCCATGCTTTATTTTTTTCGTTTAATTATTTAGTGTATGAGTCCATTAAACACCAACTTATGAACCCAAAATTTATATTTTTGAGTTGACTTACCATTAAATGAACAATGCTTATTCAATGATTGTGAAATTGGACGTTCCAAAAAGGGATTCTATCAGATAGAGTGAATTCAATTCCAGCTTCCCTTTTCCTTTGAGTGTCTACCAGAAAATAATCCAGTACTTCTTGAAAACAAGACCTATGAGCGTGAATGTCCAACCCAACCTTACTAGTTATTGCAATACGAACAGAATGTCAAACCTTTAACTCTGGCAAAGCTTGAATTTGAGTTAAGTTTTATATCAAATAATCGAACTAACTTATTAGTTTTTGATATATCAACGAGGGTCTTCGAAAAACTTACAGGTTAAACCCTAACATTACTTGTATCTCATCAAACACACAAAAAATTAATAGATATCGCCCAACAAGAAAGAAAGTGTTGAATGTATTCATATATTATCTTTGAACGTGTAGATATAATATAATCTACTTTAAATTAAAATATGAATTAATTTAGATTGGATTTCTTCCTAAATTAGAATTTCTTTTTTAATAAACAAAGAAGAACAAGAACACGAAATGAATGCAAAACAGTTGGAAGATTTGGAAGGTAGCGAGGACAGGGGTGTCAATGAATTTTTGGACTAAAGTTGCATTTGACAAGCAAAAAGACATTGCTATAGCTTCCAACGCACGAAGGGTCATGTCCTCTCTCTCTCTCTCTCTCTCTCCTGCATAGTTTGACCATTGACTTTCGAAATCACACGTGTGAAATCCATACCGTATGTGGGACCCATGTCCATCTCATATATTGGAGTTAAAACTTACCCATGTTAAATACACGTGACATTGTACATGGGTGTCAATTTTGTAATTATCTTGGTTTATAAATTAATGTTTCGTCATGGTGATAACTATACAATACCACGTGATTCTTATGAACATCTTTTGATTGCTCGTCTTCATTTTTTCTATTGTTTAATCGAATTAGTCTTTCTTCAAATCTATGGACGGTGGAGACTAACCTACTCCGATTTTCAGATGATGCTTCCCGAATTCATTCGTCAAGTATCATGATTCACGATACTTGAGTAATAAAATCGATGCATCTCATCGTTACCAAATTTCTCTTGATGGGTCAAGGCTAAAAAGATCTCAGCCCAACTAATTCAAATCAAATGTTGTTCTAGAATATTCGGAGCACAAATCACAAATAACGTTGTACACAAAAAAAAAAACGTAACGTATGAGTTATGACACGACATCATTATTTACAATATGATATTGATTGGTCGGTGCGAAACTTATTATGTGATTTTGTAATGCATGTGAAGATAGCACACTTGATTTCAGTGATCTATATAGTCAATAAAAGACAGACGGTTGAAGAATACATCTTCATGTTCATGAGAGACGACTCGACACTGTTGAAAAAGACTTGTAATTTAACCGATTGAGCGCGTATAAAAGGCAATCATAAATTGTACAAAGTGCACGACTACTCGAGCGCAGGGATCGGTTCAATCCAAGAACATAGGGCAGACTAAATGAACTAAACAGAACACATGGAACAAGTTTAAACAGATGCATTCTAGACCCAAACAAAATCTATTTATTCAAGCACTAGAAGCGGAAAGAAAACAAAGGAATGCTACTGGAAATTAATCTAACGTACAAATTCTTGAAGATTTTATGGAAATTAAGAGTGTTGTTTTTCAAATTTAAGATTCAGAAGTAACATATTCTAGAGAAATAATTTGATCTTCAAACAGTTTTAATGAAGTGCTTTGTTCTTGAATGTTGAACAGGATTGTAGGAGAGATTAACTTACAAGACTCAAGACTCCAATCCCTAGGCATCTGCTGCATCCCCATAATTTGAGACCAGATTCATTTGACATAAACATGCCCTCCATATCTGCTTTTCCTATCATCTGCCCAATCAGAGAAGACAGATCCAATCGATTTTTCATCTGTACAAAATGCCAAATTTATGAGTTTTGGTGATGTACCAAGAGTTAAATGAGACTACTCGTGATCAGTTGATACCCCATTGAAGTAGCTATATCGAGTGGAATATCCGGACCGCTTTCAGTAGATGATGCTGATGATGCATCTGTAAGCATGTTTGCATATTCAAATCCGAATCTTATGAGCTATGATATAAAAATCCCATGCTCATATTGTTTAGACTGTAGGCCAAGATGAATTTCCAGTTCAATTTCAAGTTGGGTCTGCATAACATGGACAAAATTCATGATGTCAACTTACATTTGTGCCACAATGACATCTTCAATATACTTCTCAAAAGATTAACTCATGTTGGCATTGGGGAGATTACTCAGATGAAGATTTATTCTGGAAATTAAAAAAATTAGGATGTCACTGAAAGATTCATAAGGGTGTCTGAAAGATTAATGAAATCTCAACAAATTGAAGCAGTAGATAGTAATTGCCTATAAACAAAAAGTGTAGGCAGCAGGCAAAAGCAGAGCGAGCATAGCAAGAATGAAAAAAGTTATTTGGACCTGGATTGTTGTGGTTCCATCACCCAACTCCATCAACTGCAAGTTGGAAAGCTTCAACCAGAAGAGCATGTTGCTCTACATATTTCAAATCTAACCACCCCATGTCTATCAAAACAACAATAAACTGGGGCTGAGGTCAACTACAGTGCCAACTTGCTTGAGCTGACCATCTAATTCTGTCAACAACAAATAAATTTCATCAGAATCAGGATGAGAATTAGCAGACGCTGAAAACGTATGAACTTTTTCTCCTAATTCAATCCAACTTGACCCGGGAAATTTCTTTTCTACTCTCAGTTCCTTCATTACTGCCCGAATGTTAGCAACCTCCTTCCATCGGTTCTCTTCAGCGTACATGTTAATCAGAAGGTTGAAATACCCACTATTGTTTGGCTCCAGAATCAACAATTTTTCTACAGCAACTTCAGCAATCTCCAAGTTTCTAAACAATTTACAGCCATTCAATAAGGCAACCCAAATGACAGAATTCGCTTCCATTTCCATAGTTCTGATTAATTCTAGTGCATCCTCAAGAAGACCAGATTTACTCAGCATATCAACCATGCAGCCGTAGTGTTCAACATCTGGAAGAATTGAATACGAGTGAATCATACCATAGAATCTCTCTTTTCCTTCTTGGACGAGCCCTGCATGAGCACAAGCACTTAAAATACTAATAAAAGTAACCCTATTCGGCCTGATATTTTCCCTCTCCATCATGGACAACATGGTTAGCGCCTTTTTGGCATAGCCATGGGCAGCAAGACCTTCAATTACTGAGTTCCAACAAAATAAATTTTTAACCTTTAATTTGAAGAACACCAAAAGTGACATATCTAAACTCCCGCATTTAGCATACATATCAACTAAAGCAGATCCAATATAAACATCAAGATTAAGTCCATTTTCCATCAAGTAAAGATGAATTTGCTTTCCGAGCTCAAGAGCACCAAGATGTGCACAAGCTGAAATAACGGTCGTCATTGTTACTTCATCTGGAGTTATCCCTTTTGACATCATGTCGTTAAAAACTGTTAGCGCTTCTTTAAAGTATTTGTTCTGAGAATAGCAAGCAATCATGGACGTCCACGAAATTAAATCCCTTGATTGCATCTGATTGAACAACAACTCTGCAGCCTCTACGTTTCCAAGTCTTGCATAGCCATCAATCATAGTGTTGAACGTAACAGTATTTCTTTCAGGCATTTCGTCGAACAACTTGCGAGCAGAAGACATATCCCCAGCTCGGGCATGAGAAGAAACCATAGAAGTCCACGCAAAATCATCTCTTTCATCCATTTCGTCAAACACCTTTTTTGAGTCGCCAAATCTACCCAAACTTGAATAGAAATCAATTAAAGAAGTCTGAACAAATATATTTGATTCAAGCCCGTTTTTCCATATTTGACAGTGGAGATTTTCTGCAAATCCAACAGCAGAAACGGAGGTGCAAGATTTGATCAATGATGAAAAAGTATAACTACTTGGCAAAACCTTAGCTCCAATCATATTTACATACCACTCTAAAGCTTTAAAGGGGTAACCGCAATGAACAAAGCCTCTTATCATTGCATTGTACACAAAAGCATTGGGATTATCGATCAGGGTAAAAGCTGAAACGGCATAATCGACGCGGCAGAAGGCTGACGCCGCACTTATAAATTGATTCACCAAGAAACAATCTTGGTTTGCATTGAGCTTGACCATTGTAGCATACGCGCATTCGAGTTCTTCTACGTTAGAGCATTGTTTGACTTGATCAAGCAAAGTTTGGAAGGATTTTGAGAGAGAAAACGGGTTAATGCTAGCTGCGACTTTTCGCTGCTTCAGATTCATTTGCTACGTGAAAACATATGGTCCCTCACTCCACATCGCCCTTTACTTGTGCAAGCTATTTTGGTGCAAAAACTCGATATTGTTCAACCACACTCCAATCCTAAGCTCAAGTCAAAGTACGATTATTAAACCCGTGGATGAAATTAAAGTTGGACTGAGTAGTCCAGTTGTAGCGTTGGACAGCATGGAACCCAACTCATAGAACCGAATCCAACCAAGGAATTCTGTCCGGTTCAGTCCTCCAAACCAAACTTCGGTTAGAGGAGGTCAAGTCGAGTTTATTTGACCGAATCGGCCCCAAATCTTGCTTCTGTCAGGTCCGAAGCTCATGCAGAAACTTTGAATATTTGAAATTCTGAGTTGGACTGAATGGTTGAAAAGTGCCAAATAATGCTATGTTGCCAAGTTTAGTTGTTATATTTGAAAATTGAAGTTCATTGCTGCCCCGGTAAAAAACGTCTGATGTGACGAAGTTACGCCATTACTGCTCCGGGTCGCCGGGAGTCTTGGCTTAAGCCATGCTAAGCTACATGGGGCCAAGATGAGTTGAGCTTTGAGGTAGAACTATCAAAGAAGAAGCTCCATCCCACCAGTTTGTGCCAAAAGATGAACACATTTATAACTATGGCAACATGAATTTTAATGCTAACTCAAATCTGTGCACACAATCTCAATCATGAACTTCAGAAAGTTGAGGTGAAAATAGAAAGACTTGTAGACTTGTTATACAGCCTAATTCAAACTTGGATATCTATTCTAACGACTAATAATGGCTAAAAATAGAATTTGCTTTCCAAATTAAAACTATATAAACAAGGAACTTGATTCCCAACACCTATTGTCAAACTTGAAAATCTAGTTTATGCATAATTATGATTGAAAACATTATCTATTTGATCAAGTACATTGAAAATATCAGACCTTCCTCAAACCAGCTTCTTGCTATGATTTTTGGAAGTTCAAGGATATTTTATTCAGGTCGCTTCTTCGAGCTGCGCCATTGTCGATCCCGGACTAGATAGCTTATTGACGCTGTAAAAATAAAGAAATGCAAAATCAGATACAAAATATTTATAATGTATTACTTTAGTCTTGTATCCTCACGTCCCATTTAATTCATGCAGAGATGTTCAAAAAAGTGAGTCATTTCTAGTATTAGCAAAACTCACCATAGAAGCAAATCACCACCAGATGACTTCTTTTCAGAAATCCACCCGGGCAATAGCTCTAACAGCAAGCTAAGCTGTTCTTCAAGTTCTCCTATGAATTCAAAACAAGGGTAAAAATTAACACCCAATGATATGTCAGTCTTTAGAGGTCTACATATGAAGATTGCAACAGTGGCTTACTTCTATCTACAATTTCTGAATGCCCAGCAATTATTTTGTGTATAAGCTCCTCCTTTGTGATGACTGTGCGTTTTATAGATTGAAGTAAGAAATGAATCATGTTGAAGAGCTTAGGCAGTCTCGTGATCATCTTCTGTCGTCTCTTTGCTTGTGAGATGGCTGGATCTTGCTCCTCTTTCATCTTCCTTTCTTTCTCTCTAATCTGGAAACACATGATAGAGAAGTAGTCAATATTAAGAGTGCAAACTTAGCAACTACAAGTTTGAATACCTTAAACTGCAATAACATTCTTAAACAAACCAATATAAATAGAATTCATGTCCATAAACATTATGAAGAACATCCTTGTAAGAAACAAAAAATGCCCTTACCGATTGCAGAAGACTCTGGGGGAGAATATCAAAAATGTCAGTATCGCCTGCTATGCTAGTTGCTACACTAGTTGAGTCATCTAGCTCACCATCATTCATTTCATTCTTCACTGGAGTGTCGAATTTCAATGACCTGGATCGACGTAGACGCCTAACCAGTTTGTTAGGTGAGCATGTTATATCATCATCCGGGCTCATACAAGATTTTCTAGGTGGAGCTATTGCAGGAGTGCTAATCATCAACTTCCCTGGAGTTAAAGCAAGTTTTGCTGGAGTTGAGTGAATATCTGAAGCGTCTGTAGACAAATTGCACTTGTTGGTGGTATTAGCTGCCTCTTCGCAAGGAGTTGGTAGGAAGCATGAAGAGGACAATTGAGCAGGGGAAGCACAAATTTCTGAGAACTTAGCATTGAAATCTTCCATTGATGATAACTTAGATGACGATGCAACTGTTGAACAAGTCTTTTCCACATCTGAAGAAACTCTGGTGAGACTAGAATCCTGATTTGTAAATGCAGAAAATTGGTCATGAAGCTTCGATGCCTTATAAATTTCTGCATCATTGTTCATTTCTTTTGAGAAACGCCGGGAAAAACGTTTAGAAATATGAGAAGCCACAGCTGTTTGACCCAAATTAGAGGCTCCACTTTCATTTGCAGTGGGATCCTGTCTAGAGCAATCAAATGACAATTGATTTCCTTCATCATTTGATAATACTGATAGAGTTCTTTGAGAATTAGTGGATCTATTGACAACTAATTCAAAGCTTGGTTTTGGAAGATCTTGGCTTAAACGATTGAATGGCTCTGGCAGAATGGCCTTCGGAACTTCTTCATTCTGCATGTCAAAAAGCATAAGAAATTTAAAACCAAGACTTTATATGATACTTCTCGAATGACAAGAGGAAATAGTTGTACAAAGTTTTAGCCCTCACAGAAGGTTGCAATCTTGCTCATACCTGATGATGGGAATTTGCAAAATCAGCAAGTCTCGTGCGGAATAATTTCCTCAAATGCATATTCCCACTACCTGTTTTTGATTTCCCATCTTTCTTGAGCGCATCAGAACTAATAGCGACTAGAAGATCTGGTTTCATACAACTGGTTCGCTCATCAAATACTAATACTTTATTTACCTCGACTACCTCAGGTAAGATGAACATTAATTGCGCCAAGTGGTCGTACGAAAACCTCCTGAGATCATTATACTGGAATTAGACACTTGTTGACTCTACCAGTCAGTTTGAAAATTTGGAATGATGCTTGTCGAAATCTTGGAGAACATACAACAACATATAAAATAATTGAAAAAATAAAAGATGTAGAATGTTTAAGCTTGATACAACAGATGATATGAATTAATTTATTCACTTTTTACATCACAACTAAGCAAACCCTAATGAACATATACTCAAATGAATAGTTTTCAATGTTAATGAAATTAGGCGACTCCAAACGCACCAACATTCATCTGAGAAAAAAAAATTATAGCATCTTCGAACGTTTTATAGTATAGTCCTGAACAATTATAGATAAAAAGCGATAGTTTTTAGAGAAAATCAAAGTACCTATCAGTCAAACACTCGATTTTGGGGCAAATGTTAGCGAAGGTCGATGACGATCCTTTCAGCTTTGACAGCCGGATCGCACTATCCAAGCTATCAAAAAACTCATTTAATATCTCATACCTGCCAAATCCAGAAACACAAAAAAATAAATTAGTTCACCAAGACATGCAAAGCCCCATTTTCAAAATAAAAGAAAATAGAGCAAAAATCATACCTTTCTGGAAGTTTTGCAGGCGCATTGGTTGGATTCTTCGATTCACTGACTGAGCTTTCTTTCGCCCAGGAATCAATCTTCCTTCTTGCAGATTTTTTCCTCTCCGTCGTATCTTGAGGCTTCTGAGGATTAGATTCGTCGAGGCTCGCGGCGGCTCTCCTGACCTCCTTTATTGAGAGCAAGGCATTGCGATTCCGAACTCTGCGAGGGAGCTGCGGAGCCTTCTCTGGAGTCTTCGAACTCAACGGATCCAGATCTGGAAATGAGGATTTTGAGCTCGAACGCAAAGCTTTTTTGGATCTAAATGGGATAGCTGATGAACAAGAAGATGGTGTGGCCTCTGAAGAACTCATTTCAAGCTTAAACTAGCAGAACGTCGTTGGAGAGGTGCGAGGAACCTCACTATTCATCACTAGGGATTTATATACGCAGGTCTATTTGGCGGGAGAAGTGAGAAGACGATGACGTGTCTTCGTACTCCCGCCAAATCGATCCGTTGGTTCCCGCAATTATGTTGGGGTTTGTTTGGAAACAGAATTAGAGTAACCGGATTTTCCTATGATCTCTTCTAATAGACCAAATGCACTTATGGATTAATGCAATAATTTAAGTAATTAATGTGATAAATTATAAATAATTATTAATTACATCATAAATATTCGATAAGAAAATAAAATATAAAAATAAAATTATTCACTCAATTATATAGACAAAACTTTACAATAATTATTAATGATATTTTTCTTAAAGATGCTATGTTAAAATAGTAAAAAATTTAAAATAATAAAATTATTTTATTAAAAAGATGAGATTAATTTCATTTGATTTCTTAATAATATATTTTAAGAATTATTAGAATAATTTAGTAGGAATCGAATTTACCCTAAAATTGAAAGACATTAAACTTAAAGAAATATGACTTAATGTCATGAAATTTATTGCGATGTCACGTTAGTTTGTGTCAACTTTTATGTCACGATTTATTTGAGTACTATACTCATTTGATTTATTTGAAATTAAATTTTAGTATATATGTTTGCTTTCTAAAATTATTAAAGTAATGTTTTTATCCCTAAAATTGCAAACCAACCAAATGAAAATACCCTAACAACCAACTAACCCCCTCTTTTAGGTAGAAAATACTACTCATTATAATAACATAATTTAATTTTAATCTATCATCTCTATTATAATTTAATTTTACTCATTATTATAATAAGAACTTAATGAATGAGCATGGTATATGCTTCATTATGTATAATTGATTGTTGGTTTGTACAAAATTTATTAAGTGTAATATTATATTTACACTGTAATTTCACATTCTAACATGGCTTTTACGTGTTATTTATTCATTGATTCATGTAGTCTGTTATTTTAAATATTTATATTATATAATAATATTCTAACAGTGAATAAATGACGCATAAGCGGTGTAAAATTAAAGTATAAAATTAGAATGTAAATGTAGCATTGGCCTTCAAGACAAGACTACTCTACCAGATTTTTGTCTTCTCGATTGAAAATTTGCTATTGGGTAGTTTAGCATTTGACCAAAGAATCACTAGAGAGCGACAAATTTCCCTTATGGGTTGGTCAACCATTTTAGGAAAAGATAAACTATAATCAAGAGTTCTTAAAACACAGTTAGGTTATGATTGAAAATTACTAAAGTAAAATCAACGTCTCTAGACATGATTTTGAATGTGAAAATTGAAATTTGACCGACTAATACAATATTATTTTGAATGTAAAAGTTGAAATCTGTCAGTCTAAGTAAAATGATTGTCATGTCAATTAGTCGACACAAAATTGACTCATTTAATCTGACAGAATAGTACAATATTATTTGTAGTAAGACAGAGGCCCAAATAGTTTTATTTTTAAATTTTACTGCAAAAATATTGTATTAGAAATAAGACTCTATTTATAAAAATTAATTTGGGCCTAAATTGAAAAATCTGGTAGTTTAAAATGGATATAACAATGGCGGAAAATTAATTCAAAAAGGGAAATATCCAAGCCAGCCGCTAACCATGGCCTTTTTGGACAGAGAAAGGCCCACTGGGAGTAGCTTTGACCGAACCAACCTAACAACCACGGCTGCCATTATAAACCCAGTTAGCCAAAAAACAGACCTCAACGTTTTGAAACCAGATCCGAGCCAGGCCCGCATCCCTGATCAGCCACTCTGCTGTTTCGTTTTTTCCAATACAATAGATCATCTGCAGAGGAAGGAAGTTTGTGCGAGAAAAGAACCTGTTTTTGCTTAAGCAAAGCTACAAATTAGTCGAAGGTAGACGGTAAGAAGCAAGTTCACGTCTCACAAGTCACACCCAGAGAGAAATCGAAAAGCCTCTCTGTACCCTGTATTAATTCTTAAAACGCTTCTCCTTTGTCCACGCAATCAAAAATCTCTCGTCTGTCCAATTCCACGTTCTCTTGGTTTCTCCTCTTTTTTGATCAATTTCCAATTTTTTCCTCCTCCTGACTATTCATCTCGAACCCTTTATCATACTTCGATTTGGGTTTGTTTGGTACTAATTCTTTCGTGGGAATGATGATTTTACCCTTTTTTTCCTGTTCGCTTGTGTGATTGAATCGTAATCTTTGGTGGGTCGCAGGTAAATATTGCTTTTGCGGCAAGCTAAGCTTCTTTCATGGTTTATTAGTTTTTTTCTTGTGTTTGCTGTTCGAAAGTTTTTCTTCATCTTATCATAGTTTCTGGGTTGTTCAATGTCGCTGAATAATTTTCTTTTTATTTTTTTCTCAGAGTTATTTATACTGTTGGTTGTGCTTAAAATTATATCTACGCATGTTCTTTTAAATCTGCCTGCGAAATACGAATTGCTGGCTGTAGATTATGGAAAGTCTCTGGTTCTGTGGGCAAGAAAGTTTTTGTTTTTACATTTCATACCCATTTGAAGTTGTGCTGATATTTTCTTTCTTCTATGTGAATAAACTTATTAGTAGGAGTTATGGATTGTGTATAAAGTCTTATTTCATCTTTGGATTGTTAAATTCTTTAGCACTTTGTGATTTTGGTCCAGCAATTGTTGCCCAGTGCATTGTTCTAATGTGACTGAGTTTAAGTATTTCTCTGTTTTTCTTTTCATATAATGTACTTTAGAATGATATTTTCTGAATTTCTTTCCTATGTCAAAATCTAGCCTAACAATTTGAGCTCAAAGGCGAATGGACTGGTTGTATTTATCGACTGTCAGTACTCGCAAATGATGTCTGGTGGGGCAGAGGGAACAAATTCCTTTGGTGTTTTTAAATGGAAATGGCGTAGCGAATCACCTCTGACAGCGGGATTGCTGAAGGATATACCTCCCGAAATTGAACTATCTGATTATGGAAGAGCACCCAATGGCAGTGAGAGTCCATCGGGACTTCTCAATGGTGAGAGTTTGAAAGTGGAACCAATTTCTGACTTGGACCTCTTCTTTGAAAGGCTATACAGCTACTATTGTGATAAAGGGCTTTGGTGTATTATTCTAAAGTGGATAGTTGAACTCCTAAGTTTGGGCTTCACCATATGTTTTTCAGGATTTTTTTTATTGTTCATAGATTGGGATGGTCTACGTAATGCAAAATGTGGAATGGATGCAGTGGAGTCGGGGATTAAACCGTGTGATTTATCCAAGGAGGCTCTTCATGAGCACCCATTAACCCCCATGACTCTCTCCAAAGCTATCATTGTCGGATATTTGGGAATATTTTCCATATACTTGCTCTTTTGTTTTCTAAGGTTTTTCGCTCAACTAAGAGAAACCTTAAGAATCCGCCACTTCTATTACAATAGGTAAGCTGTATTTCTTCAGTTTGTCATATTTGTTCCTCTTGCAACAAATTTTTGTGCCTTTTTACATGCAGTTTTTGTCTTAAAAATGTTATAATTGTGTCTTCTGACTTAAAACTTGCAGTCTTCGCATTTCTGACAATGAAATCAAAACTATGCCATGGGCAACAGTTCTTGAGAAGGTTGTTCAACTACAAAGTTCGCAACAACTTTGTGTGGTGAAGGATCTTAGTGCTCATGATGTGGTGATGCGGTTGATGCGGAAAGAAAATTACTTGATTGGTATGCTCAACAATGGGATGCTTGCTTTTCCTGTCTCTCATTGGGTTCCAGGCTCAGGCCCAAGTGTGAAATATGGTCAAGAGGGAAAACGTTATCGTTTGATATTGACAAAAACCCTTGAGTGGACATTAAATTGGTGCATTCTGCAGAGTATGTTTGACCGGTAAGAATAGTTTTTCTTAATATTTTGACTATCTATAGGTATTTTTTTGCTGGTATTACTAGTTGGACTTCATATCTTTGAAAGCAATATTAGGAATTTCGCTGCTTTTGTATAGGCTTTACTTTTAAATGAAAATTTCCCTAAGATTTGAGAAAGAACCAAAATAGGTATTTATGATTATTTCATCAGATATATAATATTTGCGATCACTATTTGATTGATGCAAGCACTTATTGCAGAAACTTCTGTGTGCGAAGAGACTTTATATCAAATCCTAAAGCATTGAAGAAAAGGCTAATGATTTTTGGGCTTGTAATGCTCCTGCTCTCTCCCTTTCTCGTCATATTTATGCTCGTATATCTCTTTCTAAGGCACGCAGAACAATTTTATAATCATCCTAGTACAGCTTCATCTAGAAGGTGGTCGAATTTGTCAAGATGGATTTTTAGAGAATTCAACGAGGTTTGTGCAATTATTTTTTCCTTCCTACTGCTACCAATTGAGTTCCGATAGAATTCGATTTAGGAGTTTGAATTGTTCATATACTTCTCAGATCAGGAAAAAGTGCATAACAGAGAAAACAGCTTTGCTGATAACCTGTTCTAAATCTTAATCCATAAATTTGATGTGCTATATATATATTTTTTCAAAAAAGTTGTGCATTTTTGTCTGATGGAAAGTTTGTTTATATCAAAATACTCATAATTTGTGTTCCTTTTTCTACTCTTGTTTAAAATACTTTCGATATGCTGTAGGTGGACCATTTGTTCAAGCATCGGATCAATAGCAGCGTAATACATGCCTCTGAGTATTTAAAGCAATTTCCATCTCCTATTATATATATTATTGCAAAGTTCGTCTCTTTTGTGTTCGGTGGCTTTGCTGCTATCCTGATCATTATTGCATTCTTGGAGGAGTCTCTGCTGGAGGGCCATGTAGTGTATATTTAATTTTGTAAGCTATAACTAGAATTTTCTGGTGGTCATTTATCTCAATTCTTAACTCTTTTTTATTTTCTTTTTGTGCTTCTAGATTTTTGGACGCAATCTCTTTTGGTATGCTGCTGTGTTTGGAACAATAACTGCCATTAGCCGGGCAGCAGTCGTGGAGGATCCCCTGATTCTTGATCCAGAGGGGACAATGTCTATGGTTGTCCAACACACTCATTATATGCCGAAGAGATGGCGTGGCAAAGAAAATACCGAGCTTGTACGAGCTGAGTTTGAGACACTTTTCCAGGTATTGTTTCCTGGAGAATATTCAATTTTCTGAAAATTGGCAAGAAATGAAACCCAGAATTTATAAATCTTTTTGGATGTATAATGAATGATGTAGACGCTGTGCGGACCAGTTTTTCCCATTCATTTACTCAATGGCTTGTTCATATTACCCAAACTTTTTACAATATGTGTTTTTGGGCACGTAATTTGTTTTGCTATTCCTTTTTTTTTTGTCATTTCATTGATCGAATTTCTTGATATAAGCAGTGTTATTTATGATGCCCTATGCACATGATAAGCTGGTTTGTCGTTACAGTATACAGGAATGATGTTGCTTGAAGAGATGGCCTCCATTTTCCTGACTCCGCTCTTGCTTGTATTCGTTGTTCCTAAAGTAAGTATCTTTATACTAATTTGATTCTCCTTATTTTATTTTGCTATTTCTTTTGATAGGTTTTTTATACATGTTTGCAGCGAGTCGATGATATATTGCAGTTTATTGCGGATTTTACTGTAAATATTGAAGGCGTCGGTCATGTCTGCAGGTTAGCTTTTGCCGATCCTTTATTTTACGATTTGGCGTCTTTGTTCTTATGAATTAAGTTTTTGATGATTCTTCTTGCAGTTTAAGTGTTTTTGATTTCCAAAAGCACGGAAACGTGAACTATGGATCGCCAAATGACTCTCCTCGCAATGTGAGAAGCTCCCAAGGAAAAATGGAGAAGTCGTTTTTCAGGTATGATCAGTTGACCTAAGACAAGTTTAGGGCCTCTTTTAATGTTGTTGGTAAAAACAGTTTCCTTGTTTTAGGCCAAATTCGACAAGTACCCGATGTAACCAAGAACGTTTTCAAAAATGTTTCAAATGACAATTCTTAATAATATAATGTTTCCCCGGAAACATTGGGTCGGTCCTAAAACCAGTCCGTAGTTGTTTGGTTTGGGTCGAAAAGTATTTGTTGTAGAGCATCCTCTTCTGGGAGATTTGAGGAAATATAATTTGAATTATCTGTCCCATTTTAGTGATGTTTTTTTCTGTTCTGCAGCTTTAGAAGTAGTTATCCTTCATGGGAACCAAATGCTCAAGGAAAGCAATTCTTATCAAATCTGAAGACTTTCCATGACCAAATGCTACAAGAACATGGATTGAGACAAACCAATTCTGTCTCTCGAGCCTTGCGGGGGCCCCACAATTTGCCGAGTCATGGAAATAGAAATAGCGTCTTCCTAAGAGAAAGGCTCCGGCACACTCCAAGAGGAGCTAATCAGTTGGATTCTCTGTGGCTGATCGACGCAAATGAAAAGAATCACCCTTATTTACTTGATTGGTATTACACCATTGGACCTCGAAATTCAACGAATTACTTGGGAGAGATCCCTGAAGAGCCGGACAGAGTTGATGGGCAAAGTCAGGTTGATTATTGGGAACCACCAAACTTCCCACTAAACGAAGATTTGTGGGGAAATCATCGAGAGGAAAGATCCGGGACTCATCTCATGGCATCTACATCTGCCATTTTATCTCATGGGAGTATTCTTCTTCAGCATAATGGATCCAATAATGTGGCGAACAATGGCGGCAGCCATTGGTGGGCGAGAGATGGTGCACGAGGGGCCCAACCAGTTTCTAGTTTCATAGAGCCGCCCGATTTCAACCGTGTTGCTAACCATGGATTCGATAGTCTTTCTGATAGAAGCTCAGAGGACCAAGATGAAAACATGAACTGGAGAAATTATCGGAGATTATCTCGAACGACTTGCACGGACGACTTTGATGCAGGAGAAATTCATCTCTATTTCGACGATGTCTATCACAGACCTCCCGATGCTCCAAAATAAATTCCGGGTAATAAAATTCCTGAATTGTTCTTCTTCGAAATGTTAAAAAAAAAAAAAGAAAAAAATTGCATATGGGTTTCGAGTCGGGACATTGAATTTGTGATTGGATTCCATTGATGAGGAAGCTCTGCAATTCTTTTTGGTGTAAATAAATATTCATTTAAGGTCTGTAGAAGAATCTTCAATTGGCCTCAGTTTGATTTAGGAAATGACTGATGCCAAAAGCTTCATCTTCATGGAATCCTTTCATTAGTGTACACAGATTCATATCATTTAGTCATTACCTCTCCTCTCTTCTATCAGAATTTTTTTGTTTTTGGCTATTTCGACTTTTCTGGGTATAATTGTTGAACTACTTGCTTGTCTAGCGGATGTCAAATGTGTTGCAGGATTTGTAAGCAAAGCAGGGGATGGAAGAGAGTGATGATTAATTAAAAGGAGATTTCTTTTTTCTGATTTTTTTACTTTTTTTTTTATATTATTTATAACAATTTTTTTAATTCACAACTTAAATTTTTATTTTTCTCAAAGTTTGAATAATTAATAACAGACACTTTTATCATTAGGGGATCTGTTAAATGAAGGATGTTATTTGTGAAAATTATCATTTCACTCTTTTCACAGTGCATATTTGCCTTTCGCTTGATTACAACGTATAAGAAAAAGTATAAATAAATAGGATTTTCTATTACATGACTTTAAAAATACATACTTTGATTGTGATTTTTTGTCATTACTATAACTCGCAATGTTAATGAAAAAATAATTAAAAAATTTTAAAAATAAAACTCTTTCATGGAATTTAATTGGGGTTTGATGCGGTGGAGAAATTGAGTCGAAAAAAAGAGAGATTTTAGTTATAAGATATTTAATTAAAACCGTGTTGTTGGAATGGAGATCTCATTCAAAGATAAAGATTTTAAATATTTGAAGTTTTTTTTTTGCACATTATTTGGATGATCAGATCCGCAGACACCTTGATTGAGAATTGTTTGATCATCTTTCTCCGAAGAAGAGGCAAAACATAATCAACTTGAATTGGAGACCCTTATTCAAAATCTTAGTGAGAGACTAGCATGCAGGGTGGAAATGTCCGGTTGGAGCCGCGGTCCGAGATGTGGAGCTAGAATTTTATTGATTATGCAGTCGTCTTTCTAGGCAGCACTAGGTGTATTAGATTGAGACTCGGTCGGAAAAAATTGGTTAGAATCGAGCGAACTTGCATTTTATGGTAACAATATCTACACCCTTTTAAGTTTTAAAATGGTTACAAGATTATAAACATTTCATATAACCTATAGTTTTCTACTTATTTATTAGTTACAAAATTTGAGCAATAATTTTTTAATTTATTTCTATTAAAGAGCATATACCTAACTTTTTTGGAGAAAAAAAATTAATAAAATTAGTTCAATTAAATGGATATAAATACCTAATTATTTGTTTTAGCATTGATGTGATAATAACGCCATTGCATTTCTTATTTTTATGAAAAAATAATATTAAAATTAGAGTAATTAATAAAAAAAACATTGAATTATGGGGTCAGTGACAAAGAAAACACTAAATAATTTTTACTAATAAATAAAATAATGAACTACGTGATATGAATAAGGTAAACATTGTTGTCACGTTTTTCGTTAGAAATTTAAAATTTGTAGGTCTGATAGAATGCATTAGAATAGACAGTGAGGGTTAGGGTTAGGGTTAGAGTTAGGGTTTGGAGTTCGCTCGAAAATGTTTATGATTGGTGTACTCTATTTAGAGCGGAATGTGAAGTTATATATTAAGTTTAAGAAAATTCAATCGTCGTACGTATTTTCCTCAACAGAAGACATGTTTCCGTTGCGAAAATTACGATTCCACAGCAGAAGATAAGTATCCGCTACAGAAATTACCCTTTCTGCAATGGAAAATTTTCTTACGCTGAGAAAAGTAAGTCCTTTAGACTAATTTTCCGTAGCAGAAGACACGTATCCACTACGACATTGCTGAAAATACTATTTTCGCAATGGATGCTTGTTTTCGGCTGTGAAAAATAAGTCATTACTTTGTAATTAAATTACTTATCCGCTGCGAAAAAAAATTTAAATTTTTAACAAAAAATGCGACAACAATGTTTCCTTCATTCATTTATCATAATTGAAATTTTTATTTATTAGCAAAAATTATTTAGTGTTTGTGTTTTTTTTTTTTTTTGGTCAGTTACTCTTAATTTTATTTATAAAATATAAACAGACTAATTTCATCAATTATTGCATTTTACAAAATACTTGAATATAGGATGCATGCAACCATCAAATCATACGAATTTTCTTAAATAGAAAGACTAATGTAACTTGTAACTGTAGGGGTGACAACTCAACATTTAAGGATTGAATAGTCAAGCCCCCGTGACCATTTGAAGAATTGTTCATAATTCAATCTTGCGTGACAATTAATTAATATTACTTTTAATTTTACGCTCTTATATTTACACTAATATATTATTTGATAAAATAAATATGTTACATTGTATTAAGTAAAAAACGACGTATTAAGATCAATTTTAGATCATATTATTTTCTATTAAAGACTTTGTTGTACTTTATTTGTTTGATATGAAATTTAGTTTGTTCAAATGAATTTGATTTTAAATGATTGATACTATGTAGCTTTTGGGTGTTCCAGAATATCTTCCATTCATTTGAATTGTCAAGAACATTTACGATATAAAGTTTAATTATTATTATTTTTAATATTAATTACTTTGTAATTAATAATAGATTAATTTACATTAATTTTTATGGTTTAGATTTACAAAGATTCAATGAATTATCTTCATTATTTATCAAATTATTAAATTTAAAATCTAGAATAAAGTGATAAACTTTTAAATTGTATTAATTATCACTTAAAATTGGATGAAATCCCTCAAGTGATTAGTCATCGCTATATTAAAATATATTATCTGATAATTCTTGTTATAATGTCCATGGATTAAGACTAAACTTGTGATTAGGGAGATGTTCTTGAGCAGCAGTAACAGTCTCTCCTTAATAAAGTAATTAAAGAGTTAAATAAGAAAAAAAAAAAAGTAGAGATAATTATAATCCACAAGAGTGTGAGTAATGGAGTCAAAGATGCAGATCCATGAACCTAGTCCATTTATTATTTCAGCACGAGGGCTACTCTCTTAATATTATGAAATAAAGAGAGCTAGAGCTAACTTTGTTCTTTAAAAATGCTCTCCAAAATTAAAATAAATAAATTTATTTAATCAATAATTAAATTAGGGTGAAATTTTTGTGGGTTTTCTTCCAAATTTCAAATGGGTGTCTTTATTTTTTATATTAAAGCACAAGAAATGGTCTAAAATAATTATCCTTTTTGTTATTTTGGAGATATTGGGAGTGGAAAAATAGGATAAAATAGATGGTAAATTTAAATAAAAATAATTATAAAAAAGGGAAATTAGGAGGTAATGAATGTGGGATAGGTTCATGAATCCTGCCCAGAAAGTGTTGATATGTTGAGGTCCCTTTCCATTTTCATTATTTTATTAAGCTCATTGCATCGACTTAAGCAACTTGCTTGTTCGTTGGCTTACCACCAAAACCAAAAGGCCTTCCCCCAAATTGGGACTATCCTAAATGCATAAATCCTCTCATTCTTTGATGGATTGAGACTTCTCCCGTCGCTAGGGCGGGAGTTGTTTCGGCTTGGGACGTGCTATTGATGAGTGTAATTTGCACGTAAAACACCATATATTCTTTTGCGAGAATTGCATATTAGATTAATTTTATGTCGCGTTAATATCGCAAAACTTTGTGTAGTAATTCAAGGTTTTAGTGTTTTTATATTGGAAATCCAAAAAATTATAAGAATATGGTGATGAATTTTCTTGGCGTAGAGCGTAGGACAGAGGTAAATTTTTTGAGGTATTAAATGTTAGCAAAGCGTAATAGCATAAATAAATAATGAACACATGAACAAACCCTCCCAAAAGAAGAGTCTTGATGTTAAAAACCAAACGATGACCGAAAAAAGAAATACGAAAGTGAGACATCATATTTCCGTAGACAAATTCTTTATGGGAAAAATATCATGGACAGAAGATAAAATTACTATGAATATTGAAATACAATCGCAAATTTTGCGACTTTAGCTTATATAAACTTATAGAAAAAATAAAATCTTAAATGAGATATATAATATGAACCTTGGGCTAAATAGAATTTAATTCACCAAGCTCTAACACTTAGTACGAGCAGTTACGAGTAGAGGTGGCTAACGAGCCGAGCCGAGCCTGAACGAGCCTGCCGAGCCCAACGAGCCGAGCATAAAGAGCCTACTGAGCCTAACGAGTCGAGCCTAACGAGCCGACCGAGCCTAACGAGCAGAGCCTAACGAGCCAAATATACATAAATAATAATATTTTATATAAATATATTATAAATTATTTTCAATATTATACAATTTAAAACTATAATAAACATTTATTATTATAATGTAAAAATACTATAATTAATAATTTAATTGAATAAATATTTTTATTACAATTTCAAAATGAAAATGAAAATTACAATTTCAAATTTAAATTACAATTTCAAAGCACAACTTACAAGATAAAGAAAATATATGAAAATGAAAATTAAAATTTAAAATTTAAATAAAAATTTAGTTTTTGACATCCAAATTTTTGAATTTTTCAACTATATCATCTTCTCGTTGTTGATCTCTCGTCACAGCGTCGTTCCAATCCTTCATGCAAATGAGTGCCTCAACGATTTCTGGTGCAAGTCTTCCTCGTTTATCATCGTACACACATCCACCTGCACTAAAAGCAGACTCCGATGCTACTGTAGAGACCGGAGGTGTTAGTAGATCACGTGCCATTTTAGAAAGAATAGAAAATGAAATAGAGTTGACTCTCCACCAAGCCAAAATATCAAAATCCTCGGGGCGAGAAATGTTATGGTAGGTGTTAAGATAAATATCGAGTTCATTTCTTTGTGAATTATAAGAATGAACATTACTATCTATTTGCTTAAATATATCATACATAAAATTTTGTGGATCTCCACCACAAGCACCACTACTAGAACTAGCATGCATATCATATGAAGGAATTGAATGAGTAACATTAGAATATTTAAGTTCATAAGAAGAAAATAAATTCTCAATTTCATTTTTTAATTGAGCACCATTAATTGAAGAAGAAATACCTAAATTAAAAGAAATTCTATCAAGCATTATACACACTCCATTTAATTTAAATCTAGGATGCATTATGCATGCAAAACAAAAAATATTAGGTATGTTAAGCCAATATTTTTTAAATTTTCTTTCCATTTTTTCAATTAATGCACAAAATTCGTTTCTTTGTCTAAATTTTTGAAAAGTACCCGTTAATTTTATAAAAATTGGGAGAACAATATGAGTAGTGGGATAATAAATTCTCGAACATTCATTTGTAGCTTCAAAAAATGGTTTTAAAAAATCAAGAAATAAATTAGCAATATCGCAACTATTATGATCAAGAGTAATACATTTTGTTTTTCACTAATGTAAGCACAAATAACTAACCAATATGGCTTAACATTTTCTAACATTAAATAATTCGAATTCCACCTTGTATCTACATCGGTTTTTAATTTTCTTGGTTTAAGTTGAGCAATTTTACAAAATTCTTTATATTCTTGATGTCGCGTATTAGATGAAGTAATATACGAAATTGCAGATCGAATAGATCCAATATGATGCGAAATACATGACATGTCATCTCGAACAACTAAATTTAAAATATGACAAACACATCTCATATAAAAAAAGGTATTATGAGCCGTATCTAATTGAAATAACCTTTTAAATTCAAGAATTGCAACATCGTTAGCAGAAGCATTATCTAGCGTAATACTAAAAATTCTATCTCTAATAGCGTATTCTTGCAAAATTCCAACAATATATCTATAAATGGTAACGCCACTATGTGGATATTCACAACTACGAAATCCTAATATTCTTTTATTTAATTGCCAAAAGTCATCAATAAAATGAGAAATTACGACAATATATCCTAAAGCATTAGGTGCACTCTATAAATCAGAAATAATACAAATAGACATAGACTGAGCATTTGAAAAAAACGCAATTAATTCATTTTTCATATTATTATACATTTTAATAATATCACTTCGCGTCGTACTTCTAGGGACTTGTCTAAAACTAGGATTAATATACTCTTTCATAAAATTTTCAAATAACTCGCTATCAAACATAGATAAAGGTGTCTCAGATTGTGATATATATTTTGCTACTCCTTCTCTCATTTTATTGTGTGAATACATAAAATTGTCACTGTCACTAGCATTTATGAGTGTTTGTGTAGGGTCTCTCACTTGCTCGTGTAAGTGACATTTTGTATAATGCCTACCAAGTGTGCTAGTAGAACTACCGGATTCGTATGCATAATATTTAATACAATATTTACATTGTGCTCTACTTTCTATTTTTCCACCAATTTTAATATCTTTCATTTTAAAATGATTTCATACATTTGACGTTTTACTTCTTTTTTTTTTCTAGGTGACGATGTGGATTCATGTGTCGATGATTGATCAATTGAAATTGTGAGATTATCTTCCCTAATTTTCTTAATATCATCGTTAGTGTCATTAAAGGTGTCAAGCAAAAAATCACGAAGATCTATAATTAAAAAAATATACTACTGCGAAACAATTAATAAATAAAATGATACCGCACACCAATTGCTCAATAATAGTATGCAATTGTTGTGATCACCTCCACGACCACGAATATGAGTCCTACAAAAATCGAAAAAAAATTTTGTTAGTTCGTAATACACCTTAAATTAAAAATAAAAATAAATAAAATAAAATATACCTTTTGAAATTGAGAGAAAGATTGAGAGATTGAAGAATTGAGAAATAGAGAGATTGGTGAGAAATTTAGAGATTGAAAGATTGAGACTTGAGAGAATGATTTGGAGAATTGGTGGAAAATTTAGAAGATAGTATGTGGGTATTTATAGAAAATGAAGAAGGGGGATAAAAAATGAAAAAGAAGTGGGGAGTGTGGTAGCCTACCACTGGTAGCAACGGTCATCAGACCATTGCTTCACTTCATGTAATCGGCAACGGTCACTGGACCGTTGCCTACGCTCACCAAGTCGCCAAAGTTGACGACGCCAACGGTCTTCAGACCTTTGCTTGCAACGGTTTGAAGACCGTTCCTTCTCTGTGGTCTCACAGAGAAGCAGAGTTCTCTCTCACAGAGATGAGAGAAGCTTCTCTGTGAAAACTTCTCACAGAGAAGGCACAAAGAAGCAGGGTGCTTCTCTGTGAGAAGTTTCTTACAGAGAAGGCTTCGCGCTTCTCTGTGAGAAGTTTCTCACAGAGAAGGTGCGCTTCTCACAAAGAAGGGGAGTCTCACTCCCGACGGCACTTCAGAGCTTGCTACTGGCTTCGTCCTTCAACGCCCCGACGGGCGACGACGATCTTCGTCCCTCGACGCCCCGACGACGACCTTCGACGCGAGATCCAGCGCAGGCCTCGGTCCGTCGTCTCACCTCCACGCGAGTCGACGATCACCGATGGCGATGGCGATGGCGATCATGCGATTCGAGCTGGTTAGCTGGAGGCTGCATCCGCCATCCTCGACGGGCTCGCGTGGGCTCTGCCATTCATCTGTCGGGCTGGCTCGTCGGGCCAGCCCTCCAGGCTCGCGAGCAGGCCCGCCGGCCAGGCTCGAGAGCCCAGGCTCGGCTGGCTGGCGAGCCCACGATTTCAGGCTCGGCTCGGCCCGCTACAGTAACGGGCTGAGCCATGACTAGTTATGAGAGACAACAAGTTTGCTTTCTAAAAATGATACTTTATTTCCTAAGACAAGTACTCCTATAAGGACCACTTTTGGTACCCCACATTCTCGTTTTCTCTCTCTATATATATTCTTGTTTTTGCTTCTTTTATGCTAGATTTAATGAACCCAAAATTCCTCCATGTTTAGTTTTGATTATGAATAAAATTAAGAATTATTTTAAATTAGCCTTCTAATTTTACATTTTAAGTTTTACCTTTCAATATATTGATAAATAATTAGTATAATTAATATATTACTTTAATTATTTATAATTTATTTTAATTATTGCACTAATCGATAAAGCCACGTCAGAAAGTAAAACTTAAAATATAATATTAAAAGGTAAATCTCACATAATCTTGAAATTAATTTACTTTTTTCATGATTATGGTGATGCGTTAATGTAGAATTTGTTTGTGTATGGTAAGTTTTATTTTTTGAGAGCCTATAGTTCTCGATGTAGTAGTTATAGTGAGATTATTGATTTCTTCCGTGTATATTCGTCACTCGAGGAGAGGGAACCCAAGCATTTGAATTACATTATTGTTTATCATATGTCTTAGTTCAAGCCCTCAATAACATGTTGGTGGAATTAAGTTCCAAAAGGCAAGAATAATTTTCTTAATAATAATAATAACAATGATGGATGATAATAGAGTGAAATTGTCTCACAACTTGTGACAAAAACAATGCATGTCCTTTGAATACACACACCCAACTTTATATCTTCTTTTATGTTCATAAGAGAGAGGTGTTAGCCACCCATTTAATCACTCCCTTTTTTAGTGGAATTCATGCTATATTCCTTCTAATTGACAAAAATCTTGGGTATTGTTTTTTGTTTCGAAAATTAACTCTCACAAAAAATTGTTAGAAAATAAGGAAGAGTGGTTGGCTTGTCGTGATTGCAAACTAGGTTAAAATATAGTAGGACTATGAGTAAATTGTTTTCCCTAATTCATAGGAGAGAAAACCAATCCTCAAGAAGACACGTGGCAGCAGGGTCATGCGATGTCAGGAAAGGGGGATACGTAGGTCCGACAGCAGCCGCCGGGGCATTTGACGAACGTGATTAAATTCGATAAAATGTGGTCGTGAATTAATATATCATATTACAATTTAAATTAAAATAAAGCTGCTACAATACTAAAACATCCTCCTTTCCCGTGATCCTCTTCGGCAACTTGCATCTCTCTCTCTCTCTCCTAATCTAAATCAGTTTTCTTCGCGTATATAAAGGACTTGCCTTTCTATTTCGGTCAGATAAACCTCCAGCAGTTTTTCCAGGAAACAGAGGAAAGAAGGTTGAGAATTTTCTTCCTGCAATCTCAACCCAATTCTCAAACACCCAGGAATGGATTTCGAATTCCCACCTGAATCCCTGTTCGGCTTGCCGGAATCGTTTTCCTGGAAAGAGCTCTTCGATCACCAAACCTCTCTCCCGTTCAACCTGAATGACTCGGAGGAAATGCTACTGTTCGAAGCAGTTGCAGAGGGAATAAATCTGGAAGTTTCAGAGAAGAGCTCTTTCGGAGCGATTAAGGAGGAAGAAGTGAGCTCCTGTAATGACCAAGTGCAGCCAGTGAAGGAGAAGTCCTACAGAGGGGTGAGAAGGCGGCCGTGGGGAAAGTACGCCGCGGAAATCAGGGATTCCACCAGGCATGGGATAAGGGTCTGGCTGGGGACTTTCGACAGCGCCGAGGCAGCCGCTCTGGCCTACGATCAAGCGGCATTTTCGATGAGAGGGTCAATGGCAGTTCTTAATTTTCCGGTGGAAATAGTTAGACAGTCTCTTCAGGAAATCAAGTTCGGATTTGAAGAAGGGTGTTCCCCTGTTATGGCTCTCAAGAGGAAGCACTCCATGAGAAGAAGGGCGTTTCCAAACAAAAGCAAAGGAGTAGAGAAAAGAAAGAAGAATGTAGTGGTTTTGGAGGATCTTGGGGCTGAATATTTGGACCAACTTTTGAGTTTAAGCTCTTCTCAAAGCCCAAATCCTTGGTGATCTTTCCTAATTTACACACTCTTACCTTTCCTCAAATTATCTCCATTTTCAAATATTCTCTAATCGATCCGCTTCAAAGTATTTAAAGTCGTCGAAGCAATTGGTTGAGCCGTATCTTTGTCCCATTTTTGGTGAAAATTTAGAAGAATTAGGAGAGATGTGCTTGATCCTCAAACTCTACAAACTTGAGAGCCCATTTATTTCTTTGTATAGTTGAGAATGATGAATATCCAAACTTATGTTCATTAATTATGCTTTTGTCTCTAGACAAGACCAAAAAGCCAAGGCTCTTCATGGATTTTGATGTTTAGATAGAAGTAAGACCATATTCAAATGATTTACGATCATTTAGGTAGTTCGGTAGAAGGATTTGATGTTTTAACAGAAAAAGCGCACGACATTTGAATAATTATGCGTTTTTCACTACTTTTTTTATTTATGTATTTGTAATAGATAAATTTAGGAAATTGATATTAAGTATAATAGTGGAGGGTCCCATTGTAGATTATTTTATAATTAACTTTATTTAAATAATTAAACTTTATAGATAGTTGGACATTTAGATATTTGTTAGGAGATGTCTAAACACCCCTTAGCTTAAGAACACTTATTTCTTGAAATTATAAATATGGTGATATCAAAAAATAGTAGAATAATAAAAACAAACCATATAATTATAAATAAATAAAAGAATGGACAAAAGATTTTGGGCCTGGTCTCGGCCCAATTACATAAAGTGGCCAGCTATTGGACCTATATCTATTATGGAATGCATATTCAAATAAAAAAAGAGTATAATTAAAATCTTATTATGTCAATCAGTAAATGACAAATAAATATAAGGAAAAATGACAAACCAACTATCATTTTTTACTGTTTGTAACAAACCAACAATGATCTTTTTTTCATTAATAAATTAACCACTAAATTATGAAAAATTGACGCCGATCACTGTCACGTTTGCTGTTAAATGTAATAATGTCGAATCGCGACGGTCGTCAACAAACCCCCGTGACTCCATAGTTGTAAAAAAACAACACGACAATTTTCATGAACTGCCGCGGTTTCCTATTAAACCGTAGCGGTGTGACGATAAACCGTTGTGGCGTCATATGAAGCCGTAACTGTTCAACGTGCCTCATTCTGCGTTTCCAGAGCCATATTATATAAGAATCGCGTGTAAAGTCAAGCGAGTTTATCGCGAACCATAGAATCCTCGGCGATGCTGGAAGTGGAAGCAATATTGGAGTAGAGTTCAACGGTTATGTTCTGGGGGTTAAGTACTACGGTTGCGAGCTAGACGAAAGTGTTCGTCTTCGATGTTTTGGGAGGCTAGGTTTCAACCATTGTCGAATAGTTACAGGAATACGAGTACTCTGAGCCAGTCGCATACAACGGAGCGCCTCAAAGGACTCGGAGTCCTATAATTGTACTGACAATGGCTGAAACCTAGCCTCCCAAAAAATCGAAGACGAAAACTTTCATCTTGCTCACTGGAAAAACCCTAGTATTTAACCCTCAGAACATCATCATTGAGCTCTACTTCAACATTGCTTCCACTTCTAGCTTCGCCGATGACTTCGTGGTTCGCGGTCAACTTGTCGAAGCATTGGTTGAGGGATGCCTGCTAGGTGAAATGAGGTTTCAAATAAAGTGTCACAACGACATTCACACTTGCTTGAGAAAGATGAAAAGCCGTCATGTCTCTGCCAAACGGGCAGCAAGCGAGATTGAGTGAACAAACATGTAAGGATCATCTACAACAATTTTGGGATGTTTCTCAATAAATAATACAAATGCTTGATGTGGTTACAACACACCAATTCTTATAGCACATGTATATTATATGGTTGCAACAGAATTTGATTTGTGTTTTTCATGAACATATACAAGATATGATTGTAATAGAATTGGTAAATTGGTTTGCAGTTGTGATACACATATACATGATATGTTTGTAATTAAATCGATAATTTGGTTGTTGATGATGAAATAAAAATTTATAAAACTGTAAAATTAGCAACTATAAAATTAGCAACATTTTTTTGAGCCAACATTTTACTTTTTGATTGACTGTTTTTCAATTTGCTTGAACCTGTGAAACCTATTTATACACAGGTTTCTTAAATTGTTGAACGAAACACGTATTAATCCGCTACGGTTTAAAGTTGAACTGCGGCGGTTTCATATGAAGCTGCAACGATGTGACAATAAACCTCGACGATTTCATATGAAACTGCCGCGGTTTATTGTCACACCGCTGCGGTTTAATCGGCGGATCGTGTTGTAGTGTTATTTTATTTAAATATGGAGTCACGATGGTTTGTAGACGAACCACCACGACTCGACATTATTACGTTGAACGGCAAACGTGATAGCAATATTAGCAGCGTCATTTTCTCATAATTTAGTAGTTAATTTGTTAGCAAAAAAAAAAATGAAGGTTAACTTGTCATTGATTGTAAATGATAATGGTTGATTTGTTATTTTCCCCAAATACAAACTACAATATCAAAATTAGGTATTTTGATAATTTTTTTATATAAATTTAAAAAAAGATTGTCATTGATCCTTATTTTAAAATTCTACATTCTAAATAGAGATATCTTCTCGCTATTGGAAATATAACAAAACACATCTTACACGTACACAAGATGCAAAAAAAAAAAACAGGGCTCTTCTCTCTATCTCTCTTTCTAACATTTTAAACATGAAGAGGGCAATTATTTTAAATAAGAAAATTAACAAATGACATTAATACAAGTCAAAGCATCAAATAATTTTTGCTAATAAATAAAAGACTCAACTACATGAAATAAACAAAATAAGTATCGTCGTCGTGTTTTTCATTAAAAATTTCACTTTATTTCTGCAGCAGAAAGGTCAATGACTTATTTTTTACAAAAAAATGCTAGTTTTTGCTGCAAAAAGTATTCGTTCATCTGCAGAATGTTATCTTTCTACGTTAAAAACAAGTTTTTTATGTGTCGAAAAATATTCTTTCCGCTCCATTTGTTGTTCTTCAATGTAGTAAACAATGCATTGTTTGGTGAGTTTCCTCAGTGGATTGAAAACATGTCTAGTTTGGAGTATATTGATATTTCAAAAAACAGTTAACTTGAAATATTTTATTTTGATACCAAAATCGATTTCAAATAAGTTAATTGAAAATCTTTTATTTTGAAAAGTCTTATCATTTTTAATGTTTCTTTCATCAAGTTAACGATAATTTTTTCGTCATTCATTTCCCATTGTTAAATGTTTTATTTGTTAACGAAAATTATTTAAAGGTTGTCTTGTCATTAACCTCATTGTTTTGTGGTTATTTTATTAATTTATCTTTTAAATATTTAGTTAATTTCTACTTTATTAGCCAAATTATGTTACTAATTTAAAATTAAAATTTATTTTGTACTCACAAAAACCATATATTTTATCCTCGAATCATAACACCCATATATTTTTAAAATTCATCATATTTCAAATTTATTTTAAAATTAGGGAGTAATATTGACATCAAATCAAATAAAGATAATTACAAAACATATCAAAAGATTATTCAGAATAATCTTGTAATATGCTCTGATTTTACTTGATAATCTTACCCGAATTATTATGATAAAAAATAAATAATTATAATAATAATAGTAGAAAGATAATGTATAAAAAAATTAGATTGCCCAGGTTGCATTTTCAATTTAATCTCGCATTAAACAGTTTTCTTCCAATTAATTTGGTTTAATTTGAAACAAATTAAATGTTAAGATAGGATTAAGAAGACGGCGTCGTATAAAGAGTAAGTTTTTGAATCGGAGTAGTAAAAGATCGTCCCGGGAAAGGAGGGGAATATACTGGTGGAATATCTGACTTCTGTTGCAGTCCTCCCCATTGGGCGTTGCGTATAAATACTCTTCTCCTTCCTCTCTCCTTTCCTCACAACCATTCCTCTTCTGCTCTCTCTCTCTCTCTCTCTGGTTTTCTTTTCTTCTTCTCTTCCTCCGTCTCGTCTTTCTCTACTTTCCGATACAGTTAAACAATTCCGCAGGTTAGTGCGATTGACAGCATTGTTATTACGTCGTGGTATTTGTTTCGGTTTCTTTCCTCGCCTGAATGTTGATTTTTTTTTTTATTGTTCTAAGCATCTCTCTCGAATCTCTGTATCATGCACGAAAGGAGCGAAGCAAAAAAAAAGAGGATTAGGTTTCAAGATGATTTATGTACGAGTTATGTTTTAAACACTGTTTCATTGTTCCTTTGGAATGCATGTCTGTGTCTCATCGTATTCCATGGCTTTTAAGGTGAATTGATTGAAAAGAAATTGTTAGGTCGAAATCGAATGTGTTTTATCTTTTCACCTTCTCCTATCTCTTGCTTTTTACTATTTAATTTCTGTCATAGTTGTTGTCGATCCAAAAGCTTTCCTTTTTAATTTAATCCACATGACCTCTTGCTTTTCACTGGTCGATGAAGCTATGACTGATTTTACTATAGTTAGTTTCACAGAGGATCAGCTCTTTTCCCTTTTCTGTTCTTCGTCTCTCACTGTCGACTCCGGATCGTCATGGTTGTCCTTCTGTCAATTAAATGTTTTCTCTCGATGCATGCATTTTATTTTCTTGCTTTACGTTAGTAGCCTCTCTTTTCTTGTCAGAACATTTTTTATCATAAACTCTGGATCATGATTGATTAGTGTAAATGTATTATTATTATCTAATTTATTGATAATAATGATCTCGTGGTCTTTTACAGTTTTGGCTGTACAATACATGTTTTTACTCTCTCATATTTCTGCAGATAGAAAGGCATCTTGTGGGAGAGGAAGACAAGAAGAAAAGAGATAGCAATGGCACAGGAGCAATTGCAAGTTCTGAACGCTCTTGATGTTGCCAAAACCCAATGGTATCATTTCACAGCAATCATTATTGCTGGAATGGGCTTCTTCACCGACGCATACGATCTCTTCTGCATATCTCTTGTCACAAAATTGCTCGGAAGAATATATTACCACGTGGATGGTGCATCAAAGCCTGGCTCATTGCCTCCCAATGTTTCAGCTGCTGTTAATGGCGTAGCCCTCTGTGGAACTCTTGCAGGGCAACTTTTCTTTGGGTGGTTAGGCGACAGATTGGGCAGGAAGAAAGTTTATGGAATAACTCTTATGCTCATGGTCATATGCTCTATTGCGTCAGGCCTTTCATTTGGCCATGATGCTAAAACTGTCATGACAACACTCTGCTTCTTCAGGTTCTGGCTTGGTTTTGGCATAGGCGGTGACTATCCACTTTCAGCCACCATTATGTCAGAATATGCAAACAAGAAGACTCGTGGGGCGTTCATTGCCGCAGTGTTTGCAATGCAGGGGTTCGGCATTTTGGCTGGCGGTGTATTTGCCATTGTCATTTCATCTGTATTTAAGGCCAAGTTTGATGCTCCATCATATGCACTTGATCCAATTGGCTCGACCGTCCCTCAAGCAGATTATGTGTGGAGAATTATTCTCATGTTTGGAGCTTTGCCTGCTGCTCTCACTTATTATTGGAGGATAAAAATGCCGGAAACAGCTCGTTACACTGCTCTTGTAGCCAAGAATGCCAAACAAGCTGCTTCTGATATGTCAAAGGTTTTGCAGATGGATATTGAGGCAGAAACTCAAAAGGTGGAGCAGATAGCTGAAGGAAAATCGAATTCGTATCGTTTCTTCTCTAAGGAGTTTGCTCGTCGACACGGGCTTTACTTGCTCGGAACAACAACCACATGGTTCCTTCTAGACATTGCATTCTATAGTCAAAATCTTTTCCAAAAGGATATTTTCAGTGCCATTGGGTGGATTCCTTCTGCAAGCACCATGAATGCCTTAGAGGAGGTCCATAAAATTGCAAGGGCCCAAACTCTCATTGCTCTTTGCAGTACTGTCCCAGGCTATTGGTTTACAGTGGCTTTAATTGACAAAATGGGAAGATTTGCAATCCAGCTAATGGGATTCTTCTTCATGACAGTCTTCATGTTCGCCCTCGCCATTCCCTACGACCACTGGACTCACAAAGAAAATCGAATTGGATTTGTAGTCATGTACTCTCTAACGTTCTTCTTTTCAAATTTCGGACCCAATGCTACAACGTTTGTGGTGCCGGCCGAAATATTCCCGGCGAGGTTCCGTTCTACTTGTCACGGTATATCTGCTGCATCGGGGAAGCTCGGAGCCATAGTGGGTGCATTTGGATTCTTGTATTTGGCTCAGAACCAGGACAAGGCAAAGGCAGACGCAGGGTATCCAGCAGGTATTGGGATGAAAAATTCACTCCTCATATTGGGTGGAATCAATCTCTTGGGCATGCTGTTTACTTTCCTAGTACCCGAATCGAAAGGAAAGTCTTTGGAGGAGATGTCGGGCGAGAACGACGATGACAATACATCAGACGTCCAACAGCGGACACACAACGACCATACAACAGCAGAAGCTGCTGTTTAGACGAATAACTCGAGTTTGATTATTAGCTGGGTTGTGTAATTTTTTGGATACTATCTTCGTTTTAGTTTAATTTATTAACCCTTGAAATTCATTAGTCTTATTTTATATAATTGACAATGATTTTTTTTGGATGAGTTTTTTAAAAATATCTCATTCCTATTTTTTGTCAATTATATTCTTGGGTTGATTATTTGAGGAATATGATTATATTGTTTTGTCAAATTAATTAATTATATTAAGCATAAAATAAAAAATAAATTACAATCCATATAAAAAAAGGCCCTTGTGTTTAAGGTGAATATATTTATTCATGCTGTTAAAAATCTACACGCGTGCTAAGCGTGACAAGACAGATAAACGTCGTCGTTTCATAGGGGTACGTTACGTACAACATAAGTTTCGGTTTTCTGGATCGGTTCGGTTTATTGCATCACTAATCGTAATAGTTGAAGTTCGGTTCG
This sequence comes from Begonia loranthoides, assembly GCA_022433065.1. Classification (NCBI taxonomy): domain Eukaryota; kingdom Viridiplantae; phylum Streptophyta; class Magnoliopsida; order Cucurbitales; family Begoniaceae; genus Begonia; species Begonia loranthoides. Next base: position 30,148,117 of record CM039474.1, read on the forward strand.
AAGTCTTTGTACCGCTGTTCGGCTTCCTGCAAATCGTAGGAAAGCGAAACCGTATAAAACCTAGAAGTATCCTTTCATCTTCCTCATCTCTCTCTCTCTCTCTATCTCTCACGTTGTCGTTCTCTTCCACTCTTCTTCTTCTTCTCCAAGAACGACCGGATTTAATCTTCAAATTCATTCCATTCTCCTTCAATTTAATTCCTCAGACACGAATTTCTTGAAAAGTTCCTTCGGCTCATCTGATTTTTATTTAGATCGCGCGATTCGCAGTTTAATCCAAACCAATTTAGACCGCAAGTCGATCTTCGTTTGTGAATTTGTGATTTCAAAACCGCCTCCGCACGCGTTCGGATATAACTTGATACCCCGGTTATAATTCGTACTTTCCTCTCCCTCTATCTGCCTTCTCTCTCGCCGCAACTGTAAAGCTTGAGTCTGCGAATCTACAAGGCCAAAATGGCGACTGCTTCAGGTGCTCTTTCTTCTCATGTCCTCCTACTCCGGACGGTTAATTAGTTCGTATTTCACTTCTTGTTTTATTATTATTATTGTTATTTTGATCGTAGTATTTTGTGTGAATTATGTTCTCCTTCTCATTGAGTTTATGTTTTAATTGAATTGAATTAGTTTCTGTGATTCAGTCACTCCTGTTCAAGTACCACTTAAGGTTCTCTTATGTTTACGGACTATGAATTGTTTTTCCACACACATGAAATTTCAACGTTCCAGTTGCTTCATGTAGTTTTGGGACTGTGATATGCATATCTAACCTTTGAGTTTCCAAATTCAATGTGTAATAAGAATAAGTTGAACATAAAATAAAATAGTATCAAGAAAAGTAAGAAAATACTATAAGGAACAACTCTGGTGAGAATTTTTTTGTGGTAACAGTGTCTATGAGCAGAAAAATGTTAATAGATCACCACGCTTGTTAGAGCTAGGTTGTGTTTGCAGTAAGATATATTCTTATATGTTTCGGCAGTAATAAACTTGGCAATGGAGAATTAAATTCATTAGAGTGTTAAGTGTGTTTTTTTTTCTTTGATGCTGAATAGTTCTTGTTTATGCTATTTGGTACTTTTACCGTAACATATTTTCTTTTTAATATATAATGAATTTCATCTTTCATTACTGGATCTCCAGTGGCATTTAAGTCAAGGGAAGACCATCGAAAACAAATTGAGTTGGAAGAAGCACGTAAAGCTGGGCTTGCACCAGCTGAGGTTGATGAAGATGGAAAAGAGATCAATCCTCACATTCCACAGTATATGTCTTCTGCACCTTGGTATCTTAATGCCGAGAAACCAGTAAGTTTAATTTTTTTATTTTCACTACTTCTGATGAAATAATTGGAACTCAGAATGTTGTGCTTTCGTATCGTCAGTTTCTATCAATTTCAACATATTAATTAGTTAAGAGTTACATTGTTTTAATCATTTATATATTTTATTTTTTTGATTCAGAGTTTAAAACATCAACGGAAGTGGAAATCAGATCCAAACTACACGAAATCATGGTACGACAGAGGTGCGAAAATCTTCCAGGCTGATAAATACAGGAAGGGTGCATGTGAGAAGTAAGTAACCCTCGCACTATCTCTCTTCAATTGGTAGGTGTTTCGGCTAGGATATGAAATAAATATTAAGAAATTCATGAAATAAGAAAAGGAAGGCATTTCTTATAGGCTTACATGTGCATGAGCAATGAATATGACTGTTTTATGGTTAATTTGTGGCGCGGTGTTTCATTATCACCAAACTGATAAGAACTCATAATAACTTAATAAAAGATAAAAAAAAAATTTCAAAATAGCTCAAACGTTCAAAAAGTCTGCCATCGTTTCTCTTAAAATATTTTTTCCAAAATATATTTGTACTCTACAATCTTCTTTTTAAATAAAATTTAGAGAATTCTAAAAGATATAATTGAAGTATTTTATAGAAATTCTAAAAGATAACTATGACATCCCTTTATCTTAAATTTTTATCTTCCCATCACACTATAATAATGACTAATTATTTTTTTTAAAGTATTATTTTCTTTTAAAATAAATGCACTTCATTGGAACTCTATTGTATGTTTTACAGAATTCCTCTCTTAAATATTTTGTTGTAATTAGCGTTCTAGTAAGTTGGAAACATAGGTTGAAGTGTGATTGATTGCTCTCCCATGCTATTTGCAGTTGTGGTGCCATGACACATGATGCAAAGTCGTGCATGGATAGACCTCGAAAAGTGGGAGCAAAATGGACAAGCAAACACATTGCACCTGATGAAAAAATAGAGACATTTGAACTTGATTATGATGGAAAAAGAGACCGATGGAACGGTTATGATACATCAACCTATGCTCGTGTCATTGAGCGATATGAATCAATAGAGGAAGCTCGAAAAAAGTATCTGAAGGAGCAACAACTGAAAAAGTTGGAGGAGAAAAATAACAATCAAAATGGTGAAGAAGGGGCCAGTGATGAAGATGATGGAGAAGATGATTTAAGGGTGGATGAAGCAAAAGTTGATGAAAGCAAACAAATGGACTTTGCTAAGGTGGAGAAGCGTGTTCGTACTACAGGTGGTGGCAGCACAGGAACTGTAAGGTAATTTATTTATTTATTTTTAATTTCTTGTTCATTCTTACTGATTAAATATTATTCATTTTGTCAACATCAATTGTTACTTTTGGATTTTGAAAAGTGCATTTGTACTTTGTGTAAGAGGAACTGCTCATACTAAGTAATTTTTTTTTCTCAGGAATTTGCGTATTCGAGAGGACACTGCAAAATATCTTTTAAATCTTGATGTCAATTCTGCCCACTATGATCCAAAAACTCGTTCCATGCGCGAAGATCCTCTTCCTGATGCCGATCCAAATGAAAAATTTTACTTGGTGAGTGTGTCTGAAAGTTAAAGCTGCATGCCCTATTTTTTTGTGTTGGTTTGCATGCTGATGATATCATATTGCTTGAACATAGGGAGACAATCAATACAGAAACAGTGGTCAAGCGGTGGAGTTTAAGCAACTTAACATTCATGCATGGGAAGCATTTGATAAGGGACAAGATATGCACATGCAAGCTGCTCCATCCCAAGCTGAGCTGCTTTACAAGAATTATAAGGTCATTAAGGAGAAATTGAAGCATGAGACAAAGAGCACCATTATGGAGAAGTATGGTAATGCAGCTTCAGAAGAAGAACTTCCCAGGGAGCTGTTATTGGGACAGAGCGAAAGGCAAGTTGAATATGACCGAACTGGCAGAATCGTAAAGGGGCAAGTGAGTTCTCTAATAATAAATATATATTCTTAGGCTGTTCATATTGATGTTTACTCTCTGGTAATTAGCATTTTAAATTCTATTTTCATCTCATTTTATTTGGTCATTAATTCTTATACCACTGCTGCTATAAAGTTGTGAATGTGTCATGCCATGATTGCTCTCATAGTGACCTTTAGCCTTATGGTTGTATTATTCAATGCAGATTTTAGTATCATATGAACAGACACATACACGCACTTGGGTAGAAATCTAAGATAAAATGGTTTTTTTCAATTAGAAGTGGATGAGATAGTAATAAGGTAGATTGTCATAATCTCTACTGGGTCTATAACTTGTGCGTCATGTCATCTTGGTCGCAGCCTGAGAAGGGGAGGTAAAATCCTTGAAAGAGACAGTTATAGAAGCCATTCAGGCGAGAAGATATTTAATAAGTTGTGTGAGAGAAGTTGTCTGGTCATCCCGATTTCCAACTACTTGATGGTGCCATACATTCATATGTTTAAGAATTCAAATTTCATTTACAGATATATTGCTGTTTAGATAGTGGTTTCTGTTTCTTAATGTCTTTTCTGCTTTGTGAGTTTGACTAATTGTGATGCACATATATTAGCATATAATTAGATGTCAAAACATATCCATTTTATTTTATATTCACTTTTTGAATTCATAAGTGCACTCTGTGACTTCTCGTGTAACTTCAAGTGTCCTCTTTACGGGCACAAAGATGTACATTTTTTTGCCGCATCTTTTTACATGAGCACAAACTGTCAATCATTTGCCTCATCTTTTATACAAAGGCTAAGATGTTGATCGTTTGCCTCGTCTTTTGACAGGAGACAGCCCTTCCCAGAAGCAAGTATGAAGAAGATGCTTACATTAACAATCATTCAACTGTTTGGGGTTCGTGGTGGAAGGATTACCAATGGGGCTATAAGTGCTGTAAGCAGACAATTCGTAATAGTTACTGCACAGGTGCTGCAGGAATTGAGGCTGCGGAGGCATCTACAGATTTGATGAAGGCTAACATTGCCCGTAAAGAAGCCTTGGAAGGTTGGTGATCCCAGCTTTCTTTTGTTATTATTCTGAAAATCAGATCAAGGTGGTTATATTTTTTGTTGGCACTAAATTTTCTGGGTACCAAAAGTCCTTGTAGTAAGTGTTTTATGGTCTATAATTTATGGTGCGATGGGTAATAATTTTTGTTCCCAAGAAATTTCTTTATTTATATCTAATGTACTATATGCAGACGTTCCTGAACCCGTTGAGGATAAAAGACTTGCTACTTGGGGAACGGAAGTCCCTGATGATTTGGTTTTGGATGAGAAATTACTTGCCGAAGCTCTAAAAAAGGTTAGAAATTTAAAGTCTTGGCATGTTTCTCTCTTTTAGCACTGCTTGTTCTCGTGTCCAATGACACTTTTCTTAATGATAACGTATAACTCCAACCAATCATATTAACTCAAGCTTATGTTTTAATTTATTGTTTATTTTCTTTGATCAAATCATTTAGAATGGGCTGCTGATATAACAATTGTTGAATAATCAACAACGAGAGGTATTATGCACGAAAACTTTTTATTAAAGAAAGTTGTAAATCTATTGAAAAAAATGTGGTTGCTAGAAGAAATGGGTGTTGCTATCTGATACAGTACCTAATCGTGGATTTGCAGATATGATTTTGAGTTAATTAAAAAGCTAAAGCTTTGTTCCAGTTATTAACTTTGTTTTAATCAGTTGGATGAGTGCTGTCATGTGACTGGTTTTTTTGTTGGACAGGAGGAACAGAAAAAGAGGGAAGAGAAAGATGAGAGAAAGCGTAAATACAACGTTAAATGGAATGATGAGGTATTTACTCGAATCTTATTTCCGATAGCAGTTGAATCGCTGCTTGTGTTTTTGGTTGTCATAATTGATATCACTGGTGTCATCCACCGTAACACAGGTCACTCTGGAGGATATGGAGGCGTATAGAATGAAGAAAATCCACCACGATGATCCAATGAAGGACTTCCTCAATTAGATTCGGGTGTGATCGTTTTAAGGTTATTCTGATCAGCTTCCCTTTAGGATGCTTTGTGGAACTTAGGCGTGTAAGATAAATGGACCCCCCGTAGCACTTAATACCCGCTTTTGTATGATGCCAAGATTTTATAATTAATTTACCAATCCATATAATTATATGAAGATTTCTGTATGAAAATTAGATTACTATAACATGTTGTGTTTGTGATTTTGAACAACAGCTTCGGAAAGTTAAGTTTCAAGATTGGGTGAGTTTGTACCTCTAAACGTCGAGTCCGGGTGAAGGGCATAACAGTTGGTGCCATTCTTCTTCAATTAAATATAGTTTCCACAGGAACCAAATAAGGTCATTTTGAAGTTCAACAAAACTGAATTTGTGAGTAAAATTTCCAGCTTACGCGCCATATTTAGAAAATTCTATCCTAGAGATTAAAGTAACTCCTAAATGTTAGCATGTTAAAAAAGCTTCATTCGACCTCTATTGTTCAGATGGAATCAATTACAGCTTGGTATCCATAACTGTAGAGAATGATGGGGTCTGTGTTCTGAAATATGATGTCTAATAAGCTTGGATTAAAGAGTTTTGGAGAGGTGAGCGTGAGATGCTAGAAGGCCACAAGGTATTTACTCGTATCAACGTCAAATTCAAGTTCCAAACCAGCAATGGTGTGGTAGACCAGAAAAACCAGAGAAGCGTACTGACAGATTGCAGAGGAGGAGAAAGAAGAGGACGAAATAATGAAGTTGGTGTTGGTTATGTTCTGAAGCAGATGGCGAGGTGGCTTGAGGAGCAGAGTGAGGTGTAAGAAAGTAGGGTTTGAGAGGCATGCAAAGTGAAGAATGGCCTAACACTTCTTACACCCTCTCCCCTCTGTCCCTCTTTTCATTACCAGTTTTTGCATATAAATACCGACGCACCCTTTTCGCCGCTTCACCAAACAAACATTGCTTAGTACTCTTCGAGTATGGCGAAGCTTCTAGTTCTTCTGCTCCCTCTTTCCCTCTGCTTCCTTGTTCTCTTCAATGGCTGCTTGGCCTCCCGCCAATGGTATCCACAGGGCAGAAAGGGGTTGCGCTTTGGACAGCGCCAGTTCGATCAGTGCCAGATAGACAGGCTGGATGCCGTCGAACCCACCAACCGTGTCGAGGCGGAGGCCGGAGTGATTGAGACTTGGGACCACAACAACGACCAGTTCCAGTGCACTGGAGTGGCTGTTTCACGGATCACAATCGAACAAAACGGACTCTTCTTGCCTTCCTACTCCAATGCTCCTGAGCTCGTCTACATTGAAAGAGGTACCATAATCTATTTTGAGGCTTGATCTTTGAATAAGATCAGATAGCTAGTGATGGCTAACAGAATTACTAATGCTAAAATGGCTTTATTTGGTGTCAACAGGAAGGGGATTCCAAGGAATCCTCATTCCAGGATGTCCCGAAACGTTCCAAGACTCTCAGCAATCACAAGAGGGACAGGGGTCGAGGCTCCGCGATCAGCACCAGAAGATCCGCCATTTCCGTGAAGGAGATATCATTGCCGTGCCGGCCGGAGCTGCTCACTGGTGCTACAACGACGGCGATACTCCCGTTGTCGCTGTCGTTCTTCATCACATGAACAACTACGCCAATCAACTCGACCAAAACCCAAGGGTACGTAACAGCCGATGCCCTCTGCTTCCTGTTCTTTTTTTTTTCTGTGGATATGCATGCTAAATTATGAAACATCTCTGAACGTGAATGTATACTTTACAGAAATTTTATCTCGCCGGAAACCCAGAAGAGGAGTTCGAGGTACGAGGCCAACAGAGCCCCCGCGAGGAACGATTCCGCCCACTCAGAGGGGAGCGGGAACGGGAACATAATAACGTGTTCAGTGGCTTCGACGAGAAGTTTTTGGCCGATGCATTCAACGTGGATACAGAGACGGCGAGGAGGCTG
>CM039474.1:30170191-30458596 GCA_022433065.1 Begonia loranthoides
GGCCCCTCAGCCTCCTCGCCGTCTCTGTATCCACGTTGAATGCATCGGCCAAAAACTTCTCGTCGAAGCCACTGAACACGTTATTATGTTCCCGTTCCCGCTCCCCTCTGAGTGGGCGGAATCGTTCCTCTCGGGGGCTCTGTTGGCCTCGTACCTCGAACTCCTCTTCTGGGTTTCCGGCGAGATAAAATTTCTGTAAAGTATACATTCACGTTCAGAGATGTTTCATAATTTAGCATGCATATCCACAGAAAAAAAAAAAAAAGAACAGGAAGCAGAGGGCATCGGCTGTTACGTACCCTTGGGTTTTGGTCGAGTTGATTGGCGTAGTTGTTCATGTGATGAAGAACGACAGCGACAACGGGAGTATCGCCGTCGTTGTAGCACCAGTGAGCAGCTCCGGCAGGCACGGCAATGACATCTCCTTCACGGAAATGGCGGATCTTCTGGTGCTGATCGCGGAGCCTCGACCCCTGTCCCTCTTGTGATTGCTGAGAGTCTTGGAACGTTTCGGGACATCCTGGAATGAGGATTCCTTGGAATCCCCTTCCTGTTGACACCAAATGAAGCCATTTTAGCATTAATAATTCTGTTAGCCATCACTAGCTATCTGATCTTATTCAAAGATCGAGCCTCAAAATAGAGTATGGTACCTCTTTCAATGTAGACGAGCTCAGGAGCATTGGAGTAGGAAGGCAAGAAGAGTCCGTTTTGTTCGATTGTGATCCGAGAAACAGCCACTCCAGCGCACTGGAACTGGTCGTTGTTGTGGTCCCAAGTCTCAATCACTCCGGCCTCCGCTTCGATACGGTTGGTGGGTTCGACGGCATCCAGCCTGTCTATCTGGCACTGATCGAACTGGCGATGTCCAAAGCGCAACCCCTTTCTGCTCTGTGGATACCATTGGCGGGAGGCCAAGCAGCCATTGAAGAAAACAAGGAAGCAGAGGGAAAGAGGGAGCAGAAGAAGCTTCGCCATACTCGAACAGCACTAAGCAATGGTTGTTTGGTGAAGCGGCGAGAAGGGAGCGTCTGTATTTATACGCACAAACTGGTGATGAAAAGAGGGACAGAGGGGAGAGGGTGTAAGAAGTGTTAGGCCATTCTTCACCCTGCATGCCTCTCCAAGGCTACTTTCTTACACCTCACTCTGCTCCTCAAGCCACCTCGCCATTTTCTTCAGAACATAATCAACACCAAGTGTATTTCTTCGTCTTCTTCGCCTGTTACTGTGACACCATTTTTCATTTTGTAAATTCGATTCTGAGGAAAATTTATATCGGCAAAGTGGAATGAATAAACTTTAGCAGCATCTTATTTCACTTCATTAATTTACTGCTAACTATTCTTTTTTAGTAACTGTGTTTGGGTAAATTAATGTCTTGTCTCTTCCTTTCAAGAAAAGTTAAATGGTCGAATATGATTTTAGTACTTGCCATTTAACTCATTTCAATTTATTCCTCACATTTTCTATTTTATTGTCATGTTTCTGCCCACAAAATTGAGAGAAACCGGAAACGAATTAAATTGTCTCACTCTTACCTTTAATTATCTTAATTAATTCTGAAAAACTTGAATAAAAATAAAAGACAAGAGCCTAAAATATGTGAGTTAAACCAATAGTCAAAAATAATTGGGCTGGAAATGAAATAAAAAGTAAAGGTTTAATAAATGTAATGTATCTTACCAGCATAACCTCACAAAAGTAAATTCTCGAAAAAAACAAGATAACACTACGAATGTAAATTGCCATGCCTACTTCTGCCCTTGTGTGACCTTTCTAAATAAAATAAAGTATATGTTCAAAAAAACAATATGTCAAGTAAAAATTATATATATAATATAAATATGAACAAGTTATAAAAATAGACAGATTATTTTATATGAGAACACATTTCAAAATAAATTTTATAAAAAATATGTGATCTACTGAGTATAAAAATAAATTATTACCTCAACCGAGCTTTCCAAATCCAAAACCCAAGTAACAAAAAATTTAAGGAAGTCTAAATCTCGCATCAAGCCTTGGAACCTTCCAAAATCTAAGATCTTCCTTGTTGATCTTTCGTTCTTGGTTGAAATCCAAGGCATTCAAAGTAACGGGAGACTCAGGCTCGAGCCCAAAAAGACGGCTGAGCCGAGCCTGAAAATTCGGGCTCGCGAGCTCGCCGGTCCCAGGCTCGACAAGCGGGCTCGTGCGCCAGGCTGGCCTACCAACCACCCCTGGGCAATGGTGCAACATGTCTGTCGGGATGGCTTATGTGTGTGTGCACGGCAGATCGGGCTCCGTGCGAGTTTGCTACAAAATGACGGATTTCTAACAAGTGGCTTCATGGTTGTCCCCCCTCGGCGGCGTTTGAGTTGTATCGAACCGCAACTAGACAGCCGAGTCTTCCTTTCTACTTGCGAAGCAGAGGCAAAACCGAGGTGGTTCGTGCAACGGCGCGAGCTTTTGATTGGAAAGGGCACTAGTTGATCGTCGGTGGTGCGGTCAGCATTGGCTTCTGCTTCTTGCTGGACTTAGATGGCAACAACGAATTAGGTTTTCCTTCTTCCTTTTGGCAGAAAGAAAGTAACGCAGAAAGGGAAAAAATTAAACGAGATACAGCTAACAAGACTATTGGTCTCCACCAAACAAGACAGGGGAAGAAGAAGCATTACTTCACCCTGCAAACATAAACTCATCTCTCTATCGAATAGGACGAGTATGAAGAAGAGCTGTCAATTTCATTTTCCTATAAAATTGAAAGGAAGAAAACATTCTACGTAAGAAATTAGAAAAAGATCTACCCTTTTTGTATACATTGAATATATACGTATATCAAATTCATGTTTGTCCAAAATATTTATTTAGAAATAAATAGATATGTTCATTCTTATAGTTCACAGAGAAATGAACTCCTTATTTATCTTGACACCCGCTATCAAATTTTTCGCAACGAGAATTTTGGTATTTTGATTTGGTGGAGAGAAAACTCCACTTCATTTTCTATTCTTTCTAGAATGTTACGTAATCTACTAACACATCCGGTTTCTACCGTAGCATCGGAGTTTGCTTTTACTGCAAGTGGACGTGTGTACGATGATTAACGAGGAAGACTTGTATCAGAACTCGTTGAGACACTCATTTGCGTGAAGGACTGAGAAGTCGTGACTTGAGATCCACAACGAGAGGACAACATACTAGAAGAATTAAAAAATTTAGATATCGAATATTATATTTTTATTTAAATTTGAAATTGTAATTTTTATTTTGATATTTTTTCTTTAACTTATATATATATTGCATTTTGCACATAATTGACAATTAGATAGGTGTCAACCTAATTGTAATTTATCTAATATGTAGATTACATAATATAGTGATGCAAGTGTCAAATTTACAATTATATATATACATATTATATGTTATATTAATAAAAATATTTTTTCAATTATATGACTAACTATAATATTTTTACATTATAATAATAAATATTTATTATAGTTATTAATCATGTAATATTAAAAATAATTTATAATATATTTATGTAAGATAATATTAGTTATGTATATTTGGCTCATTAGGCTTGACTTGTTAAGGCTTGTTAGGCTCGGTCGGCTCGTGGCTCGCGAGCCGGCTTAGGTTGAAATTTTTTTGAGAAAAGTTTGTTCTACTCGTTAGGCTGAGCTCGATTAGCTCGATGAGTCAGACTTTTTCATACTCGGCTCAGCCGACTAAGCTCGTTTGTAATGTCTTGTCTACGCTGCCCCACCAATGAAACCCTACTAAGAAAGATAAATAAAATAATATAATAGAATAGTGACTGCCAAATCTATATTTCAATGTCAATTTAAGTTCTTAAGAATCTGAATAAGTTACCTGCAAAATCGCAATTATCATATTTTAAATTTTGATTTTAAAATATTCATTCAATTCATTTTTATCATTAAATTTAAGAGAAGATGTCACATGACAATTTTTTATCTATATCATATATTTTTATATAAATCAAAATATGTAATTGGAATAAATTGAATATTGTTTTAGGTTATTTTAAAATTAAATCAATCAAAAAAACAATTTATTTAACTAAAAAATGATTAAACTGATCTCAATCATTTTACTATAGATCAGTATTTAGCTGCCATAAATTAATAATAAAGCTAAAAAAAATTAAATGACTATTTATTATTTAAAAACAGAAATAAATTTACGAGGACACGAAATAAAATGGAAAGATCCAAATTGACATGGCGACTAGAATGAAAAGACTAAAAACATATTTGACCGAAAATTCAGACAATGATTCATATTATCATTAATCCCAAAGTTAGTGAATTATACGTTGATGAAGGCAAAAGCTTTGATAATCATGGCAGAAAATTAACCAACCATCTCCTACAAACAGCAAAAACCCAAGTAGACGCAGTCCATTAGATCTCTCCAATGAAGTCTAAAAACTAGAAAAACAGAATTCATAGGATGGGTGGGTATCATCGGAATGAAAATCAGAGAATTTGTGTACAATCAGTAACGTTGGATCGGACGAGAGAATCAACGGAGAAACAAGACAGACAAACACCCTTCGGCCGGGTGTTACTTTTTGAGGAAGATGTACACGGGGACAGTGGGTTTGGCTTTGGATCTGTAGAAGGCCCTCTTCTTCTTGAATGTTCCATTGTCAATGGTTATCACTATCGTCCCTGGCTCACTTATGTAGAACGAATTCCTCACACTCTCCCCCATTCTCTGCTGATTCTGCAGCAGAATTGTGTAGGACCCTTCGTCTTTAGGCATGAATTCTTCCTTGTACAATACATCCCATCCAACCACTGTTATGTCCCACACTACTGTCACTCCTGCCTGTTCACATTACACCCTATATTATAGACATTATGTGTACAAAGCCTCCATTTTTTAGATAATTATAGACTACCTCAGCAACTGGAAACTCAATGCAGGCTGTTGTATTTCCTTTGATTATCAACTCTAAAGCCTTGTCTTCCGATGAAAAGTCTCCATCTCCGTCTCTTCTAAGCCCACCATACTGAACGGGGAGTTCTTCTGGTGCTACAAACCTTATTGAAATGGAAGGCATTTCGCTTGATAATTACTGGGAAAACCCAAACTTTTTTTGAAGAAAAACCCAGAAGAAGAAAGAGACTTTCTTACCTGATGAGCGTCTTTGTAACTTCTGATGGCCTGGCAAAGACGAACTTCCCCTTAGTCTTCTGGTTGATGAGCCGAGAACGTAGCTTATTGCAGAAGTAGTACCAAAGTGGTACATTTATCACAATCTGTACAAAATATATAAATATAATAGAGCATATTGCCTAAAAATCATAAAATAAAAGTAAAAAGGTAACCTTGGACTTACATTTTTGTGAATGAGTTCAGGATAATTAGCCTCCAACAACGCGAGAGCTTTCTGACTGACCGAGCGAAGCTCCTTCATTCCAGGCCCTGGGGAGCTCTTCAAATCACTGATCTGAACAATGGAGGTCACTCCTCCATTTTTGAAGCTTAATTTTTTTATACCTTCTTCTATTAGCTTGATTCTGCACCGTAAATATTCACTGCATTTCTCTTCTGTTCCTAATATTTTCTCATACATTTCTTTATCTCTGAATGCTTCGTAGACGTTGTAACACAGAGGGTGTCCTTCTTTGTCGCTGCTATTTATTTCCACCATTTTTTGAAGGTCGACGCTCATGTTTTCTTCGAGAATTTCATCTGTTTTGAAGTCTCTCCGCCATTTTAGGGTCTTCCGTAGCATCTCGAATGCTTCGTGGACCTTGAAATCTTTTGCTTTGAGGAATTTGAGCAGCAAAATGTCAGTTCCTTCATGGCCTTTACTGGGCAATAAAGGAACTCCCCAAAGAGTTATCTCTTTCAGCTGTTCTCTCGCCATGGCGGCTTCGTTGCGAGGGAGGTTTTTGTTCGGTTTTCCGAGAAGGTAATTCCCGATGATGGCGTCTTCCACCCTGCACCGAAACTCCATTAAAGCTTTCTTCTTCTTCTTCTTCTTCATTTCAATGGAGGTAGGGTATTCTTCTTGATCTGCTTCTCCGATTGTATTTCTTTCTTTCTTGGGCTTCTTGTTTTTCTTTCTTTTTCTCTCTTTTTCATCGTTACTGATCTGAACATTCTCATTCTCAGTTTTCTCCTGGTCATTTCCTCCCTCCATTTTCATGGCTCTGTTATTTTCCCTTAAATTTTCCGGTAGCCGGATCCCCAGGATTCCGGCAGCCAGAGCGAGAGGAAATGCCGGAAAACTTAACTGGACAAGTTCTTCGAATCAATGGTCGGACAGAAAGCGCAGGGAAAATGGTTAGGAGAGAGAGAGAGAGAGAGGGGGAGAGAGATTGTCATGAAGAAAATAAAGCGTGTTTGACTGAGTTAGGGTCATTGCTATTTTCTTGGCCCTATAAATAGAAAAGGCTTCTAATGGATGCAGCTAATTGGGTTCTTGTTATGCTTTTTGTTTCTCAATTTAGATTTCCTTGAAATTGAAATGTACCTAAGGATTATGACAGGTTATTTCGTAATTATATGGCAGGTTTTCCTCTTGCATGATTAGGCCCGGACACGGTTCCTTGCGGTCCGATTTCAGACTCGAATGGAAACAGTTAGCAAGTCTTGGTTTCACTTAAATAAAATCAAGATCGAATTGTGTGCAATGAAAAACCAACCTATACAAATACAAAGGCGTTATATCTGTTCCATGGCCCGTCAAATCAAAGATCGAATTATATATTTATTATCTCTCTCCCTCCTAGTGAACTGACGACATGTAGAGGATGGATTTCTTCAACTGAGTGTTAGAGTTAGGGGTGTGCAAACTGAACTGGTACCGAATAACTGAATTGGAACCGGCGGTTTTGGTATCGGTTCGGTGCTGGTTTACCTGGTACCGGACCAAATTATGTTATGTTTGAGCAGAACCAAATTTCACGGTCTGGTTCCCGGTTCTCAGTACCGCAGAACCGGTACCGACCGTAGAACCGAGAAGGGAATTCATTTTAGGGCACCCTGTGTCCCTGATGACCCTGCACCCGCGTCTCGAGTTCCATCTCCGTCTCCTGCTGCTCTCTCAAGTCGCCAGTCTCACTCCCCTTCGTCTCCCCTCTGGCGTCGGCCCTCCCGAGTCCCGAGCTCCAGTCCCGACTTCGTCTCCCGCTGCTCTCTCAAGTCTCAAGTTCCGAGCTCCAGTCCCAACTCTGTCTTCGGCGCCGGCCCTTCCGGCTTCCGTCGCCAACTCGGTCAGTATTCTGTTTGTAGTATCACATTCTATTCATAGTATTTTGTTGAGTTTTCTGTTCGTAGACTCGTAGTGGACTTCAAGTACCCCATATTGTAGTATTCTGTTGAGTTTTTTGTTCGTAGTACCCCTAGTTGTGATTTCTGTTCTGTTCTGATTTATGTGGTGTTGGTCCTGTGAATTTAGAATTGTTATAGTTCCCTATTAATTATTGATGAACCTGTTGGTGAAACTGTTGATTGTTGGTGTTCATTTGGCAAGTAATCTGTTGATATGTTGATTGTCCGTAGATTATGATATTATGAAATATGAATCTGTTCAATGTTCATTTGGCTAGTAATGTGATTCTGAAATGAGTTTTTAAATTGTGAAAAATGAAGATAATGGAAAGCGTTACGGGTCAAACGAAGAGGAAAAAATCTGATGTTTGGATTCATTTTACTATGGTAGAAATCACTGATACGAACAACTCTAGAGCAAAATGTAATTATTGTTCTCAAACATATGCATGTCATCCAACAAAGAATGAGACTTCAAGCTTGAAAAAGCATATTAGTTCTTGTGAAAAATTGTTGGCAAGTGTAGATGTGAAGCAAAAGACTTTAAGCTTCCAAAATGTAGATAAAACGGGATCAACTTCTACACTTGCATCTTTTAGTAGTGCAACTAGCCGAGAACTACTAGCAAAAATGGTTGTTATTGATAAAGTGCCTTTCAAGTTTGTTGAATCAGAGAGTTTTAGAGCTTATTCTAATTATTTACAACAGAAATTTGTTGTACACTCTAGAACTACGATTGCACGAGATGTTATTGGAATGTATGAGAAAGAGAAAGCAAAGTTGAAAGAATACTTTAAAAACACATCTCAACGCGTATGCTTGACTACGGATACATGGACTTCAATTCAAAATTTGAATTATATGGTTTTAACTGCGCATTTTGTTGATTGTGATTGAAATTTGCATAAGAAAGTTATTAATTTTTGTTTGATTGCAAATCATAAAGGTGAAACCATTGGTAAAGAAGTAGAAAGATGTCTATTTGAATGATGAATTGAAAATGTTTTGACAATTACAGTGGATAATGCTTCTTCCAATGACGTGGCCATTTCTTATTTGATTAAAAGTATTCGAAATTAGAATGGTTTAGTTTTGAATGGTGAATTCATGCATATGCGATGTTTTGCGCATATTTTGAATTTAATAGTATGTGATGATTTAAAAGACCATCACGAATCTATCACGAGAGTACGTCGAGCTGTGAAGTATGTTCGATCTTCTCTTGCAAGACTACAAAATTTTCAGAAATGTATGCAAAATGTTAAAATTAGGTGCAAAAGTAGTGTTTCTCTCGATGTACCTACAAGATGGAATTCCACATATTTGATGTTGGAAAGCGCAAAAAAATTTCAAAAAGCTTTTGAGAAATTGAAGGAAACAGATGTTCATTATCTCGCTGATTTGGGTGGAGAAAGTCCTCCCACAATAGAAGATTGAGATAATATTCGAGAACTTGTCAAATTTTTGAAGATTTTTTATGATACGACTATAAATGTTTCAGCTTCCTTGCATGTTACTTCAAATACATATGTTTGTGAAGTACGCAACTTGAAAATGGTTATCCAAGAGTATGCTGAATGTGATAATCCATTATTGAGGCGAATGGCTATTGGAATGCAAGGCAAATTTGATAAATATTGGGGATGCTATGATAGAATGAATGTCTTTATGTATGTTGCAGTTGTTTTAGATCCTAGATATAAAATAAAGTATTTGAAACATTGTCTTTCCATGGTAATGGATTATGATAAGACAAATGATTTGTTAACCCAAGTATAACTAGTAATTCAAAAATTATATCTCGAGTATAAAGGTGATTCGAGATTGAAAAATTTAGAAGACAATTATAGTACTACAAGTGTACCAACAACATCTACAATTTTGAAATAAAAGAGCAGTTTGAGCCACAACAAGCTACATAAGATGTTTTATAGTCGCCCCGAAGAACAAGATGTTTCAACTACTTGGTCAAAACTTGATCAATAATTATATGAAGCATTGGAAAAATTTTCAAATAAACAAGAGATTCTCATATGGTGGAAATTGAATTCATTGAAATTTCCAATTCTAAGCAACTTGGCAAGAGATATATTGGCTATTCCTATTTCTACTGTTGCATCGGAGTCAGCTTTTAGAAGTGGAGGACGGATACTTGATTCATTTCTCAGTTCTTTGTCCCCAAAGACTGTCGAAGCGCTTATTTGCACTTAAAGCTGGATTCGATCTTCGAAATATGAATCAATCAACTTCAATGATGGTCTGGATGGACCAGGTATCTTTTATATTGATAGTGTTTTTTCTTTATATTTGTTTTATTAATTACTATGTTTTATAAATTTGTTTAGAATTAGTATTTTTCAGAGATCATACAAATTAATGACGCTGATGAAGTGAATTAGTCTGAAATTTATAGTGATGACTGATGACAATGTATAACAAGGTATTTATATTTTTATTCATTTTGAACCATATTATCATCATTTCTTTTTGCTTGTGATGTTGTATCATTCCAATATTCAATTGATTAATGTTTTTGGCATGCAGGGACTTGGAAATAATTAACTCAGTTGAGTATTTATATTTTAATTCATTTTTATTTTTTTATAATTATCGTTTGTCAACTAATTACTTCTAACTCGTATTGTATTAATTCTTTGGCAGTTTATATTCTGAAATTTGAAGATACTGGACATTGGACTTGGAGTCTTGGACAATGGACAATGAAATTGGACACAAGAATAATTTTTTTCTGGTTCATTAATCTAAAGTTTTATAACTTTTTTTTATTTCTGAATGTTTTTTTTTGTTTTGTAACTTTACTTTTGCCGTTTTTATATTTTTTGTTATTTTATATATTTGTTAGTTTATTTATGCTTGTTTTAATTATACTAGGTTAATGTTGTGTGTATAGTGTAATTATTTAGGATTTTTTTTTTGCATTTTTTATTTGTATAAAATTTTATTATAATATTAAAAAAAAAACTTATTCAGTAGTGAACCGGTACATAATTTTTGGTTTGATACCGAACTCCCATGGGACCGGTTCGGTACGGTTCCACTTCAGAACCAGACTGTGAACACCCCTAGTTGGAGTCTTACTTTTGTCTGAGGTAAGTTTCGACCTTGGAATTCCTTGCATGTTTGGATAATTGATGCTAATGGATAATTTCGTTTCTTTTTAAGGTTAAAGTTTGGACGTTGGTGTTGTAAGCCGTTCCATCGGGCCAGAGTGTCGGAATAGTGAGGTTCTTCGGGTACAGTTTGACATTTTCATCTTTCCATGAATTTTCTATAAAGTTGCTAGATTGATTGGTTTTGATACTATAAATTAGGGGTAGAACGGTTTATGTTGAATTATGAGTTGTTAGAATGTTTTTCGGAGATCGAAAGGAGTTTCCAATCGAGAATTCCAACCTTCGGCCAACAGCGATTCGACAGAATTGCTGAGGGTATTCTGGCCAACAGTGATTTTGCAAAATTGCTAAAGGGCATGCAGTTTGCTCGTTTTCTTCGGGAAAGAGTTCCAAAAGGAACTCTTAGCCCTCATTTACCGACGATACTCAGAATCGTCGAATTGGCTGCGATCAATGCATGATTCGAACTCTGTTCGTGAATAGAGTAGTTGCCCGTAACCCAATGCAGCGCATGGGCTATTCTGTCCATGGATAGAACAACCTTTGGGCCACAACCCATATTGTTTGGGACTAGTCCATGCTTTTATTTGGGCCAGACTCATTCTCCGTTTCAGCTTGAATTTAAATTTTTTCCCAAATTATGACCCGATCATTTTTTGGTCATTTTGGAGTCGTGTTAGACTGCGTTAGCTATATTGGACCTCCAACTCTTGAGTTATCCTAGTTTAGCTTGAAAACTTAAATAATATATTTTAAATTTCGAACCCTAATCTTAAACAAAATTATTATGATAGGTTCCAAAACGTAAGAGTTATCAAACTTGTTGTTGTTAGGTTCTAGTGAACTATTATGGGTTGAGCCTTGGTATTGGTTGGCCCAAATTCGAGGAAATGTTATTTTTTGTTGAACGTACATTAATCCATAAAATGTCTAATATTGTTTTAAATTAGAGATGTTTTAATTCACAATGCAATTCAGTTATTTTTAATTTTACATTTATGCATTGTTATTGTTAATTAGAGTAATGAGACATTTATATGTGTCATGTTCTTGGGCTCAAAACCCTAAACCCGATCAGGGTCTTTTTGGTTGTTGTGATCGCATGAGTATCACCATTGTTTATTTTCGTTGATTATTTTATTGTTCAACTTTATTTTCTTTCATGTGTTAAAATTGTTATAAATAAGTAATTGGAATTCCACACATAAAATGTGTGATATAATTGTTGAATATAAATTTAATCCCTACTGGGTTTAGTTGATTCACCTCATATTTGACTACATGTTTTTAGTAAATAATCAAAGTAATCTCATATTGCCACCTCAAGAGTAGATTTGGAGTTTTTTTTTTCCAATTAAGTCATTTAATTTACTCTTTTGAGGGAGTTAAGATATTTTAGTGAAGTTTGTTGCCTAGTTTTATCTTTTTTAGTTATTTCCTTTTATAATTTAGACTCTATTATTTCATGTTATTTGTAAGTCACTATTGGACTTTTGTTTGGGTTCTGGTTCTTGTCTTCCGCTGGTAGTTAATTAAATCAAGTTAAGAGTCAGACAATTTGATTCTTTTGCGCCAGATCATCTCTCATTCTATCTTAAGTCCCATTCGGGGCGTGACAAATGGTGTGGGTCAAATTTGACCCTAGTTTGGGTGGATATGGGTTGAATTTTGACCACACCACATGTTAAATTTGAGTTTTACGCTAAAATTTTACCAAACCGCTTCTATTTGCTCTTGTTGATTTGGGTTTGCAAAAATTAAGAGCCTAACTGTGACCATTAGTTTCTTTCCAAATCAAAAGGAGAATGGATCAAGAATGCATCAAAATCAAAATGAACTAAATCATGGCTGAGAACTTTTCATAAATGCATTCAAAACCAAATCATACTTTGCTTTTAGTCCCCTACGGAGCCAACTTAATATCTGATACCGATCAAGTTTAAGCATGAGCTTAAACTTGAAAGACACACTCGGGAAGAAATCATATCTCCTCTATAGTACCACCGAATTATTAAAGATGTCGCAACAAACTGCACTTAAATATGTTGAAGACTCCCCACTGGAATCAATACTCTCGAACACACTCAAAGCATAACTCATTGTAGTAGTTTCACCATATAGCCATAGAGCTTTACTCTTTCTTTTGATTCTACCTTTGACGATATCACTCTGACATAAAACTGAAACTATTGATTTTGTGATGACCGAATCACCTTGAACATCTGTAATAAGCTGACGTATCGACTCTGATGTAGATAACTTGACTTCTTCTGAGTCTTATCCAAAAAACCTTTAGAATGTGAATTCACAAACTTTGCAGGCTTATTACCTATCACTGTAGAATCCTGTAACATATACAAATTTGCAGAGCTTCTGTGTCTCTTTAACATGATGAGATGTAATACCACGATATTATTTTCCCGTAAACGCGATGTAATCAATTTCAGAATAATTAATATATTACATTTTGTATTGATACGTGTTAAATTATGACGTGTTGTTATGGGAAAAATATTATGGGATAAAAGTTTGGCATGAAAATGTGAAGAAAAACTAAAATGGACAAATTCATATGCATGCGGACGCCACAAGGACGAGAAATGGCATCCGCAAATGCATGACCTGTTGTCCCTGAATCTTGGGACGATACAGGACGACATTTCTTTGTCCCAACTATCCCCTATCTTCAAACTGACCTTGTAAACGAGAACCGGGCAAGAACTGGATGGGTGCGGACGACAGCGGACGTGGAGATTTTGAAGCTGTCCAAATTTTGGATAGTTTTGAACGAGTGCGGACGCTATATACAGACACCTTTCTTCATCCAAATGTCACATTCAGACGAGTATGGACGAATACGGACACAGTGTTTTTGAATCTGTCCAATTTCTGGATAGTTCGGACGAGTGTGGACGCTATATGTGGATGTCTCCGCGCATCCGAATGTCACATTCGGACGTGTACGGACAAAGGTAAGGACGCAATTTATCTTCCCAATTCGCAGTGCTGGCAGTAACAAAGAAGACTTCGGACGCATGTAGATGAGGCCAAGACGCAAACTCACATCTGAAACTTCATAGATCTGCGAATATTAGGGATTTAATAATAGAAATCCTTGTCATTTTATCATTTATTCCGCACTCACTCGACATGGAGACATGCCCCAAGACCCGGCGCATGTCTCCTCCACCTTGTTCCCCCACTATCTAGGTATGGCTCCGTGATTTGCTCCGTGATTACGTCCTTCTCTACTTTTTAATCTATTTATCCCCTGCAAACGAGAGGGCTTTCGGTCATGCGAAAGAGAAACTCTTCTAGTAGAAATTGGGGGCATTTGTGAGGCATGTGATTTCTATTGTGTGTTACGTGGGTAAAGTAAGACTCTGTAAGTTGGGATTTTTGCTGTCCGTGTTTGGTTTTTCAACAAAGGTACAGATTTGGTGGAGTCTTGGCCGTCAAAGGCCTACCCACAAGTAGTGTGTGTGCGTGATGTTAATTTCTTTGTTGATTAATCTTCTGTAAATTCTCTACTGCCATTCCATGTTTTAATTGTTAGCAAGGAAGTTGAGAATGAGTTTTGAATGAAGATTTCTGAATGAAGAATGCTTTGCATTAGTCATGATTGTTGCTAGAATAATGGTCTCTTACTCTGTAGTTGCATAGAATGATAAACTGAAGCATGACCAAAGTTAAGCATGAATGAGCTATGATTCCTTTCACTTACGAAGACTATGTTATGGCAAATATGTTGTTTTTTTCTTTACTTGTTGTCATTGTTATGCTAATGCGTTGTTTATTGCCTTCCTTGCTGTCATAATAGATTCATTGACTCGCTATTGCTAATGTTTAGATTTGTTAAATCCTGAGTAGGTGTATTAACTAGATTAAATTCTGTAATAAGGAACATTAGACCATATGTTAATTCAAACGTATATTATCATCAATCCACTTGCTTAGAATCAATACATGCCATTAATGTTTATTAATCTATCAAGTTCGCTGAATCGTTACAACCATGTATACAAGCATGTACGTTCATTATTTTGGTCTATCCTATAGTAAAAGCACGTTAGTCGTTGTTTCATTTCGTCATTTAAGAGTGCCAATTCGCTGATACGATTTGCTGTATATTTTACTCTCAGAAGCATGCTAAATTATCATTTTTTTACTGCTATGTTTCGTAAGCTCAAGCATGATATTTGCCATTTTAATTTGTTGCTATATTAGTTCTCCTTATGCACTTTTCATTTCTGTTATTCATTGGTATGCACTGTTAAATTGTCATTATTTTCCTTTACATGCCCTGTTCAATTATTACGATTGTTATACTGTATCAACATGTATCATGATAATAGAAACAAGTAGGGAGTGCCACCTTTGGGGTGGTACTCACATGCATTACGAAAGTAAAACTGTTAAATGAAAAGAACGAAAAAAAAAGGAAATGAGGAGTTAGGGGACAGACGGGTAGTTTAGATCTAATCAGGTGGACTGGACTAAGCTCCTCCCTCGTTGGGAACGGGACCAGCTACCCTAGGTGATTAGAAGCCGACCAAAACTATACCTCCAACATGGGTTCATCTATTCTCCCGCTCGATGTATGAGTAACGAATAAATGAAAGAACAAAAGTAAAGAAGAGATTTTGTTTGGTGCGGTACCCATTGCAAAAAAAAAACTAAAGAGAGGCATGAAGCATATTGCATAATCCAATTCCTTACTGGGCCTTTAGGCTCACGTCTTACTTGTGGTGTAGGAAACAAGATGATAATGCCAGGAGCAGTGGATGACTCATTTCCCATGGAGCCTGCAGAGTATCTGGACGAATCGCAACCCAAGTAGAAGTATGACTCAAGAGAAAAAAGGAACAAATTCACTATTTTGAAAGGGTTTATTAACAGATATGTTTTGTAGAATATTTTAACCCCAAAACCCTGTTTTGAATATTTATTAAGTTTCTGCTTTAAACCCTGAACTTTATTGATGCATTTAATAATGTTTCCGCTTTACTCTAATTTATTTACGCTCCTTAGATTTTCGTATTAAACTCAAGCTTTTACGTTTGCCTATTTTAAGTAAATAAAAACAAAAAGAAAAATTTGTACTCAGAAATTTAAAGAGAAGAAAGTATGGTTTTTGATACAGGGCGTCACACGAGAGCACCCCTACTGATCTTTATACCTTCGTTACAGTGGTGAACTTGTACCCTTTTGAATCTAGGGTACTCAATGAGATCAGATTCTTCTTTAAATCAGGAACATGTTGCACATTACCCAGTGCCCTTACAACTCCATCAGACATTTTGATTCTGACGGTACCAATACCAACTATCTTGCAATGTGTGTTATTACTCAGTAACACGACACCTCCTGAAATGGTCTCATATGTCGAAAACCACTCTCAATTGTAACCCATATGAAACGAACAAGCTGAATCCAGAATCGAATCCTTGTTTGACTTTGAGTTTCCCTCTGACACAATTAGAAGATCTCCATCACTATAGTCTTCTTCTTCTGTGAAAACAACTTCACTGGACGTCATTGGTTGTTTTCCCTTCTTAGTAGCTCTCTTTATGTCATTTTGCAATTTACGACACTCGACTTTAATATGTCCATTCTTCTGACAAAAGTAACAGGTTCTATCTTGGTTTCTTGACTTTGATCTACCCTTCGAATTCTTAACATTATCATTGTCTTGTTGTTTGACTCTCTTGTTCTACCCGAAACGATGAATCCATCACCTCGAGACTCGGATCCAACAACAATTTGCTTCATCTTTTTCTTTGATAACAAAGATGTAATACTACGAAAATAAATTTAGTGAATGTTATAAGTTTGGGGTATAATTTGTATCGATTATTGGAATGGGGGTTGAAGATTTATTATATGATTATGGAGATAATTGGTGGATTATTGTTTAAAGATTGTTAAATTAGTAAAGGAAGTGGAAAGTTAAATAAAATAAGGCAGTGGCAAAATGGAAAGGCAGTGTAGCAATTGAAGGAGGAAACGGTCGATCAAGGAGATCGACTGTGGAAATCACAGAGGCGATGAAGGAGGGTGATGTTGGACCAGTCGATCATACGATCGACCAAAAATTTTGGGTGGCGATTGATTGTTGATCGACCAGTGCCACTATGTTTTGTGAAAATAAGGATTTAAGCGTTGGGCTGGCAGATTGTTGCGGTCGAGCGCCAATCGACCGCTCCCACACGGTTTTCGGTTACAGAAGAAGAAAATGCATATCCTGAGGCGGCTGTGTTTATGTGATCCCTCCACACGTCCCCGTTAATAGATGGCAATGTATAGGAGTTGTTAGGTGAGATTTTGGGGATTATGTGAATCGTATTTGAGAAGCCTATGATGAAGAGATAAAAGAGTATAGACAGAGGATAGATAGAGAGGGAGAAGCTCTCTGGAAGATTCAGTGCCGAGAGAGAGTGAGAGAGTTCTGTGAGAATATAAAGAGAAAGAGGAAGAGAGAAATAACAGAGAAGAAAGAAGAAGGAGAGGAAGCTTTCGGGTCTTCACATCTCGAGCGTGCTTCTGGTAAGATGAATTCCTCCATGACTGTTATGGATTTTATGTGAATAAAAGATAAAGGATAGTGCTCTGTTAATAGAGATTGGCTCCCTATTATTTATTGCTTCGAATGATATTCATATGGATTGTGATGATTTCTCTTTGTCTAATTAATGTATTGGTAAACTATTGGATTGATTTGTTTTATGCTCCTTGTTTAAGTGATGAGAATAATCCGTGAAAAGTGAGGGATGTTTGTAATGCTTTCTGTTCATTTATAGCTTTGGTAGATATGCTCTATTGATTGGAGTTACATTCTATGTCTCGGTTACTGAATGACAAACACTGTTGGGGTTTTGGTCCTGTTGTTTAGTTACTGCTTGGTTAGAAATCATTGAGGATATATTTCGTAATGGATTGTTGTTGAAGATTTTGATGGTGATGATCACAGTTGAGGGTTTTATGCTGATTTGTGTTGTTTAATGTGTATGAAAATAATAAACAGTGAAGTGAAGAAAAAGATGGAGAATAAGGTTCAGTTGGTTAATCTAATGGAATGTGTTTTGGTTGTTAAAAACTGTTAAATGAGAAATGATGGTATCAAGTTATAGGTTTGAGAAATTGAAATAATTACTGATGAATAGGTTTTATTGTTTTGAAGGTATTGAAAAGAAGAAGGGTTTTAAGTGCATAAATGCTTTAAGGACAACATGCAAGTGATATTGTGTGTGCTTTGTCCCTTTGGGCATATATCGCAAGAGTTAAAAATTGTATACTGATTGTATTTATTAAATTTAGGTAGTGTTGGCTAACGGGCGGGCTGGCTCGCAAGCCCGCCCGCTCAGCCTGTCACTGTAGCGGTTCGAACCAAGCTTGGCCCGCTACAGTAACCGAGCGGGCTTGGTAGACGGGCCGAGCCAATCCCAAGCACCCGGGCTCGCGAGCCTGGCGGGCTGGCCCGGCGAGCCAGCCTGCCAGCCCTCTACCCGGGTCGCCGAAGCTCCCCAGACGCCAGGCGCCAGCTCGAGCTTGAGCAGCAGGAGTGCAGGACGAAGACGAAGGCTTCGTTCGTCCAAGCAGTGCTGGTCGCTGGATCTCAAAGAACAGTTCGAGATCTTCGACGAACGAACGAAGTTCGGAGGACGACGGATCTTCGGAGGATGACGGTCTTCGGAGGAGGACGAGCTGGGACGCTTGAGCTCGCGTCGAAGACGAAGGTCGTCGCTGTCCAGTTTTGTCGAAGTCGAAGGTTGAAGGTCGTCGCTGGATCTCTGTGCTTCTCTGCGAGAAACGCTTCTCGCTCGCATCTCTGCGAGAAGCGCTTCTCTTTGCGAGAAGCGTTTCTCTGTGAGAAGTCTTCTCACAGAGAAGTCTTCTTCGTAAAGAAGTGCTTCAGAAGGACTTCTCGGTGGGAAACAACAGTTTCTCACAGAGTTTTGTCACAGAGAAGTTTCTCCCTCCGAGGGAGTCCCTCGTTGAATGGCGTCTCTGTGAATCTTTGCAACGGTCTTCGGAACGTTGCTTTGTTGGTGTTGGCAACGGTCATGTTTATTATAGTTTTAAATTGTATAATATTGAAAATAATTTATAATATATTTATATAAGATATTATTATTTATCTATATTTGGCTCGTTAGGCTCGACTCGTTAAGGCTCGGTTGGCTCGTTAGGCTCGTTAGGCTCGGCAGGCTCGTTAAGCTCGGCTCATTAGGCTCGGCAGGCTTGTTAAGCTCCGCTCGTTGGGCTCGACAAGCTCGTTAGGCTCGGCTCGTTAAGCTCGGCAGGCTCGATGAGCCAGACTTTTTTAGGCTCGGCCCGCTGGGCCGGCTCGGCTCAGCTCATTAGCCACCTCTAGATTTAGGTTCTTTAAGTTCAGAATGTTGATACTGATCATGCTATTGTTTGAGGATATATAGTTGTGTACTTGCTTGTTATTTTAAGGATGTGTTTATAGATTTAAGTTCTTTAAGTAAGAATTTGATATTGATCATGCTATGTGAATTATAGGATTTTGATATTGATCATGCTTTGTGAATGCATGATTGTATTCACGAGCATTCATGCATCATGGTTTTCAAAATGATACGAAAATAGTTTTAAACATGGTTTTTGAAAAGGAAATGGAAGCGAATATAAAATATGAATAAACGAAAATAGAAAGATAAAGAGTAAAGAGAAATGCGTTAAGAAAAATGAGAAGGGTTGAGTTGGCCTAAGGTCACGACTCATTCTAGAGATGTTAGCATAAAGAAAATAGTAAAAGTGCATTCTGATGGCCTAAGTTTTCCATCATGATGTAAGTTCACCGTTTGCGGTAAAAGTTTACTATGTTGGCCTAAGTTCACCAGTATAGTACAGGTTCACCGCAAGGGCCTAAATTCACCCATACAGCCTAAGTTCACTGTCGGAATTAAAGTTCAAGTTAAGTTAATGGTAAAGTAAAGACAATGTAAACAAAAAGGAAAACGAAAAGGGGAAACAAAAACAAAACCGAAAACGGAAAACTAAATATGTGTTTTAAAAGCTACATGTGCATTGCATATTTATTTCATATCACTTACTGAGTGTCAGACTCATATTCTAAATCTTGTGATGTAGGTACATGCGAGAATAGGTTAAGGAGCAGTTAATAAAGGATTTGCACGCGCGAATCTTGTGGCTGGCTAGGATAAAAGATTAAAGGAAAATGGTTTGTAAAAGATTTTGTAAATGTATAAAGTGATTTGATTATTGTTTTAAATTAAGCAAGTGTTTCAAGTTGTAAAAGTCTTTAAGAAAAAGATTTTATTTATCGTCTTTAAATGGTTTTATGAATGAAAAGTCTTCCGCTACGTAACTCGAATGAGAGAATTTAAAGAAAAGAAAAGTTTTAAATTTTCGTGTTTTCAAAAAATGTCACGTTTTAATAAAGAAAATCGGGTCGTTACAAAAGAACCATAAACCACTTCTATAGTTAGACTTTATCTACTGTATAAAATCATATATCTGAAAGCACCATATGAAGCCAGTATTAAGCATAGTAGAATTAACCCAAAATCCTCCTCATCATACTTGCATCTCCTAGTCTTCAAATCTGAAACTAACTCTTTGAATATGGTCAAATGTTCTTCAATAAAACCTTCTTCGATCAACTGATTAGAATAAAGTTATTGCTTCAAATGCAACTTACTAGTCAGAATTTTCATCATACACAACTGCTCTAATTTGAAACATAACTCAGCGACAGATTTCTCGTTCAAGACATCCTGCAAAATATGATTGGACAAATGCAGACGTATCAAAGATAGAGTTTTTCGATTCTTTCGAAAGTTTCTCCTCTTCACTCCAAGACGTGAGCATTTTATCAAACATTAACAACGCGTCGTCTAAATCCATCTGTGCGTGTACATCTCGCATCTTCACTTGTCATAAGTGAAATCTTGTATTTTGATCCAACAATGGAATATCAAATTTCAACGAACTCATCTCCTCCAAAAATTTCAGAATTTTTTCCAAAAATATCTGAACCCAAAATTGGAGACCCCAAATATTCAAGAATATTATATAACTCCATCAAAATATACATAGAACCAGTAATCCAACAAAAAATATCCATCTTGTAAAAACAAAATTTTTTTATCCTTCTGTAAAAATAAAATTTTTATCCTTCTTGAATTTTTATTTTTTCCCACACTAATTAACCTTCTTCACAATTGCGCATGGTATTCCCTGTGAGTGCGACGACAGCCAGTGGGTTGACAACAACAATGAGTAGAGATAAAATTGTTTTCTTCCTCTCTGTTGAAGAAAACAGAGACGACAAAAAAAGGAAACAAAAAAACTTTTCCTTTAATTTTTTTTTTCAACTTCTTTTTCCAAAGATTGCAATTTTCACCAACAATTGCAAACCTTAAATTTTGTCTGATCCAAGTACTGAAACTTTTAACCTGCTTTGATCCCAATTGTTGAAAATTGGTATAGAAAATTTCAACC
The DNA here is from genome assembly GCA_022433065.1 of Begonia loranthoides. NCBI lineage: Eukaryota > Viridiplantae > Streptophyta > Magnoliopsida > Cucurbitales > Begoniaceae > Begonia > Begonia loranthoides. The sequence goes on from CM039474.1 coordinate 30,191,119, forward strand.
AAGCTCTAATACCAATTGTTGATAATCGAACGCGAAACAAAAAAAAAACTACAGAAGCAGGGATACCAAGATTTACGTGGACCTTATATGGACAAATCACGGGCAGAGAAGAAATTCACTAATAAGAAATCAAAGTACAATGAGTTTTGCGACTCAAGCATCAATATATAAAGATAATAGATAGCCATAATATTGGATATGAGCCCTTTCCGACGCAACTAAAATTCGAGTCACACCGAACTCTAATAAAAAGGAACATGTCTTAAAAGACGATTATAGTTTTTTTTTGTTACAAATGTTTCTAATTTCTTAAACATCTATTAGAATTAAGTGATTTAACATGTTATCATACAATATCATACTAGAGACAAATGAGTAGTTTTTTCTTTTTGTCTTGGGAATTCAATTACGAGCTCTCGAAGAAGATTTTATGGGTGGGAGAAAAAAGAAACAAAACTGGTAATAAAGTTTTGAATAAAATTTGTGAAGCTTGTGGGGTTCGGTTGCCCCACAAGCCATTAAAACCGTAGAAATTTGGAGGGTTTCTCTTGCAATTCAGCTTTGTGCCTCTCCTTCCCATTAATGCCTCAACTTCCCCAGTCTTTTTTTTAAGAGCCAGACATTCTTCTCTGTAGATGGGAGGAGAGTATGTGTTTTATGCAATCAGCAAGTCGAAGCCGAGTAGGAGGAGTTGTAAGAGGGTGAATTACGGTGAACAACTTCGAGTCATCGTCGGAGGTCTGAAAGGGGCGTAATTCTTAGATATTTTTTGTTTTGAGCATGCACATCATTTTGGTTGAGTGAACCAAGTTTGATTGACCCACGAACAAGTCATGTTTTATATATGCACATTTGATTGTTGGAGAGTGTGTTTGTTGTGTTAACTAGAGTATTGAGATGGCTGATTGTGTAGTGCCCCTGGGTGCAAAATCTTCGTTTTGTCTTGGGTCTTCTTTGGGATGTAACAAAATTGGAGAAACAAATTTAAAAATCTCTAAGATTGAATTTCTAGCCTTAAATTAAAGAGTAATGTTATATTTATTATATATTTAAATTTTTTTATTTATTAATAAATATTAATTGATTAATATAATAAATTATAAATAATTAAAATAAATTATTAATAATTATGGTAGAAAGTAAAGAGTGTAATAATTGTGTATATATTTTAAATAAAATAGTGAGATTGTTGTGTACAATTTTTGAACACCCAACCAAAGAAAATTCAAAGAATTGAACTTATCAAAATGTGGGACCCAACTGTCCTGAAGATTACTAAATGTGGGACCCAAAGTCTATTACAGCTAGTGACTGTACAAAAAATTTCACTGCACAAGCATAAATAAATAACTTGGTAAAATGTTTTTTAAAATGGTTTTATTTTTTGTTTGTAAAGTAATACTCATTTCCATTTAATTTTTACATTTTAAATTTTTTTCACTGATAACTTCATAGTTGTAATTTCATTTTTAATTTAATCTATTTTTATCATTAAAATTTATCTAAAAAAAATATGTGATAATTTTTTAATCATGTTATTTATTTATATCAGTTAAAATATTTGATGGAGTAGAAAGGTTGAGACCAAATTAATTATTTTAAAATGAAATAAACAAATTCTTAATTAATTTTGTCTTAAAAATAGCAAAAATAAGAACCCAATTAAACCATTTAAAAATAAAAGTAAAACTATAAGGCATTTAATGAGAAAATGAAAACTACAAAAACTAAACACATATCTTCTTAATTTATCACCCTTAATTTGTTTTTCTTATTATTGGTTTCTAATTCTAATTAGATTGGTTTTCTTATTATGTGGGTTTACTTATCATAATAGATTGTTCATGTAAGTTATAAATAGTAAATATGATTCATAAAATGTATATTATAATCTATTCTTTCATCTCAAAAACATTACAAATATGAAAAACAAAAGTATGTTATCTCCAATAATATTTTCTTACAAGAGACATGAGAGGCAATACGATTTACTTTATCTCGTATGATAAAAAAATAAGAGTAATATTATATTTATTTTTTTATTTTTTTATTTTTTACTTGATAAATATTGATTAGTGTAATTAATATAATAAATTATAAATAGTTTAAATTATCAATTAATATTTGTCAAGAAGTAAGAATAAAAGTAAAAATAAAGAGTAAACATAAAATTATTATAAAAATAATAGTTGAAATTGGATTTTGTTAAGATAAACTTACTTCTAGTTTCATTCTATTATTTCAAATTATCGAAGCTTCTTTTATTTAATTTATTTTAATTTTGATCTCACGAGCGATATTTCCACAATCTTAGTTTTTTTCCATGGTAAAACATTTTCTTTAGAATTCTCTTTTTCTTCATTTGAATTTTTAGTTGAAATTACAATGAGACTTTTTTTAAACAATTAATTGAAGATTTTTGTAATATCTACTAATATATATTTTTTATTGATAATATTATATTTTTCTTTTTATATTTTTGGGAAGAGGAAATACTCTTCTTCCTCGGTCAATGAGAAACGCTTTGGACCAGGGAAGAAAACTCTTTTCTTCCTTCGCTCTCCATCTCTTGACCTCCCTACTTCTCTTTGCTCTCCCTCTCTTAGTAGAATCACGGTGAATTTTGAGAGGCAATTTCCATCTCTTTGACAGAGACGTCAACCGTAGTAAGTGAGATTTCCTTCAAACTCTCTTGTCGATTAAATGAGTAAAGTGTTTATTTTTTATTCAAATTTTGAAAAAGGAAATTGGGTTGTCTCCAGTACAAGTTTGGGGCAGGCACTGGCTTTTTCTCATGATATTGAATGAAAACTCCCAGTAGCAAAAAGTTTGAATTGCCGAAGGTAAAAAAAAAAATTTAACCTTTCTTTTGTTTTTGCTATGGTGTTTCTGGTTGGATTGATGAACTGCTAATTTTGGAATGTTGAATTTGAATTTTCAAGTTGTTTTGTTGTTGGTCGAACAATCGAACGAAATCCAACAATTTTATTGTGTGAATTTCGTTGACGTAGAAATGCTAGGAAGCGACTGAGTAAACGCTGAGCCGTGGTGGCTTCGGTCAGTTGGACGACTGGCCCAGATAGAAAGTATCGGTTAGAGTTGGGAACATTTGTGACATCTGTAACGAGGGACGGTGACGTCTGCAGATAGGTCATGTGTATAGGCTGTGGTTAAGTCTCGATGGGCTGCAGGCCAAAAAGGTTCCTGAGCTACAATGTGGGTCTACCTAGTTTTGGGTCATGGTTCAGCCCCTTTTGAGTCGCGATCCAAGACCTAATTTTGGTCTGTTTTGGGTTTATTTTAGACCATAATTTTAGGTAATTTTATCCAATCAATTTTTTGAATAATTTTAAAAGATAATTAGATATTTTAATGTATAAAAATTTAACAACTTATTTTTGGATAAATACCCAAATAGGACTGTTGGATTTGGATTTTTTTGAATTATTGGACTTTAGTTAGTGTAAGCCACTATGAGATAGAGATTTATTTTTATACACCGTATTGCATAATTTTTATAAAATAGATATTTTGAGACATGTCTCATATAAAAATAACTTATCCATATTATGGCCTTAAGGTTTTTATATCGTATTAAATTTTTCACTGTACACGTTTTATTTAAGCATGCATATAAATATTTCTGGATCAACTCAGTCGTGTGAAGCACTATGAGTTCGCTCAACCCGATTTGTGGTATGTTTTACTTCATGCACATTCGACCGTAGGAGAATATGTTTGTTTATTGTTAACTAGAATAATGTGATAGTTTTATGTGCCATGTCATTGGACACAAAACCCTAAATTTGATCAATGTATTTTATATGACTTTCACGATCATCAAACATCACATTTATTTTATGATATGTCTATGGCATGGTGTGCCCGAAGTCTATGAGTAACTCTATTTTCACTGAGATTTTTATCTAATACAATAAGAGCTTGTTTTAATTATGTACCACATATTAGTAAGTTGTTTTAAATACGTGCATTTTTGTACAAATTTTTCTAAGATGAATTTTAAGACTTCTGCTACTAATTAATTGAAATTAAACTAAAAAGGGTCGGCGACTCGATTCTTTGAGGTGGGTCGTACTCTGTCTATATCAGGTCCCTTGCGTGTAGTGACAATTTTTGTTTTAGAATGTTGATTTATTTTATTGCATTCATATTAACCAGTTTTTTTTTCATTAAATGGATTATATTGTATGATTGCTAGTGATTTTCAATTTGTTAGAAATTGTAATTGTCAAGTGTTATTTTATTTCAACTCAAAAATTTAAAATAAAAAACACGAGGAAAAATAGTAAAATAAATAAATTTCAATCAAAATTAATAGACTCAAGAAACAAGTATCATGTTATTTCCTTCATTTTTAGACTTTGAAACCTTTTCCTGTCTCCATCTCAGCATCCTGTCCAACCATTTCCGGGAGAGGGAGAGGGAGAGGGAGAGGGAGAGAGAGAGGGAAGAAGAAGAAGAATATAAGCACTTTCTGTTTTTGCGAATTCAAAAGAGTTAATTGGTGTAACTACTTTTAGAAACAAATCAAAAACCTAAATAGTTTTAGAAATTGAAGCTTACCAAAAAAACCTAACCTGTGACGACTTTTCAAGGTTTATAGTATTGCTCAAAAACGGGCCAGAAAACTACAAGAGTGTACAAAGAGGAGCCGTCTCCTCACACTCCCATCAATCTCATCAATCGTCCTTGCTTTTTATTGCTTCCCCATTTTAAGATCCATTCTCACTCTCTCTCTCTCTCTCTGTCTCAAAATATCAATCAATAATCAAAGGACCTGCTGTCTTAATTTCTTCGTTTTCCTTGCTGGGAGTGGTTGTTTTCACTGATCGTAACTCCTCATTTATTATTCTAAATAAAATAAACTAAAACGAGCAAAAAATTTCGCCATCAAGTATCTGTCCTCTCATCCTGAACACATCTCTCTCCCCGCTTCTCCCTTGCCCTGTCCCTCTCTGAACCAAATACAAACCCTAGATAGAGAAGTAAGCAATAATTTAAGAGAACGCCAAGAAGAGGAAGGCCATGAGTACTATTTCCCAAAACAAACATTCTGCGTTTCTCTTTTAAGATCCAAGAAAAACCCAAAACAGAGAAAGAAAATTCCTCTAGAATGGATTCATTAATTCCAGGTTTGAACTCTTCTAACTCTCAAACATTTGGAAGCCCAAACGGCAGCTCTTTAACGGCGGCGGGATCTTCTTCCTCAGCTTCTCCTTCTGCTTCAAGCAGCCGCTACGAGAACCAGAAACGCCGTGATTGGAACACCTTCTGCCAGTATCTGAAAAACCATCGTCCCCCTCTTGCTCTCTCACGATGCAGCGGAGCTCATGTTCTTGAGTTTCTTCGCTACCTCGATCAGTTCGGAAAAACTAAGGTTCATGTTCCGATTTGTCCCTTTTATGGCCACCCGAATCCTCCTGCTCCTTGTCCATGTCCCCTCAGGCAAGCTTGGGGAAGCCTAGACGCTCTCGTTGGACGCCTGCGAGCAGCCTTTGAAGAGAACGGTGGCATGCCTGAAACGAACCCGTTTGGCGCTCGAGCTGTTCGGCTCTACCTTCGCGAGGTTCGCGATCTGCAGTCTAAAGCGAGAGGAATCAGCTATGAGAAGAAGAAACGCAAACGTCAACAGCAACAGTTTCCTCAGCAGGCATTTCCACCTCCAGGTGCTTGAAAAAAACCATGAAAACTCGATTAATCAGCAATAATCACGTCTACTCTTCTCATGGGTACTTGGTTTTCTCTTCCTTTTTTCTTTCTTTGTCTCTCTCCATTAGTTTTCTACTCGTTTCATGTCTAGGGTTGGCAAATTTCCTCACGTTCTAATGGGTACTTTGTTTTCTCTCTCAATCTCTCTTTTTAGTGGGCTTTCTACTTTTTCATGTCTAGGGTTTGTTAAATTTCCTCAAGTTGCTAACGTCTTCTTCCTTTCTTATATAATCCCTCTCTCTCTCTGACTGTCTGTGCTTTCTGCTTCCTTTGAAGAATAAGCTTGTTTCAGATCTGATATATTAATCGCTACTTATGCTTTTGATGAAAAAACAGTTGTCAGGGTAAGCTACTTGTTAACAGGAGATGAAACTAATAAAGCTGTATCCAGAGTTTATGAACTGCTAGTTAGTGTCTTGCTGCAACTGATGAATCACCATTATGTTCTTCTTGGTTGTATGTATAAAGTTGGAAATTTTCATCATGGATTTTGCTGAGATTTCTTTTCAGCGTCGTTTTCCTCTCTTTTTGGTCTTTCTTGAGTCTTTGGAGCTGTTGACTCTTCATCAGATTCAAAGACAGAAAAAGCTAGGGTTGAAAAGAAAGGACTTGATCTTAATATGCAAAATAAGATACATTTGTCAGTCATGTCTACCACTACCCTCTACTTTTGTTTAGGTTTGCCATTACTTTGTCAGATTTTCAAATGGTTTTTATAGTTGCACTTATTTTTCTTTCTTCTGTTTGCATTCTCTTTCGTGGGTCTCTGCGCTTCTATGATTTTCCTCCATTTTCTTGCTTTTCTTTTCATCTTTCAAGAATTCTTCTACTTACTTAGTATGATGCCTTAATGTTCTTGTTTCACCTATTTGAAGGCTTATTTGTTTAATGGAAGGATAAATCTTGGGGGGTTTTGATGGTTGCTAAAGTGATTATTGACATTAATTGTTTTCTTTTTTAAATAAATTCGAGAATCATGCAATTTATCTCAAAAAATACATCCTTCTGGAGCTTTAACCAGTGTCTGTGATGAACTACAGCTTGAAATTTCAGCATTATGAGCGAATTAGAAGCCATTAGCAGACAAATCCGATCATTATTGCTCATTATTATTCTCTTTTGTTCTGTTGCGGGTGAATCATTCAGTCATTACGAAGGAATAATATCTAAGAAAGTGTTTTAGTACCTGATTCATCGATAGATTTGGGAAGACAAACTCTGCTGGTGCTGTCAAATCATACGAAGAACAGACAGTAAAAATAAATAAATATAAAGAGTAACTCCATTTTGCTCGAGCTAACTTGTTGTCATGTCTCGAAAACTTCCACGCTTTCACTTAATTTACTTGTGAAGTTTAATCTGCAGTTTTCCTTATTTGTCTTGTCAATCACTGCCTCATTTTGTCAAATAAAGGGGAGAAGGAATCCGTACCGAACCCTTCAAAAATTAATTGAAAACTTGCCCAAAAAAAAAGAACAAGTCTACAAAGATTCACTAAAGCAATTCAATCATAAGCTGTGACTACTTTCTGTGTGACAAGTTCTTGTTCTTATAAATAAAGTTTGGACTTTGGAGGAGTTGTTTGAACATTGAACTATAATATTTAATGTATTTAGCCTATTAATTTTTACTCTTAGTTAATTGAAGAAATTGATTGTGTTTAATGTTTGGCTGCTTTGTCATTTTATCTGGTAAGTTCTACTTCAATTGCTTGAAGTTTATGCATTATTTATTTCAATGTTATCGTTATGCGATGCCCATTAAAGAGGTTAATTGCCCCTTATTGAGCTTAAAGTGTATAAGATAATATATGGATTACGCACTTTGGGATTGGTAAACGTGTGTAGAGACATATCTGCAATTATTCATTACGTGATGAGCGGAATGGTAAATTCATAAGTCACATTCATTCTCCTCTTGGTATTCCATTAATGCGAAAGAGGATTTTGTGGGGAAAGACTTATTGAAGCAGAAGAACTTCGCGGCTCAATTCCGTGCTTTCATCGAAAATGCTTTAGGGCTTTGCGACACTAACAAATGTTACGGATTCGTGTATGCTTTCATCTATCGTTGTTCTAACACGGTAGTACGCTTTTGAGTTTTGTTTCTTAAGTTGATAGATTAGAAATTTATGATTTAATCGATGACGACAGTAAAACTTAGGATTTAATACTTCTTTGCTCGATAGTCTAGAGAAATCGAATTGGTAGGACATGCTTGCTACAGCAGAAGATGTATCAATAAATCATTGAATATCGCCCTATGTTTTTTTTTTCTTCATAATTTGGTCATTTTAGGACATTTCGATCATGTGGCATGCATTCCTAAATTAGGTTCAACGACTGAGCCTCGAGCGATTGACTATCCGCTTGTTGGATTACTAAAAAAACACGGAAAAACTCTTTGACGTGAAAGTTCCTTGTCATTCTTGAAAATCAAATTTGACTACTTAATTAAAAGAGACCGAGATTGTTTTAGAAATGGAGTGAAAATTTGAACCAAAGGAGAAAACGAATCTATTCCAAGTTGACTTTCCCCGACCAATAGCAGTTAAAATGTTTTAAAATAAGGTCAAATAAACATAAATAGTCAACCATTCGGCTTAAGGTGGTCTTGGGCTTTTGTTGTGGGCCTTCGGGCCCAATTCTTAAGTAGGAACTCACCGACAGCCGCTAGTCGTCCCCTTGAGTTCTATATGTTACAGCTAATAACGGTCAGGAAAACACCTCTCTCTCTCTCTCTCTCTCTCTCTTTCTACGCGATGGGATCTCTCTCATTTCCTGCCGATTCTCCATTGTCCTCACCTCTGAAATCTGAAGAATCCCAAGTCTTGAACCAAGTGCAGTCCGAGATTGATCAGGAGACCCTCCTGAACCTTTTCAAATCACAGCAAAGCCATCTGAACTACTTCTTCCATAACCTTGACCCCTCTCAAACTCTCGCCTTCACCCTCGCCCTCCTCAAATCCACTGGGACAATCTTCTTCTCCGGCGTCGGGAAGTCTGGCTTCGTTGCTCATAAGATCTCCCAAACCCTCGTCTCTCTCGGCGTTCGATCTTCCTTCCTCTCCCCCCTCGACGCTCTTCACGGCGACATCGGCATTTTGACTCCTGATGATGTTCTCGTCCTCTTTAGTAAATCTGGAAACACCGAAGAGCTTCTCCGGCTTGTTCCATGTGCGAAGGCCAAGGGCGCGTATTTGATCTCTGTGACCTCCGTTGTCGGCAATGCTCTTGCTGGAGTTTGCGATATGGATGTGAATTTGCCTCTAGAGCGTGAATTGTGCCCTTTCGATTTGGCTCCTGTTACCTCCACCGCAATCCAGATGGTTTTTGGTGATACGGTGGCTGTTGCGCTAATGAGTGCGAGGAATCTTACCAAAGAACAGTATGCGGCTAATCACCCCGCCGGACGGATAGGGAAGAGTCTGATTTTCAAGGTTAGTGTTTTCATATGTGCGAGCATGGTTTGATTTTCATTTCACGCGATTCTTCTTAACAACCTACATTTAAAGTTCAAAAATTACTGTTTTTCCTGATCTTCATTAATTCGGATGAACGGGCGTTAAACTCTGTTAGGGGATGTTGATGCAGCGTACTTAGCAGTGGGGCAGTTGGGCTGGATCTGTTAATAACTAGATTATTGGTGAACTTTCTTCTGAATTTGCAAAGATAATCCTAATTTTTAATCTCGTTTCGCTATCCTAAATGATTGTGGAACTGATAGAAAAAAAAAAAAACTAAGTGCTTGTGGATTAGGACATTCAGTCGAGGAGTCTGATCTACCTCTGATGATCATGGAAAAGAACTGATCATGCCAACATTTTTTTTGTTGATACAGGTAAAGGACGTGATGAAGAAGCAAGACGAGCTTCCAGTCTGCAAGGAAGGGGATCTAATAATGGACCAGCTTGTGGAGTTAACTAGTAAAGGCTGTGGGTGCTTGCTTGTTGTCGATGAAAATTATCACCTGATTGGAACATTTACTGATGGTGATCTGAGACGCACTCTTAAAGAATGTGGAGAAGGCATCTTCAAGCTTACAGTGGGACAAATGTGCAACAGGTATAATATGAACAGCTTCAATTATCTACGTTGTTCTCAAACATTTTAAAGGGTTTGCTCCCACTGTCTCGTTGATGGCTTTTACCAGTAATTGATTTCCGAAAGCCCAAGGCAGGTTGCTAGTATAATTCGCTATCCCCAATCCTGCTATTTTCTGAAAAAATGTAGGAAGGATCGTCGCCCTGAATGTGTAGAGAGGAATGACTCAACTTTTCAACGCTTTAATAATATATAAAGTAACTATCATGAAAAGTGGGTATTGAATTATGCAATCACTCTGGTTCCTACATAAATTCCTCCATTGTTCCTTCCTTTTCTTCATCTGTTTCAGTGGATAGTAGTTATTGTTTTTTCCTTCCCTAATTTTATTGATTATTCTAATGATAATATTCACATATGAACATTTTAAGAAGATGAATTGAAATGATCCTTATGTCCATTGATTATGACTGACAGGAAACCACGAACAATCAATGCTGATGCAATGGCCGTCGAAGCCATGCAAAAGATGGAGGCTGCACCATCGCCGGTACAATTTTTACCCGTTGTTGACTTTCCAAATATCCTGATTGGCATTGTCACCTTGCACGGTCTGGTTTCGGCAGGACTTTGATTGGAGTCTGATAGATTTGTATAATTTGCACAAATACTTTTCATTGGTTAATTCTTTAATTGATGAACTTTTCACTAGGCAAGGTTCTAGATCAAGATCTCTATTTGCCTCTACTGTATAAGAATGCACGATAATTTCTGCTGCCTCTCGAATTTCTAAGGATATTCAAGTTATCCAATCTAGCTGATCCAAAATACTACACCTCATACAAATCAAGAAATACTAGAGTCCAGTCTAATGTCCAACATTACAGATTTTAGAGGAGAAAACAGGCTGTTTATTTGTCGAACTTCATTTCCTCCGAATTGAATCCATCCCATTTTTCAAATCCGTGTTCATCCAAACTCATATCCCACAAAAACCCGAACTCGGAATCATTTTGGGAGCTAGTTTCATCAGTCGGTCTACTGTTTTTGTGATGGTGAGGATCAAAGGGAATGAGATTTAGCAGAGAAGGGCAATGGTTAAGAGTATGCAGGGGAGGTGTGGTTGAGCAGAATGCTTTCTCTTGATTTGAAGGAGAAGAAGATGGGTGTAGAAAAGGTGCAAAATCTGTGTTATTCATCACATATTCTGGGCTGAGTCTTGCGCTGTTCTCTGCCTTGCTCTTGAGAAATACCCTGCATAAAACCCAGTCCTCCTGTATGAAAATTGAAAAGTTATCTTCAATCTTAGCCAAAGTAGACGTAAAACCATCAAACATTCATAAAGCCACTTTAGAATCTTGAAACTAGGAAGAAAGCTCTCTCTCTCTCTCACTCTCTCTCTCTCTCTCTCTCTCTCTCACACTCTCTCTCTCTCTAGCTTGATTAAAGTGGCAGGAAAGCTACCTAACTTTTTATACAATTTCTTGGAAGAAACGTTCAATCCCGCAAAGATATGAACTTTCTTTCTTGAGATAGTTGGAGTCAGCATAAACATTAAAAGTCCAAAAAGAGAGAGTTGGAAACAGACCTTGGGAGTCATGTGTGGAGTTTCAAGCCGAAATTCATGCATTATCCATCCAGTTTTAATCCCATTTGGAGCTCTGTTTCTATAGAACACCAAAGTCTTTCTCATCCCCATGATGCCGTGTGTTATTGGATCTTGAACGATTCGATCTTTTCCCGTAGCTTTCCAATACCCGTTTGTAGTCGCCCGATTTGTCCGATAGCCAGTCGCGTATTTCCGATCTCTGAAGCTAAAGAAGTACCATTCATTCGCATTCAGCTTCGCCACCTCTTCAATTCACCATTAACAAAGTTTGTAAATTTAGCCTCTTGGAAGACTAAAAGGAGTAACCATGTAGAGAGAGAGAGAGAGAATTGTGCAAAATGATCTATAGCTTCTAAGGTCACAAGGAGAGGTGTATAAATATGAATTATGACCCTTTCTCGCTTATATACATATGAACTTGTTTAGGGTAGGATGCATTTGGGCTGTGTGATTGGCTTGGAAGCACAGACCATAGCCTACACATGGGGTCAATTAAAATCTGCAATGCAGTTTATGTTATGTAACAGAGTGAACACACCACATTTTATTGTAATTCATGATCATATGAAGGGAATAAAAAGAGAGATAATAATTGAGTCAATAGTTGAACCTCAACCTAGCTTTTTTCGTTACCCTAAAAAACAATCACTCGTTTTATGGACGATCCGATCTGTAACCAAAAAACAAGTTCCTTAAACAGTGATAATGGAGACTAGAATAGAGAGAGAGAGAGAGAGAGAGAGAGAGAGAGAGAGAGAGAGAGAGATACCGGGAAGCTGCCATGGCTCGCAAACATGCAGATCAATCTCCACCAAAGTACCCTTTAAAACTTCTTCATTCGTGACCTTTTTATACAAGTAATGGCATATCAGCTCCTCATCACTCGGACAGAATCTAAACCCTGGCGGCAGTGTCTCTCCGATGTCTCTTAAACCCATCTGAGTTTTCCGTCAAAAACAACCAAAAAGGAAAAAGGGTTTGAATTTCGAACCAGAATTCAAACCTCGAAAGAATGAAACATTGTGAAGACGATGAAACATGCTGTGCTGTTTATATAAAGTTTGAGCTTGAAGAATGAGTCATCGCTTTGATGTTCCTTACAGTATATTCCAATGGGGTCGTGCCTGTCTAAGGAAGTTAGTTTCCAAGAAAGTTTCGAGTAAAACTAAACTCACAAGAAACCTCTCAGACGTGGTCTTAGAGTAGAGAAATTGCAACTTCAATTGACAAAATGCCAAAATTATTTATTGGGGCAACCTTCCAATTACACCTTTTGTTTTAATTTGTTTATGAAATTAGCATTTTCCAAGAAAGCTTTTTTATCATTGTTTTTTTGGTTGAATGGTTATCTCTTCCCTTAAAGTCTTGGAATACTTTGATGAGATTTAGATACAAAGTTTTGTTTTTTGGGTTCTAAAAATATTTGATTTGTCTCAAAAAGTCTGCCAAATAATGAAATTATTTTCTCTTTGGGGAAACTCGTCCCGTGAGGATAAGAATGATCGTCTACTCAGCCAATATCACTAGAGTTACACAGTATCAAATTATTTAGAAAAGCCAGATAAACTCAATACATAAACAGAGTTCTCTTCATGAACTAAAAAATATAATTACCCCTTTTTGTGAGGGTTTGCTTACGTCCAATACTAAATGATGAGATCATAATTTCACATTGTTTGAATGTGGTCTAGGTGTGTACAACTATTACAAGGTCTTTTGAAATCAAACCCAAAAACAAAATTGTGAGGTTCTCAGCTCAAAGTAGATAAAATTGTATTGTTTAATGGAGATCAAGATATTACAAAAACATGTTTTAAGATAAGAGTCAAGAACATATATGCACAAGTCTCAACTCAAAGTGAATAATATCTTGTTGATGATATCAGAACTCCACACCTTTTTTTTTGGCTATCGAGCTATTGTACAAAACAATAACTTTGTGTATGCCGAGTAGGGACCTTATCATAAGACGAAAATTTTAATACATATCAATCTAAGTTTGATGCATTAAACTTTCTCGATGCTACTATTTTTTATTAGTTTTTTTTTTCTAAAGAAAGGTCAATCGTGTTACTTGAAATTTTGTTGATGCTTTTCCTTAATTAAGCTTTTTGAGGAACTTACATCTTAGTTTCAAATCACAAGCTAAATTTATTAACAAAAAATTGATCGAAAATTCCCACATAAAGGTCGATACAAGGAAGAACTTAAGCACTTATTTTAAATAGACATTATTCGTATCATTTGGTCATCACATACATTACAAGATGATAAATAGTTCATAGGCTCTAAATTATATTTCAATAAATTCAAATAGAGAGTTTACATAAATTCTTTTTTTTATGACAAATAAAATTTTCATGTGTTGAGGGGGGATATACATTTTCTTAAGTTAAATGAACCTAAACAATAACAATAACGTCCCACTATATCATCCTTAAGAAAATCCCCCAAGTATATGATCTACTGTCTAATATGATCAAGGGTTTGAGCAACAAAATTCAAGTTAACAAGAATAATTGGAGGGTTTGATGTGTAGATAAACATTGGAATAAAAGAGATGAACCATTAATAATAATGCAGGAAATCTCTCAAATTATTGATAGTAGGCAGACATGACTGGACGGACATAAATAAACTTGAGATCTCAAATAATAAATGTTTTTGTGCAAAAACAATTGTTGAGTGGATTAATGAGGCAGTTAAACTGCTCATCTGTGTTCTGATTGATACGTCATTTCTGCCGAATTTAAGACAAAATGTACCAAATTAGTCTGGCATGCAAGGACAAAGCCACAGTGATGACGACCAAAAGTCTGGTCTCGTGGAAAAAGTGTTATTATTGTACCCTTTTTTTTTAAAATTTCGAAATAGAAGTGAATTTATTGACGAAGCTTTCTGTAGGGTTCATAAAATACCAACTAATCACATGAGTTATTAAGCCGAAGGCTTATGTCTAGGTGGGTTGTAGTCGATATCATCGTTTTGACTCTTCAGCATCGTATGCTACTACATAATTAACTGGAAATTGCTTTTATAATTGGATTGGCGTTATAATTATCTCACCATTAACCTCAATTTAGCAGGAAAATGTTTGAAGATCTTGAGGTCAATCGTTCTTTTTTTTCATTTTTGCAACAGAGATTTTATTTATGGTGAGTTAATGTTTGGCTAATTAATAATTTACTCTTCTCAATCAGCTCTAATGGTGTGTGTGTGTGTCTCTCTCTATAGATTAAATGATTGGAGGTCTCTATTTCAATTATCCGACGCATCCCTTCTTAATTACCTTCTAGACAAAACTAATAATTTCTTCTTTTCTTTTGGGAAACAATTACATAAATGATTGGTTGTATTTTTGTAAATATGAAGAAAAAAACATGAGTGAGAATTCTAGGGAAATGATTTGGGTCATCAATTATTAGGGAAATGAATCATGAAGATGCTATTGAAGTCATAAACCCTAATTTAGAGTGTAGGCATGCACCAAACAACATGTGGCGCCACGTAATTTATGTTCACGTCATGGGGAAGGTGACTTGTAAGATTATATTCTTAACTAAATCATGGATGTCCCAAGCAAAGGGAAAGGAAAAGCAGATGAGTGAGAATTCTAGGGTTAGGGTTTATGTCCAAGAATGGGAAGTTTTTTTGTTAGGTACAGAAGAGGGATGACGATGGAGAATGAGTGACGGCTTCATATTCCTCTCTAACCCATAATTTCTTCACCCTCTTTCAACTTTACATTCATAAGTTATGGGCTCTCTCTCTCTCTCTCTCTCTCTCTCTCTCTCTCTCTCTCTCTCTCTCTCNTCTCTCTCTCTCTCTCTCTCTCTCTCTCTCTCTCTCTCTCTCTCTCTCTCTCTACGATATTCAAGGTTTCTTTTAAAATAAAATTGAAATAGCCCTGTATAGATAACATAATAACTATGCGGTAATATCACATAAATTTTTTCTGTGTCACATAGCGTCTATCATCGAGGCTCGAGCTACATTTGTATGTTATTTTAACTTTCTAAGTTTAATGTTGTTCTACTTTCAATGTTTTTTATATGCTACTTCTAAATCAGTGTACCGTTTGAGATAAACAAACAATTAACAACGTTGTTAATTTGACAGTTCCTTTCAGCATCCTAATTTGAAATTATAGCCATGGTTGATATACAGTCTAGAGAGAAAAAGAGAATTTCATCTTTTGGGCAAGCTGTTTCTTTAGCATTCATGCAAAGCCACCCATTCGAGTAATCTTTTCAATCCAAAATAATGTAAGTAAAATAGAAAACTATGTTGCAAACAACCATTAATTGCTGCGAAAATCAGCAACTTTTCTAAATTTTGATTTTGAAAGCCACTTTTTTGTAAAGATAAGTATGTATATACCTTCCATTATCCACCCCAATTTAGGGTTTTGAAAGTTGCTGCAGTCCCAAATGACCCACTCCATACCCTAATTTCTATTCTATCAATTACTATATCAATCAAACTAACTTCTTTACATATTTTCTTAACAAAAAATTCAATCCCTCAAAACTATGTTTTATTGCAAATGATATGGTTGCTGCTCATTTTAAAATGGTAAGATTTTTTAGTTACCATTTTAATTTATCTTATTTATTTAATTCCTTAAACTCAGTAACCGTTTTGAGTAGCAGGCGAATATCCAAGAGATTTTTCTCCTTAAGAAGAACCACTAAGGTTACCTAATATCCTCACCGCATTTTTTGGAAAAATTGGTGAGGCACTGCTGTAAAAATATAATCCTTGGAAAACGAAGAATTTCTTTTAGGAAATTAGAATTTCGTGCGGAGTATTTTATCCTTGTTTTGTGATGGTAATGACCGCATGAAAATCAAGTTCTAACCATAAACTTCGCTTAAGGATTTTGGTTCTGTAAACTGGTTTGACTACTTCGACTTTAGGTTCAAAAGCTTGGATTTTTGGACATTTTAGTGAGATAAAACTCGATTTCCATTGAGTTCGTCTGGATTTTTGAATTATTGGCCCTATATGAGGTAGGATTTTCATTTAGATTTTTAAGTTTGAAAATTTGTTTAAAAAGCTGTTAATTTTTACTAAATCGATCAAATTTATACTCTGTTATGCATTGATTGTTTAAAAGTTGGAATTTTACCGAAAAGTTGAAAATTTTTGGAGTTTCATAACTGATATGTGACGCAACGGTTGACTAGGGTTGGAAACTGTTTGACCAAAGAGTTAACAGAGAGGATGGCGTTCGATGACTGGACGTCTGCACTAGAATCGATCGACTAGACCCTTGAAGAGGGGTCAATCAGACATAGTCTGTGGTCGACCGCAGTTATGGCAGAATGGAGGACACTCAAAGAGTGAATGTCCGGACTAGGATCAGTGGATCAGACGCTCGAAGAGGTGTCAACTGAACCTAGTTCACAGTCGACTAGATTGCTTTCTAGGACGACCAGGCTTCTTTGAGGTCGTCTAGATCGGGTTTTAAAAGTAAGAAATTTTTGGAGATTATTCCATGAGTTCCACTAATGGACTACGAGTCCACTCTATCATTAATCAAGCTTCAAATTTTATTATGGAGTCGTTCAAGGTCAAACATAGGTGAAAATCCAAGAACAATGGAAGATTAGTGGAAGGACTTTCCAAAACTATCTACTTTTTGACATTTGACAAGTATTTGACAATTTTAGCATTTGAAACAATGTCATTTCAAAAAGAGTGTTTCATGAAGATTGTACCTGACTTCTTAAGATTTCTAGAATGGCTGGATTGTTAAAATTAGAGTTTGTTTGCTATGTCAAAAGCCTATGGAACCGAGAGCAAAGATTAAGAAAAGTCCAAGTGTCCAAGTTTGGGGACCAAATAAGTCTATACATAGAAACCATCCAAGTGGCCAAGCATCAACAAGGAATAGCAACCAAAAGATCTCTAGACTTAGAGAAGAAGAAAGAAAGAGATTAATTAAATATTCTTTTAATTAATTAATCTAGTAACTACTAAGGAAAGAATTAGACAACTTATATTATGAGCATTGCTTAATTAGTTTACTATTATTTTATAGTTTGTAATTGGCTATTTAAAGCCACCTTATATACATGTTTGACAAAGTGAAGTTGATTAATAAAAACTTTTGCTTTCTTTCGAAATTGGGTGATTCCATTTTCAACCTTTGGTGAGTTATATCCAAGGTATCATTGTGTGAGTAATATCACAAGATTGGGCTCACTTGTGATGGACTATAAAGACCATCTACAAAGACAAATGCCTAAGGACTCATCAACTCCTTCCCTTCCATCCATTTCTCGTCAAGGGCCCAAATTAAAGAGCTATCAACCCATGAAGATCAAGGAGGGCCCACGCCCCTAAAGCTATGAAAAGAAGCCCAAGAATACATGCTTGAAAGGCTAGAAATGCTAGTGGAAAAAGAGATAAGGAAACCTTTCAAAAGCAACCAAGCAAGTGGATAAAACCTAGCCGATTCTTACAAGGATTTGGCAACCATCCAAGTGATGATTCGTGAAGGAAAGTAAATGTCACTATTTTTTGAAGCCAAAGTCAACAAGGAGTTGCCAAAATATGAGCTTTAGAAAGTTACTAAAACTATAGTCTATTAATCTGCCAATTAGGACCGAATACCTAGTGTGTTTCCTTTATTGTTGCTTCCTATTTTATGCTTTGTAATTGCTATATAAAGCCCCCTAATGCTTATGTTTTAGACATTGAAGTTTGAATACAAAAAGCTTTTGCTTATTTCGAAATAGGAGTGATTCATTTTTCAATTGCTTTGGTGAGTGGCATCCAAAGTTGTCCTTGTGAGAGTCATATCACAAGATTGGGCTCATTTGAAGTTGAGTGAGCTCTCTTATTGGCATCCGCAGCCCTACTCCTTGGGGAAAGGTTATGTGAAGTGGTGTCCAACCATCCATCAAGTCTCCATCCGCAAAGTCATAAAAAAGGGAGTGCAAGCTCTCTTACTTTCTATTTCAGACCACTTATTTTCGTCTCAGCATATCTCTCGATTCTTGAAGGATATTTCCAAAATTATTGAAAGAGTTCTTTCCTATTCCATCCAAGGAGACGTGGCATAAATTTTAGCTGAAAAGCTTCTAAAACGAAGAAGTTACAAGCCTCCAAATTCACTTTCCAAAAGTGAATATCGGCCAAAATAAGGAAAGCAAAGCACCGGTCGCATAGATCGTCTGCCAGATCATCCGCCCATCGACCGCCGCACAAAGGTCGAATCTTTGTTGTTTTTTGGACACCATCATCGACTGCGGCCTCAACTGGTCCTCGACCGCTAGTCAGAAAGCTGCCTCCATTGTTTATTCCACATCTCTCAACACTCCAACACTCCAAGGATATATTTTCAAGTTATATTCTAATTCCCTTCCCCTAGTGCATCATTTGGTATTAGAGCTAAAACGTTTCCTAATTCAATTCTTCTTTCTTAATGATGACACGAGGAGCAACGAAAATGGCACACAAAGACGAGGCGAATATCATTCCAAACACCAAGCCACCATCATCGCAAGCTGAGTCAAACATGCTAGAGTTAATTAGAGCACTTCAATTACACGTGGCACAACTCACAATGGCGCAAAATCAACAAAAAGAAAAGCTTTCCCCCTTCGATAATGAGGAAGATTTTGCAAGAGAAGAAAACGAGTATGGAGGCTTTCCTCAAAGAAGACAAAGCCAAAAGGACGATTTAAATATTGTCAAGGTATCCATTCCGCAGTTCAACGGCTCAAGCAATGGTCACAAATATATTGAGTGGGTGGATAAAGTGGAAAGAATATTTAAGTGCTACAATTTTTCGAAACTAAAGAAGTACAACTAATAACACTCGAATTCACAGGATATGCAAGCATATGGTGGAGCAACATTAGTGTAAAGAGAAGACAAATGAGAGAGGAAATCGGACTTGGATACTGTTAAAGAGGCTCATGAATGAGAAGTTCGTTCTAAACCATTACCATAAAAAACTCTACTATCAATTGCAAAGTCTCAAGCAAGGTACCTCCATCGTGGAAGAGTATATGGCCGAGTTTGAAACCTAGCAAACAAGATGTGATTTGCAAGAGCTGGAAAACTAAACAATTGCAAGGTTCATCCAAGGACTTCACTTTGACATTGGAGACATTATTGAACTACAATCTTACACCTTGAAGGATGTGATCAAGTTGGCTCTAAAGGTTGAGAAACAAAAGAAAAGGAAAGAGAAAGAGAGGGTTAATCGACTCCCTCAAAGGAATACAAGCTCATCCAACCCACCACCTAAGCTTGATGACAAAGTTACAAACATGAAAAGTGCTACTACAAAGACAAGTGACGACAAAGATCTACCTATGGAAGCACTACAGCCAAAGACAAAGAGAAATCAAATGTTTCAAATGCCTTGGAATCGGACACTATGCCCGCCAATGTCTAAATATAAAAGTGATGATAGTGAAAGAAGACACTAGTGAGATTGAAAGTGAGGATGAAGGTGAGACACGAGAAACGCACAATGAGGAAGAACAAGTGGAAACAATATATGCTCACGAGGGTCCATTCCTTATTGTAACATCCCAAATTTTATTTTCCCCAAATTGTAAACTCTAAAACTTTTCCTAAATTGATTTACAAAAGTAGGTTTAATTTGGTCGTTATAAACCCTAAATTACAAAATTTAGTCAATCTTTGGAAATAGTAAAAACCAATATTTAAGGCGGAAGCATTTAAAAAAAACAATCATATTTATTATCAAAATAGTTTAAGTCTATTTATTAGGATTTGTACTAATCAATTCTATCTCATGAAATCAACTTGTACGAAACATTATTGAATACGAAACATTTATTTGAAACTTAATTAAAACAGAGTTTATTTAATATACAAATACAACGAAATTTATTCAAATAACTTTAGAAATTTAAATACTAAGTAGAGTTTATTTTAAACTAGTAAAACAACAATATGAATAAAATTTATTCTTCTGACCCATCATTGAAATTCTCAATATTTCCCTATGTATGCTCTTCTACCTCTGGAAAATCTTGGATCAGCCCAAAATCATCTTCTATTAAAAATTCACCTACATCACAAAGGTAAGTAGTGAGATAAACTCAGTAAGTAAAAATATTTTTATGCACAACTAATTTAATCTAATGCATTACTGAGTTTCCATGCTTAAAGTTACATACTGGTTGGAATTCATTTTCCAGCCCTACCAAGTTTCAAGCTCTCATTAGCTATCACAAGGTTTCATGCGTTCATGCTTTCATTAGTCATCTCAAAATTTCCTACCAAGCTTCAGGCTCTCATCAGCCATCGTAAGGTTTCAGGCGTTTAGGCTTTCATTAGCCATCTCAGAGTTTTTCCATCAATTATATCATATTCACACATATACAGGATGACCTATCAATTTTTATCTTTATTTATTATATGTCAATAACTAATCATGCTTTCACAGTTCAAAATATCATGAGCAAAATAATATAATAAAGTTGCAAAAGAATTTAAATAAAAGTCTACTTTGTGATGTAGGGTCAATGGCCAAAACGTTGAAAAACCATATCTTTACTTACTTGGATTCCGAGAGAGTAAGAGATTTGGGAAATTTCAAGTCCTTCAACGAACTAGCCTATCGAAAGAATTTATCGATTAATTTTCCCTAATTAATAATATTAATCATTGAAAGAGATTTAGACAGAAATTCGTTACTGTTAAAATCCTCAATTGGGTCGAAGATGAATTCGGGTTAGGTCGGCTCAATAAATGGGACCAGTTTCGTTTGGTTAGGTTGGATCGGTTCAGTTCGGTTGGGCTGGACCGGTTCGGTTTGTTGGGCTGGGTTCTATCCGGTTCACTTAAACTGGACCGGTTCGGGTTGACTCTTTCAAATAACCGATCTGCTTCTCCTTCTTCATCTTCTTCGTTCTTCGAAAACCATCGACAAAGAGCTCCTTCTCTGTTTTGCGATGAGAGAGCTCCTCTCTCTGGTCAGATGTCGTCGATCGCTGTTGTAGGAGTATTGCCGCGATGAAGAGCTCGGCTAGAGAAGAGTTTGCTCGGGAAAGGATTTTTGTCGCAGGTAGAGGTAAGCTTCAGAGAACTCTGAAGATTTTCGTTGTTTTTTGTGTGGTTTGCATCACCGGTGAGACCCTCAATTTATAGTAGAGGTATCACCATTCCTTCCTTACAAGGAACGTTTTGAATCTGCCCTTCCATTGGGTCCATATTCAACGACGGGGTAGGAAACATTTCTGGTTGCCTAGTAACGCTCCATCTCACATAGGATATTTGGAAGGTGATTAGTATTGGATTTTGATTGAGCTGGATTAGGAAAGAGTGTCATTCTGATAGGTCCCAAACTCTAAGTCAACAAACAATCGGATCTTATAGTTGGCTATGTGCTAAACCCGAACACCAGATTTAAAACAATTATAACTTCAATTGCATAAGAGTTTTGAGCTCAAATTTACAAAGCAGCTAGTAGTCACACTATATTAAATCACCAGTAAAATTCAGCTTGAAAAGCGTCGTTCAAACGAAGTTATGAGTATGGCAATCTGGAACTCAGAAATGGAAAATTCGCGGAAAAACAGCTTTGCACCTATCTTAGCAAAACGGTCATATCTTTAAAATTACAAGTCCAAATCAAATGAAATCACTCACCATTTCACAAGGACAGGAATGCCAATGATCACAGAGAAAATTGTAGTAGTGATCTTCAGAGAAATCAGAAGAAAATTGTGTAACAAGTCGAATCACGGATCTAGGGTTAGCATCCAAAATAGATTTTCGATAACAAAAGGGGTAACAATGTATTGCTTCAATTTACTTCTCCATATCACCAAATAAAGCCCCAAACTTTATAATTACAGAACAATAACAAATTGGGGGTGAATTTACAGAAGCACCTTTTTGGAGAATCAATGGAACTAAGGGCACTAAGTTGGTCTGCGATCTCCCACTCGGCAGAGAGAGGAGACTTGTTCGGATGTTTTGGAGAACACCACTCCAACCTAGCTTTTACAGTGGTCTTCTACCTCCACGCCACAAGGACAACCTCAAGATGAAGTTGTTGGAAGAGGTAGTATGAGTCCTCTCCTCCTAGGCCACGCAAGAACAAAGGAGACGACTAAATCACCAAAAAGGGGTAGAGAGAAAACTCTCACAAAGATTCAATAATCAGATTTTAGGTTTCAAAAATCCCTCCTAAGGTTACAACAAAAGAAATTACAACTTTGCCCTTGAAACTTCAAAATTTGGGCATGAGGGCTCGATTTACATGCAAACCGAGCACCTCCATTTATACATCAACAAAAACAATTTAAATTCTACAAAACTAAATCCTAACCAATCATCCAACAATCCAAAACATTTAAAACCATAAGTTTAACGTGAAACTTCAATAAAATACTCTTAAACAACCTTGGTGTCTTCGGCCTATATAAGCTCTTTCAAGCTGGGATAATATGGTCTAAGCCGATTAAGATTCGCATGGCTCCACTTGAGAACGAGGTACAAAACTTCCTTGTCTTAGTGTGTTGGCTTCTCTGTAAACTCCCATGAATTGTTACCCCTGCAAAATAATAAATTATTAGATAAAAATGAGCATCATGGCTCAGCTCAGACAGTAGGGTCTTGGGACACATCATCCTCCCAGAGTGATTGAGAATTTGACCTCAAATCCATGACTTAACCTACTTTTTCTTTTTTACCTCTTCAAGTACCCTTACAACCATGTTTGGAAGCTTTGGAAGCTTTGTGAGCTTGAGCATGAATCCAATTCCATTTTGTACAATGTTTTTGTTTCCATCAACCCCAATGAAACACCATGAAACACATAATTGTAAAAGACAAAAATTAGGAATTGGCAGCAGTTTGTGTAATTTCGACAACAATAAAAATGGGCTAATTGGTGGCATTTAGTCTTGGTTTTTGAACAGTCCATCACCATACAAGTTAAAAATAAACCCTCAAAATTTCAAGGCCAAACGCCAAGGCAATAAAAAGTTATGATAGGAACACTGAAACTTGTTCGGATTGACAAGGATGATTTTTTGGAACGACAGTTTTCGGAGTGAACTTGTAATAGCCATATCTTGGACAATTCAATGAATTTTTTCACGAAATGTGGACAGCACAGACATTTATGAGTGAGGTAACCCTCCACCAAAATTCACAATTAAAATCGTTATAACATAAAAGTTATGCTGAAGGGAACCCACTGCCCGAAATGGTGCAAGCAAAATTACAGTTTTGGATACTATCTTGAAAATGGCACACAATCAACAATCCGCATCCAAATAAGCTCAAATTTCATACACGCTACATCAATCCCATAAAGAACAAAATCCCAAATTTTCAGAGTAGAATTCGCATTACAAATATTAGAAAATTGCAGCAAACATACCAGCGCGGTCATCTTTCCACAATCCGAGAATAAATTTATTTATATGCTTCCTGGAACAACTCTTTCAAGGTTCACCAACACATTGTCCACCCGGGTCAAATGGGAAACATTTGTTCACATCATGAGTCAACTCATTCTTATCAGAGTGCCCATATAAAAGAACAATAATAAAACCTTCAATGATCATATCTGGATAGTCTATCCTTCCTTTTCGGGCATTAAGGCTTTGTTTCCATACACTTTCTTCATGCTTGTGATACCAAAAGAAAAATTTCTACCAAGTCTCACAAATCTTCTTTTCTCCTAAGTAGCGAGTTAGATCCGCACCTTGAACTACAAATACGGTGGATTTTAGAAGCCCGCTCATTAGTATCCTAGGATTGCCATCTTTCAAGAAAATGTCTTCTATGGGGTCATACCCACCCTTAAGCTCTTTAGTATATAAAAAATTCCAAGGACCAGAGCCTTTTTAATTAATATGCAGCCTTTTAATCCAATAAAATCCAAAAAGTTTAGCATTTAACTCGGACAAAAGAGAGTACCTTGATTTTAGTGCACCGGTCAATATTGTCGTCTTCTTGTTCTTATCCTTGATCGCATATGGATGATAATCTAGTAGCTCGCTTCCAAATATAAGTAAAGTAGCATTTTCTATCGTGTTCTTCTTATGGTGCCGAATGTAAGGACAAAAATCCAAGTTCTCCTCCCACCGCACATACAATCTACAAATTTGATTCGACATTTTTCTTTCTTCAATCTCCCTTTGAAGTCTAGTCAAAACTAACGGTTCCCTTCTTGCCATCACTAGAGGAGTTTCGCATGTTTCCCTTCTCATGAAGTGGTTCTTCGATTGTTTTTAAAATAGGAAAAGTTTGGTTAGAGCAACTCAGGCTAATTAACTCTTCAAAACTGACTTCCTTTTCCATACGAGATTCAATTTCAAGAAGTGGACCTTCAAGTGGAAATACAACTTTTTCAAAATCTTCTTTAACATTATCCAATACCAAAGAGTTATCATTCTTCTTTTCTTCAACCCACACATGTTCTTCAACTATTTCTTTATGATCAATTCGTTGCATAGGTTAAGAGTTTGCAAACTTTATTGAAGCTGAGAGTCTGTCAAGATGTTGAGCTATATGTTGCAAAGAGCGCTCGAAGTTCAACTCTTGGGCTTGCTGCCTTTTTGAAACACTCTTCTTGGATCAAATTGGTTGTGGAGAGGATGAGAATATCTTCGTAATCTTCGGAGCATATTTGTTTCTCAAAAATCTCTTCATTAATTTCCACGACTTTATAGCATCTTTACCGCATTCCGTTCTCTCATGATTTATTCTTTTCCATCAAAGGGAAGCTTTTCCTTTAAGTCTCGAAGAAGCTATCTTAAATTTTCCCCAATCTGAAAATTCATGAGTTAAAAAAAGTTCTTCCAACTCCTCTTCCCAATCTAAATAGTCTTCGATCCATTCTGAACCACTGAAGGAAGGATTAGACGCTAGAAACTCTTCTTTTGCTGTAAGGTAACTTTTTGAAAAAGTTTGGCCTCTGGTCATCTTTAAGAATGGTAAATTTCCTTAAATAATCAGAGTATAAAAATAGGAGCGAGGCTCTGATACCAAATGATAGGTCCCAAACTCCAAGTCAACAAACAATTGGATCTTATAATTGGCTATGTGCTAAACCAGAACACCAGATTTAAAACAATTATAACTTCAATTGCATAAGAGCTTTGGAGCTCAAATTTACAGAGCAGCTAATAGTCACACTATATTAAATCACCAGAAAAATTCAACTTGAAATGCGTCGTTCAAACGAAGTTATGAGTATGGCAATCTGGAACTCGGAAATGAAAAATTCTCGAAAAAACAACTTTGCGCCTATCTTAGTAAAATGGTCATATTTTAAAATTACAAGTCCAAATCAAACGAAATCACTCACCATTTCACAAGGACATGAAGGCCAATAATCACAGAGAAACTTATAGTAGTGATCTTTAGAGAAATCAGAAGAAAATCGTGTAACAAGTCGAATCACGGATCTAGGGTTAGCATCCAAAATAGTTTTGCAATAACAAAAGGGGTAACAATGTATTGCTTCAATTTACTTCTCCAAATCACCAAATAAAGACCTAAACTTCATAATTACAGAACAATAACAAATTGGGGGTGAATTTCTAGAAGCACCTTTTTGGAGAATCAATGGAACTAAGGGCACTAAGTTGGTCCGCGATCTCCCACTCGGCGGAGAGAGGAGACTTGTTCGGATGTTTTGGAGAACACCACTCCAACCTAGCTTTTATAGTGGTCTTCTACCTCCACGCCACAAGGACAACCTCAAGAAGAAGTTGCTGGAAGAGGTAGAATGAGTCCTCTCCTCCTAGGCCACGCAAGGACAAAGGAGACGACTATGATGATGGAGGTGAGGAGGTGAAGAGGTGAAGTAAAACCAAATCACCAAAAAGGGGTAGAGAGAAAACTCTCACAAAGATTCAATAATCAGATTTTAGGTTTCAAAAGTCCCCCCAAGGTTTCCTTAGAATGCCCTAAATCACTTTAAGGTTACAACAAAAGAAATTACAACTTTGCCCTTGAAACTTCAAAATTTGGGCATGAGGGCTCGGTTTACATGCAAACCGAGCACCTCCATTCCTACATCAATAAAAACAATTTAAATTCCACAAAACTAAATCCTAACCAGTCATCCAGCAATCCAAAACATTTAAAACCATAAGTTTAACGTGAAACTTCAATAAAATACTCTTAAACGACCTTGGTGTCTTCGGCCTATGTAAGCTCTTCCAAGCCGTGATAATATGGCCTAAGCCGATTAAGATTTGCATGGCTCCACTTGAGAACGAAGTACGAAACTTCCTTGTCTTAGTGTGTTGGCTTCTCTGTAAACTCCCATGAATTGTTACCCCTGCAAAATAATAACTTATTAGATAAAAAGGAGCATCATGGCTCGGCTCAGACGATAGGGTCTTGGGACACATCACATTAGGATTGAGTTGATTTTGGAAATTTTCTTGATTGTGGGTGATTGTTTTAGAAATGGGAATAAGTGGTCTCCCGATTAGGGTTAATTTCCCAAAATTGAAGGAATTGAATAAGATTGACTGAAATTAAGGTTTGACTTATTCTTAATTGGACAGTTTGGATAAATTTTGGGATTTTTTAAATTTGGATGTTACAATTGTGGTAGCTCGCCCTGTGAAGGCTAGGAAATGCTCAGGTGTGGGTCCGGCCCATATTAGGGGGCACAATCCCACATCGCTTGGGAGAGTAAAAAATGCATGGTTTATAAGCATGGTTCTCCTCCCTACCTAGTACAACGCGATTTGGGCTAATCCCAAAAACAAAACAGTGCGGCTTCGGCCCAAAGCGGACAATATTGTATTAGAAGCACCGGGGGACATTACAAATGGTATCAGAGTGAAATCTCAACCAGAAGTGTGGCCAACGAGGATGTCGGGTCCCCAAGGGGTGTAGATTGTGGTAGCCCGCCCTGTGAAGGGTAGGAAAGGCCCAGGTGCGGGTCCGGTCCATATCAGGGGGGCACAATCCCACATCCCTTAGGAGAGTAGAAAATGCATGGTTTATAAGCATGGTTTCCCTCCCTATCTAGTACAACGCTATTTGGGCTAATCCTAAGAACAAAACCGTGTGAGCTTCGGCCCAAAGCAGACAATATTGTACTGGGAGCACCGGGGGACATTACACTTATGATCATTCAAAGAGCACTCAATACTAAGGCAAGCATCGATGAATGTCAAAGAAAAAATATCTTCCATAGTCGTTGCAAGGTCAAGGATAAAATTTGTTTGCTAATTATTGATGGAGGTAGTTGTGCTAATGTGGTTTCTATGGAATTAGTAAGAAAATTGGGCATAGGGACAACCATGCATCCGAATTCCGACCCTTACAAGCTAAGTTGGTTGAACGACAAGGAAGACATTAAGGTTAGTAAGAAAGCTTAAATTGAGTTCTTTATCGAGAATTTCTCAGACAAAATATTATGCGATGTGGTTCCTATGAGCGTGAGTCATCTACTTTTACGAAGACCATGAACGTATGATTGAAAAACTATGCATGATGGCCTCACCAATTGTTACATATTCAAGCTCCATGGAAAGATAATCAAATTAACTCCACTTACACCAGAACAAGAAGTCTAAGATGACGAAGCAATAAAGGAAAATAGGATGAAGACTACTTTATTCATATCAAAGAAAGAAGATTTGGGGGCAAATCAACAAAAACCTAGAGAAGATGATGGACTACAAAGCCCATCTACTAAGACAAAGGCCCAATGACTCATCAACTTCTTCCCTTCCATCCATTTGAAAGGTAACTCATCAATGACCCAAATTAAAGAGCTACCAACCCATGAAGATCAAGGAGGGCCCATTCCCCTAAAGCTATGAAAAGAAGCCCAAGAAGACATGCTTGAAAGGCTAGAAATGCTAGTGAAAAAAGAGATAAGGAAACCTTTCAAAAGTAACCAAGCAAGTGGACAAAACCTAGCCGATTCTTACAAGGATTTGGCAACCATCCAAGTGATGATTCGTGAAGGAAAGTACCTGCCAAATGTCACTATTTTTTGAAGTCAAATTCAGCAAGGAGTTGCCAAAATATGAGCTTTAGAAAGTTACTAAAACTATCGTCTACTAATCGGCTAATTAGGACCAAATACCTAGTGTGTTTCCTTTATTGTTGCTTCCTATTTTATGCTTTGTAATTGGCTATATAAAGCCCCCTAATGCTTATGTTTTAGACATTGAAGTTTGAATACAAAAAATTTTCGCTTATTTCAAAATAGGAGTAATTCCTTTTTCAATTGCTTTGGTGAGTGGTATCCAAAGTTGTCTTTGTGTGAGTCATATCACAAGATTGGGTTCACTTTGAGTTAAGTGAGCTCTCTTCTTGGAATCTGCAGCCCTACTCCTTGGAGAAAGGTTGTGTGAAATGGTGTCAAACCATACATCAAGTCTCCATCCGCAAAGTCATCAAAAAGGAAGTGCAAGCTGTCTTACTTTCTATTTCCGACCACTTATTTTCTTCTCAGCATATCTCTTGATTCTTGAAGGATATTTTCAAAATTCTTGAAAGGGTTCTTTCCTATTTCATCTAAAAAGACGTGGTCTAAATTTTAGCTTAAAAGCTTCTAAAACAAAGAAGTTACAAGCCTCCAAAGTTCATTTTCCAAAAGTAAATATCGACCAAAATAAGGAAAGCAGAGCATCGGCCATGTAGATCGTCCGCCAGATCATCCGCCCATCAACCGCCACACAAAGGTCAAATTTGTGTTGTTTTTTTAGATGCCATCATCGATCGTGGCCTCAACTGGTCCTCGACCGCCAGTCCAAAAAGCTGCTTCCATTGTTTATTCCACATCTCTCAACATTTCAACACTTCAAGGACATATTTTTAGGTTATATTCTGATTCTCTTCCGCTGGTGCATCAACTTGTAATTTGGGTGAGTTCTCTTATTGGCATCTGCGTTCTTACTCCTTAGAGGAAGAGGGTGTGAAGTGGTGTCCAACTTTCCAAAGACGCTTCATCGACAAATCATCCATACAAGAGCAATCATCACAATTACTTTCTATTTTTGGTGACCTAATTTTTATCAAGCATATTTTTTAATCCATGGTGAATATTTTTATTATTCTTAAAGGGATCTTTTCATTATTCATCCAAGTATATGTGGTCCAAATTTCAGCTCAAAAGCTTTTAAAACGAGGGAGTTATTGAATCTCATGGTGAGACTTTCCATATTGAATTTTGTGGCCAAATAAGGAAACTAAAGAACTGGTCGACCAGTCCAACCACCCGCTCGACCGAACCCTTCATCTGCTCGCCCCTGCGAGTGTAGCGGTTGACCCTCCTGTCGATCTCTGCTTGCCTTTGATCGACCGCCGCGCCTGCAAATTGCCCATTCGGTTGATCAACCCTTAAAAGATTGCATCCACACTTCTTCAACCAATTATCCAACACTTCATCATATTTCTTCAACATATTTTACAGGTTATTTCTTTACCTTTTCCGCTTGTGCATCATTTGATGATATCAAAGTTAAATTGATTCCTACTAATTCATGATATTTTTTTTCAACACAATGACGAGGGGAGAAAACTACTCATGAAGTTATTTTTTAGACGAGGAAAATTCACCACCATCAATTCTGACTTTTAGTGGTGCCAAAGATTATTACGTTTGGGAGGATGAAATCCAAGAGATTATTTAGAAGGCGTACCATTCGAAAAAAAATATTTGGTAAACTTATCTCTTCTAAATTTCAAGGAAAAGTTTTATTATGGTGGAATAATTTGGTCACTTACAGAAGAGAATATGGGAAAGACAAAATCAAAACATCGTTTGAGATGAAGAAACTTTTGAGATGAAGGCATGCTCCACGTTTTATCAAAACCGTCCCACTCCCACCACCAATCACAAGGTATGAAAGTTCTCCCGAAAGTCAAAAATTTCAAGTTGATAAAATTAGCACATTGTTATAACGACTTGAAGTAAATATATCGAGCACTCCAACCTTATAAGCAAAAGACTACGATGAGGTATTAGAAGGTGTTCTTGAGCAAATTGAATAAGAGGTAATTTATGCCAAAGAAGAGTCAATACTAACTTTGGAGTCCCAAATAGAAGAGGAAAAATATCAAGAAGAGCAAGTACCTGAAACTATAACGACCAAATTGACTCTTTGGCGACAACAACACAAAAGGAGCAATCTTTTCATATTTCATGCTCCAACGTGAACAATGTTTGGTCTTTATTCATTAAGGATGAAATTTGTGCTTACATGGTTTCTTTTATCATGATTAAGGAGGGGTCTTGCTTTGAATTATTGATGCATGGTATTACTTACAAATTTTTGTGGCACATTGATAAGGACCACAATGTTCATCATCCTCAATTCAGAATTATTGACTAAAGCAACAACGATAAACAGGGAAAAGTAAAGGTACCAAGATCGAAGTGAATAAATCTGCATGAAGAAGTGTAAATGATAATTCTCAAATTGGTGGAAAAACAAATGCCAATCAAGGCATGTTATGTGCAATAAACCAGAGACACTGCCTTTATAATCCAGAGACAGAAAACCAAAAAAAAAAGAGTGAATATCTACATAATTTAAACCGAAAATATAATCCACAATAAATTCCCAATTTTTCAACTACGAAATGTTCTAAAATTTTTAAATCAGAAACCCTAATTGCATATGTACACCTTTGTGTTTCTTCCCTCAGCAATAGACGACTCGAACTAAAAGGGGGCTGCCAAACAACTCGTCCTCGTCCGTCGTCTTCGCAAGTTGTCTTCGATCGTCTTCGCAAAGAAGAGAGATGGTCGTCTTCGCAGAGCAGGGAGTTGGCCGAGTTTGTTCTCAGAGTGTTGATTGTCTCTATGAAGAGTAATTTTGTTCTCCAACTCCAAGTGCATCCCACGCCACTATTTTAATGGATGAGTAACAGTGGTAACATCTTAAACTTTGAGGTGTTAAAATTCAAAATTTAAAGTTTAGGGTGTCAGTTGAAAGGACTCTGATAAGCTCCAAGGGCGACAAGAGCTTAAATTAAATAAATCGGCCAACAAGCTGTGAATTAAACAGGACCAGCAACAATAAACAGAGTAGTTCTCCAAATGCAAATGTGACCTTTGGCTAGTTTTTGGAGGACACTTAATTAACTCAATCAGATAAGTTGTATCAAAATTCCAGATCAGAACTCATTCCGAATCTCCAGTTATAGCCGAAATAAGATATTACCAAATACAGGGTTTCTTCCGAGCAGTTTTGACGACCAGAAATACAACAGCGAGAACTCTCTCCATATAACTCCAATAATTCCCAAAATTGACAGGTAGCTTCGTCACTCAACAAAGAATAAATCTCTAGAAGAAATAAAATCAAGAAAACCCATGCAAGGGCTTCGAAACAGAACAACAATCGACTGCAGTAAACAGATTGCATAGAAAAACAGATTCTTCGGTTAACAACATTTCCAGAATATCTCCATCTTCACTAAGAACGACGCCTATATCTCATAACACAAATAAAGACCACCAAATATAAAGAGAATAGATCCAGAATAACCAGGTCTTACCAACAATAATCTCGAAAATACCAAATGAAACCATGGAGTCTGATTAGTCCTCCTACCGTGAGAGGATCAGAATACTCGGCTTAATCAAGGATTAAGCACTCTCCATGGGGTCTAACGTTTCTCCTATCTCCACACTACAATTGCAACACAAGGGTGATGTTTGGAAGAGACAGTAACCCTTCCAACTTTCTCAAGAAACGCTACAAAGAGCAGCAAGTTCGGGTTTGAAGAGAGGAAGGCCGAGATGAGGGAGGCCGCGCGAAGCTTCTCTTTCAAAAAACACAAGTCTTCTTTCTATTTTTCCAAAAGTGAATCTGATTCACCAAAAAGGGGTATTAAACCCTAAGGTTTTACAACAAAAATAAAAAGACTAAAATGCCCTTAACAAGCCAAAAATTGGGCATGAGGGCGCAGTTTACATGCAAACCGCGCACCTCTCAAAAATAGCTCACAAAACATAGAATCCAACCAAATAACCAACAAAAACACAAAGTTCAGCCACAACACATTCTAAATATAAAAGGGAAGTAGTTAAGGAACTAATATGTAGATGCATTACAACCTTTAAGGTGGTTCAAGGTTGGACGAAGTAATGAAATCCGTCGGATGTGAGCTAATCCAAGTAATGGCATGAAACGGTCTTCCTTTATCCTCGTGAGTTGTCCCTTCCGTAAAATCCCATAAATTAGGCTTTCCTGCAAAAAAAGAATTAGTTAAGAATGAAATAAGTCTCTTGGCTCGGGCACGCGTCATTGGACCTCGGTTCACATCAGACTCTCATACTTCAGGGGCTAAATTGATAATTACCCTAAAAATATATGTTTAAATTTTCTAGATGTGACAAAAATGTTCCAAACAGAACCTTTTCATTGTCTAATTTCCAATTTTATCTTATAGTTTACCAAAACTTTCCAAAATTCGTAACTTTCATTAAACATGACCAAATACTTTGATTCCAATGCTATAGTTCCGTCAAACTGTATATTAAAACATACTCAAATAATTCTTAAATTAGAAATCATTAAAGTCAGTCAGTGCTATCAAAACAGATACTGGTCACATTTCCCAATTTTGAACCAAACATTACATTAAGTGTTTAAACAACACTTTAATTGAGAAATCCATCAATCAATTGCCATCAACATGCATTTAGGACATAAACAAGTATCTTTAAATCCAAAAAACTCAAGCATGAAATCCAATTTCAAGATCTCTCCATTAAAACTTCAAGCAACACTTATAATATTTATTTTCTCATTAACTTTATACTTATAAACACAATCATCTCTTAAACTCACTTAAACTTGGAAAGAACTTCACTAAACTTTGGAGAGCTACTGGAGTTGTGGATTTGTTGCTTGAGATTTTGAAGAACCAAGTCTCTCTATTTATAGAAATTCAAAGTGGTGAGTCATAACTCAAGGTGTCAACAAACTTCGTATGGTGTTTCTAAGTGTTAGTTAAGGTGTCAACCATCTATTTTCCTTCTTCAATTATAAGACACCAATTAAGGTGCATAACTTCAGCCATGACATGTCATTTTCTAGTAGGTTTTAATGATTGGTCACATTGTCGATTGACCGCTCACTCAAACTCCAATCGACCACACGACTATTTTCAAAGGCAAATCCAACATTGGATATTCGCTATGAACACCCATACATCTGCTATAGATACCAGCTTCCCATTTATTTTTAAATGTCTGCACAAGCGTTCCACGTGAAAAAATGAACATTTAGACATTCGCTTCTGTGAAAGACTTAATCCTCGGATGCTAGCTACTTGCAAAAACCAGCGTGTCCATTGCGGAAGCCTATGCGTTCACTACATATATCTATTATTTTCTTAAATTTTCACAGACATTCCCACATCTATGACCATGTGTCCAAGTATCAGTAGACCTTATCCTTTTGAAGACGCTCACACTTTTGCGGATGCCAATATCTCCACAGAAACATCCTCCTTTGATCAAGTATCCGCGGACACCTTATCATTTGATCCAATATCTGCGAACACTTTCTCTTCCGCACCCAAAACTAGAATTTCAATATAACTTCTTAAGATTTCATTTTATTTCTCCATCTAAATTTCAACTTACTCTACATCAATAATAATGAACTATTTTTAAACCCTTAAATACTACCATAAAATATTACTTTATATAAAATTGTACTTCAAATTTTCTCAGGTGTTACAGTTGCACTTTATTCAAGTGATATGGATTTAAAAACCTTACTTTTTTTGGCCTTGTGGCTCATAAAATAAATAATTGTCATAATATTCTCCTTTTCTAGTTGCATTAGGTTCTGATATCATTTGTGGCACCACCATCTTTACAATTTCAGGATCTTGTGCTTCATGCAATTGAATCTACAATGAGATTCACTTGATTTAGTAATGTCGATGAGTTATGTCTTTTACTAAGCTTGAAGTTAGATTAAATTTATTCTTAGATATAGGGATACTAATCCCTTAAAATCAAACATGGATTCCATGAAGAGGCCATCACAATCATAGGTAGGGATGATGCCCAAAGGTTTACCTTTAGATGTCAAATTGGTTCATTATTTCTTCATCACTTGCAGTTTCTAGATTTTAAGACAACACAGAGAAAAAGATACAATGATGAAGTCAGTATTCATTTGAATTAAGGGTAATTGAAATCAAAATCGCATGCGATTCACTTCATACAAATTAAAGGATTTTATAACTACTATGGCCAACGTTCATACACCAAATTGTTAGAAAAGAAGTATGTGCTATCATAGATGAATTTACACCTAATATCACTATTTATATTTGTGAGGACCCGTTTTCTATTTTTTTTTTACACATTTTAAATAATTGTCTAACGTATTTCAAAAATATTATTAATACCACGGAAAACTTTTTAAATAAAATAATTATTGAGTAAACTTTTAAAAACTTTAGTACAACGGAGGACATTAATCTAACATTAGCAAGCATCAAAGTACTATTTTTACTTCTTCTTACCAAAACATTGTATTAGTTCAAGATAACATTCCAAAACATAGGTTATTATGAGTTCATATACATATAACCTAACATAAAACGTTATTCTACCAACCATATTTTGATATCACTACTATTACACAATGTATGTTTTATGACTTATACTGCATAAGTCGTAGTCATTGTAATAAGCCAAGAGTGCAGTTGTTGAAATACATCCTCAACTGGTACATTAGTTAGATCCATCTACATATGTAACCTCATTGTATTAGTCACCTACATCACAAGGTTCAAACTATGAGTTTAATGTTCAACAAATAATAGAAAATGAATGTAAACATGTCAATGTGATTCTGTTTCGTAAAATCATGCACAATTTTCTTTTTCAGTCTTTCTTTTCTTATCACTAACAATTTGATCATTGTGACAACAGTTTAGAGGAGAATAGACATTATTTAGTCTACCTCACAGAACAACTTAATTCCACCTGGCCACACAACGACCCATTACATATTTTTTTTTCATTTCAATCTTTCGTATAAGAAAAAGTCTGCATGAAAGTCATTTCAAGCCTTTCATAAAAAATGATTCATATACAATGTCATCAACACCTCTAATTACATTATGTCATGTTGTAATCATACCAAATATCAATTCAAATCACACATGCACAGTAACATCATCCCAATCTCAATCATACCGCCATGCATTTGTCCTCATGCTATCGAGTGCTTTCACGTATAATATCACATAGAATTATAACATGGACATTCTCAAATTACATGTCATGAATCAACCCAACTCAGATCATAACATATGCATCTCAATCAACATTCTTTAGCAAAACAAAACATTGTACGCATTTTAACATGTTATTACACATAGCCATATATACATATACTGTCCTAGCACCTTATAACGTAGGCGTTAAGCCAAATACACTCATCATTCCTTATCTTGAACTCTTAATACAATTTACAGTCAATTTATTTTCAAATAATAACATCATTCAATATAAGTATTTGCATAATTTATACAATTGTAGGGTAAAAATGACCGGGTATTACGATATTTGATTTACCTGAGCATAAACTAATTTGTAACAATTTAAAAATCATTTCCATATGAAATGACGGTTTTGACCATCAAGGATTTGGTGAATTTCATCAGGATCTCTAAATTTCAATCTGCGTGGTTTGACCATTTGCAAGTACCATTCTTTGACGCTACGTCTACCTCAACAGGCAACGCTTTTTCGTCAGCAAGCTTCGAATTTACTTCATCTTAGATTTCTTTTTCTCTGCAAATCCATCTAAATAGCGTCGAATCCGAGTTCACGTTCAGGGAAGGAAGCAAACAATGTCTTTTGGAGAAGACGAGGAGACCTTCGAGCACACCCTTCTGGTCGTTCGTGAGGTTGCCGTTTACAAAATCCCCCCTCGAACTACTTCTGGGGGATACAAATGCGGAGAGTGGCTGCAATCCGATAAGATCTGGACCGGTCGTCTTCGGGTTGTGTCGTGCAAGGACCGCTGCGAGATCCGGTTGGAGGATCCGATTTCCGGTGAGCTTTTCGCTGCCTGTTTTGTCAATCCAGGCCAACGGGAAAATGCGGTCGAGACCGTGCTTGATTCGTCTCGATATTTTGTGTTGAAGATCGAAGATGGTCAGGGTAAGCATGCTTTTATAGGGTTAGGGTTTTCGGAGAGAAACGAAGCCTTTGATTTCAATGTGGCATTGTCTGACCATGAGAAGTACGTTAGAAGGGAAACTGAGAAGGAAGCTGGTAGAGAAGATGTTGGTGATGAAGGGCAAATCGATATTCATCCAGCTGTTAATCACAGATTGAAGGTATGCTTGGTATTTTTGGCTGTTCTTACTGATGATATGAGGATATAGTGGCTGAATGTCTAAATTATTACTGTTCATTTTCTTCTTATCAACTGATTTATGCAATGGATGTTTGGCGATCGGAATTATGAACCAAATATTACTTATTTCAATCTTTTACTTTTCATATGTTTGAGTCATTTTGCTTGACTTTGAGTGATCAATGATCAAGAATTTTGATTGATTACTCTTCAAAAATTAAAGGGATAAACCAATTCATATCGAGAATTTGTTACTACACAAACTAAATAGCACCCACTAACAACTGATCGTTTTCTTTTGAAATTTGATTGATTTCGTGTTTCTTATTATCCGGTTATTTAATTTTCTATGGTATGGATGATAGGAAGGTGAAACTATCCGTATAAATGTAAAGCCCAAACCATCTAGTGGAACAGGCATGCTCTCCTCTGCTGTTTTGTCAGGGTCAGGTGGTGGAAAGCCGAAAACTTTAGGACTTGCTCCACCACCTGGTGGCTCAGGGAAGATCAAGTCTCTTCTTCCTCCCCCTTCCAATGATCCAGCCTCAAACAGGAAGACATCTTTCAGCCATGGTAATGACTTCAAGGCACCAAAAGAAAATGTTAGCCGACCTACTGATTCTTTAGCAGATCTTTCTCAACTCGAGGTATCCTTTTGTGATTTCTGTTTTTATCTTTCAGATTTTTTTTACAGTGTTTTAGAACCTAAAGGTGTTTTGTCCTGTCTAACTTTAATGTCTTTTCCCTTTTCTGTGGTTCATCGTTGCTCAAGTGATGCAATTGATAGAAAGCGTTCATCCTTTTAAAAAACTTTTGTTGAAAATAAAAACCATGCAAGAGGGTATAGCTGCTAAAAAAAGTAAAAGCTCAACACCGTTGAAAGCTACACAAAACTAAACCTTTTTTCACCAAAAGAGAGTACTGCAAGAAGAATTTTGGAAGACAGAGAGTCAAAACATTCATCATCAAAAAGTACTTTATCCCACTTAATTCAAATGCACCAAAATTTTGTGAGAAACAAGTTTTAGCACCACTTTCTTCTCCCCATGCTCCACACCTTGTTGCTCTAACAAAAGTTTCTTAACTGAATTTTGCAACACCCGACACGCAACAAGTCACTTGCAAACTCCAATTCACAATGCATAAGCTGCAGCACATTTAAAAAGTGAGTGGTTTGCATAGTCCTTTTCTTCCAACATAAACCGCACCCATTCAAAAAAATGAAACCGCTCTTCTTCAAATCATCCAAGGGAAGAAAGACGTCCTGGGCCACAAGTCAAGCATAGAAAAGGGTGTTAGTTGGGCATTTGGACGTACAAGATGTCATCCTATGAATTGATTGGATTACCATCTTTGTATTTTTTTAATAACCATTTATTGAACTCCTTATTCTTGCTAGGATTCCAAGCAATGGACTCAATATGACCTGCTTCCCACTTTATGATAGGTTAGAAGATTAATAAATGGAAGTTAGTTAGTTAGTTGTAAGCCAAGTTTATTGTATAAAGACTTGGTGTAGTTGGAAAAGGATATCAGAGTATTTTGTAGGGAGTTACTAGGGACTCGAAAGCCTAGCTTAGTGAAGGAAGTGTCCTACTTACTGTACTGTTGATGGATAATTCAAGAATAAAGATTTGGTTCTTATCAAGAACAGTTCGAATTCCAGGAAATAAAATGATTACAAGGCCTGAAGCAAAAAAGGAGAATTCATTAGATTGGCAGAAAGAGATTACGAGAATTAAGGAAAAAATGGATAAAAACATGGTACAGTTGCAAGAACAGATAGCTTGAATTCTAAATCGGCTTGATGAACAGCATTTGTCAGCTGAATCGGTAAAGTTACAGAGGAATACGACTGGCGATCCAAGGGCGAAAGGATAGCGACGCAAGACAACATTCAAATTGCGATTTCTTTCCGCAAAAAATTGAAACTTCCAGTGTTTAGAGGAGTGGATCCAGAGGGGAGCAATATTTTTCTATAAATCAGTTGACGGAGTGATGCGCCTATGGGAGCTCTCTTGGAAGTAGGAGCGTAGGAATGAGGGAAATGGAGGTTTGGGGTGAAGGATGGATGTTCTTTAGATAAGACGGGCGTCCAAAATTGGAAGATTTAACGTTGGAATGAATATCGAACGTCCCTTATGGGGGAACGGACTTCTGATATGGGAAGACGGATGTCCCTGATGGAGCTTCAGACGGCGACATATTTAACTGAAGCGTCGTCGTTTAGAGCATGGGGACGTCCTTTATAACAGAAGGGACGTCCAAAACGCAGTAAACACTACTCGCAAATGCAGAATGAAAAAGCTCCTTCAATATCAGCCCGAAAAAGCGAAGTGTTACCACGAACTACTCTGAACTGGAAGGCTGTGCAATGCAATCCAGAAAGAAAAAAATCCCCAAAAGCCCATAATGAAATATAAGCACACAACAAGAATACTCCACGCACTTACAAGCTGGTCCGCAAGCTTCCCAAAATCGGAATTTGCAACTTCAATAGGATCTCACCAGGAGACCACTCCAACCTGTTTTCCGTCGATCTTCTAAACCTTCTCTCGTGAAGAACACCCCAAGGAGAGATGTGGAAGAATTCAGTATAAGATCCCTCCTCCAAGACTGACAAGAACAATGAAGAGGGAAATCTTTGGTGATGAGTCCGCAGTAGAGCAAGATGAGAATCACCGAGGGTATTGAGAGGGAAACCTCTAGACGAAAAAGCTTTAGCTTAATTTTTCAAATTCCAATTAGGGTTTTAGGGTACCATTAAGGAGGACTAAATATCTCTCTAATGGCAACCCTAGCAAAATTACAAAAATATCCTCCATAACTGAAAATTGACCATGGGTGCCCGGCTAACATGCTAGCCGAGCACATCAAAAATAACAAGTCCAAATATGTCTAAAACTATCCAAAACCAATTAGAATCTAGTAATCCAACCAACATATAAATCTAGTAAACATGTCAAAACATAAAATGGATATATCTCACGCTAAAAGGTCTTCATTTGCCTCGGCAACTTGTTCAACAATGAGCTCTCGGGAAATTAGGCTCAGCTGAGGGATTGCACCATTGTTCCAAGTGAGCATATGTTTAGGAGTCTCCTTATCTTTGCGCTTAAGTTCCTCTTCAATTCCTTTAAGAGAGGTCTGATAGGAAGTCTGTTAGTTTTCCCTCTATTACTTCACAATTACAGAACACAAAACACAAATTCACACTAGAATTAGATAGATTTCACAAATTGACACCAAGTCTGCAGAACAAAGGGTTTGCAAATCCCTTCCCACATTCCTTTCTTTTCCAAATGAAATTTCCGTAACTGTTTTTCCTAACTTCCCCTTCCTTTTATTTTTTAAACACTTAACACATATTACTAAAACACCCCTAATTAATTTCTAATAACTTCTACAATATTTCCCTTATTCAATTATTTTGTTACGCCTATTATACCAACTATTAATAGGAGGAATCTCTTTTCTAACAAGGTCCCACCTGCAAAATAACAATTTGTTAGAAAAGCAATGA
Organism: Begonia loranthoides; assembly: GCA_022433065.1. Classification (NCBI taxonomy): domain Eukaryota; kingdom Viridiplantae; phylum Streptophyta; class Magnoliopsida; order Cucurbitales; family Begoniaceae; genus Begonia; species Begonia loranthoides. Next base: position 30,231,370 of record CM039474.1, read on the forward strand.
GCCTCTTGGCTTGGGCCCGAGTGATAGGGCCTTGTGATGCATCACGGAGATGGAAAAATTGGAAGTAGCAAGAGAGTGCTTTGTAGGTCCTGTTTTGCATTGGTATCAATGGGAAACTAGCAGAGGAGCTTTTAATTCTTGGAGAGAATTGAAATACGAATTTCAAAATCAATTTTGGAATGTGAGGGAATGGGAAGAATACTAAAAAATAATTGTAAGAAAAGAAGGAATGGAGACATCGAAGAATGCCGAGGACGAGAAGGTATTCGAGCGTGAAGAGTTGATGACAAAAGAAATCTTCTTAGAGGAGGGTGGGGAAATCGTTACAGCAGAAAAGAAGAGGGAACAAAGCCTAGCAAAGAATCTTGAGGAAGATAAAATAATAGAAGATGTTGAATTAAAAGTGGAAAGAAGACTAGTTTCTGGTTTGGGCGAGCAAGAAACGATGGTTGTGCAAATTTACAAAAACTGGGTTATAGATAAAATTGTAGCTTTTCAAAAAACAAACTGTGATGGGACTACGAAGAACAAGAACCAATGAAAAACGGTTTACAGGCCACGGTGAAGCAGCTCGAAGAATCGGAAACAATTTCCGATCAGTTGCTGCTCTGCGACGGCGACAGACCGATAATCTTCGGCGCTCCTTTTCTTGCTAAGTCGCGAGGTGGGGGAGGTTGGATGGGGAAAAACAAAGGGTTTGATGAAGGAATGTTGTGGTTCGGAAATGGTGAAGAGGGCGATCGGGAATGGGTTGTTGTTCATCAACGGTTTACTAGGGAAGGACTACAACTAGAATAGTGGACAGGGGGAAGGAAGAAAGGTTCACAACAACCCTAATGCAATGTAGTCTCAAATGGATTATTGGATTTTGGAAGTTTATTGGGTTAAGCACAATAAAAACCCATATGGATAATAAAGTAAGGATAATCCAACTTATTAGGCTAAAATTTGAGGCTATTGAAGGTGATTTGATTAAATCGAAATTCATTCAAGGAATGTGGAAAAAAAATGTAAAAAGAAAGATAATTTTTCATTTCTTTCCACCTTGAGGACAAAGTGTCTTTTTAGGACGGGAGTAAATGATAGGTTAGAAAATTAATAAAGGGAAGTTAGTTAGTTAATTAAGTTATAAGTCAAGTCTATTATATAAATACTTGGTGTAGTTGGAGAGGGATATCAATAGTGTTTTGTAGGGAGTTACTAGGGACTCGAAAACCTACCTTAGTGATGAAAGTGTCCTATTTGCTGTACTGTTGATTGAGAATTCAAATATAAAGATTTGGTTCTTATCACTTTACTCCATGACTTCCTTGAAGAAGCCCACAAAAACTTTTAAGGAATCTTCTTCAAAGGAAAAATAAAAGAGTGATTACACTTGATCTCGTCACTTGCTGCAAATGCTAGCTCACTTGCTGCAAATGCTAGCTCACTTGCTGCAAATGCTATCTCACTGAAGTGAGAAGCTGTACACGTTTCAAGTAGTAAACTGGCAAAGTAAACAAAGTGATCTTGATAAGCGTTAATTTTCCTCCTCTAGAAAGAGAGAATACTTTCCATCTACCCAACCTTTTATCATAATGCACTATAATCAGATCCCAGACCTTGCATCTCCAAGGAACTCCCATGAGGGATGCCCAGATAGGAAATTGGCAAGCTAAGAATATTCCACCCCCTTGCAGATGTAGAAAAATTCACCTCCCAACTTGACACAACTTCGAATATATCAAAATCCACAAAGAGGTAACAACAGTTGGGGATTTATATTTTGGCAAAGAGAGGTGAGAAACTGCCACTCGTGAACACATTGAGACCCTTCCCAAAATCCATTTGGTGATCATTTCAGAAACAAAAATTGAAGTTAATTTCTTAATTCTACGTTTTCAAGCCTAATATTTTTAGGCGCGTAAATATTTTCTCTAATTACACTGGGATAACACTAATAAATAGTTGACTGTAATGCCTACATTCCTCAACTAGTAGCCATACGTGACACTTAATGTTCCATGATACCATGACTTGTTCTTTCGGTAAGGCTTAATTGGTATTAGATCATGCATTGTCGTGGAACCAAATATTTGGAAATAAAGCAGTGATGAGAATCTTAATGCAGGCATAGAATTTAAGCCATAAAAATTACTAATAAAATCCAAATAGCTAGATCCTCAGAGGATTTGAGGAATGACATTATGGCCTGATATTATTGAGTTCTCCATATTTTTCTTTCATGGTTGTCGTTGGTATCAAGTGATTAGTGGTGTTTCTATATTTTATACATGGAAGGGGATCGTCTTGGAGGAACTGATTAACTCCCTGTATGATCTATGTTTGTAGTGAACAATCTATTGGTTTTAGGTTGAGGTACATGTGAGGAAAAATAACTCATGAATCCAACAAGGAAAATATTCATCTTGTGCTTGGCAATGACACTAGCTGTAAAGTATTTGGCCAGCATAGAAAATCCATTACAGTGCATTATAGTAAAATTTGATGTTCATATTAGACAATAAGAACTATTTTTTTATTTTTACTTTTTAAATTTTGGTTGACAAGCAGAGAAATCTGCCTCCAGCCCCGGATTCGTCGAAGGCAACTACAGCATCCGGATGGGCAGCGTTCTGAGGTGAGAAATTGTCAATATGGTGAGATCTTTGGCTGTGTTTTGTGAGGGAAGAATGTAAAAGAGTAAAAGAAATGAGAAGATGCAGAGGGAATCTGCCATTACCATATACGATGGCTATGGATATAATGCTGCTTCTAACTAATATATCTGCATTTTATTTTGTATACGTCTTGTAAATTGACACAATCTATTGAAATTTTCTATTAAATCATGGTGATACCTTGGGATTATGGTATTTTTCAAATTTTTGAAAATAAAATCTTTCTTGTTTAGTTGGTATAGTTTGAGTGCAAGTGTCTGAAAAAGATAGCATCGATTTTCGTAGACAAGCCGGAATTGGTATCAATATTTTGGCATAGTTAACATTAAGAATCGTTGATCTGAGCTGCAAATTGAGTACCTACTATGACAATTATTATGCAAAGAAATCCATGCGTTAATCACACTAGGATTAGAACTAGACTCAGCCATGAACTTCAGGCAATGAATCTAAGAAAAACCCCTGCATAGTACAAGAATTTGTTTGAACACGAAGATTTTAGTTTGAGTTTATACATTCATTTCGAGGACTTCATCTTGGTTGGGAAAAATAATAGCTAAAATCCAGCACAAGCGAGAACTCGTAAATCGACTCGAACGTGTATATATTTTGATAAAATTAATTTCTATTTTTTATTTAAACCAAAGTAAATTTAATTTTCGGTTCCAGTTTTGTTTTGGTGAAAATAGACGAGTTGAACTTGATTCTGAGTTCAAAACCAAACCTTGGGTAAGGAGCTACAAAATAGTATTTTGAATGAGTGAAGATTTTGAGATGGAACATGTAACAACCAAAATTAATAAATTTTATATATATCAGTAATGAATTATTTATAGTTAGAGAAATTAACAAAACAATTTAGCTATGGATCAATGACAAGTCAATCACTTAACAATTTTTGCTAACAACTTTAATATTCAATTCAATTATGAAAAATGAACGATGTAAATATCGCCGTTAACTTGAGTAAAATGACTTGATCATATCGTTTCATAGAACTCACAGTTGATTTTTAGTTTTTTTGGAAATGAACAAAATAAACCCTATAATTTTGAATTAACAACAAGGCAAACCTTAAAGAATTTTTGTGAATAACTAAAACCTCAAACTATGGAAAATGAACGACACTGACCTTTCCGTCATGTTTTTCGTCAAAAAACATAGAGGCAAACGCCACAACCACATTAAAGTCCAGGCTCGTCCAATGGGGACGTCCAAAGATCAACAACGGACGTCCTTTGACCACAAGGGACGTCCAATGTTGATCTAGATTTTCTTGAAAGCAGTAAGAATATTCGTTTCGAATAACCACTCTTCCCCTTGGTTACAGCCATAATTCATGCTTTGTCCATTGTGTTACATATTACAATTCGAGTTTAAGCCATAATTGTCAACCACAATTTCTCTTACAATTACAGTTTAAGCTTAAGGACGTCCATTTTAAGTTGATGGACATTCGTTGTGGACTTAGAGACGTTCATTGTGGACTTAGGGACATTCGTTGTTAGCTGAGGGACGTCCGTCTTAAGCAAGGGACGTCTATAGTTAGCTAAGGATGTCTGTTTTAAGCTAGGGACAACGTCGTCTTTTAATAATCCATCATCAACATCCATCTTAAGCTAAGAGACGTTCGTTTTAAGCTAGGGACGTCTGTTGTGGCTTAGGGACCTTCGTTGTGGGTTTATTGTGGCAACTCACCCTGTGAAGACCAAGAAATGCCCACGTGTGGATCTGACTCATATCAGTGAGGGTGCACAATCTCACATCGCTAGGGAGAGTAGAAAATGCATGGTTTATAAGTAGGGTTCTCCTCCCTACCTAGTACAACGCGTTTTTGACTAACCCCAAGAAAAGAATCGTGCGGGTTTTAGCCCAAAGCGGACAATATTGTATTTGGAGCACCGAGGGACGTTACAATTGGTATTAGAGCGAAATCTCAACAGAAAGTGTGGCCGACGAGGACATCGGGTTCCCAAGGAGGGGAGATTGTGGCAGCCCGACCTGTGAAGGCTAGGAAAGGCTCAAGTGTGAGTCCGACCCATATCAGTGGAGGTATACAATCTCACATCGTTTGGGAGAGTAGAAAATGCATGGTTTATAAGTAGGGTTCTCTGCCCTCTACCCAGTACAATGCGTTTTGGGCTAACCCCAAAAACAAAACCGTGCGGGCTTCAGCCAAAGCGAACAATATTGTACTGAGAGCACTGGAGGATATTACACTTATGGATGTTCGTTATAACTTGAGGGACGTCCATTGTTAGCTGGGGACGATTTCGTCTTTCAATAATCCATCATGAACGTCCATTTCCAACGACAGATGTCCCCCCAGTTGTGAAGGATGTCTGATTTGTTCATCCAACGACCAACAACTTTCGTCTACCTCTATGCTCCCATTTAAAATAAAGTGTGTCTTGCACGCGACCCCCTTCAACATAATATCCGCTAGCGCCTTTGGTCCATCATGGCCTTCCATCCTCATTGAGGGACGTTCGTTCTTTCATCTAACGAGCATGAAGCTTTGTCCGTTGGCGCCTTTGGTCTATCATGGTCGTCCATCATCATTGAGGGATGTTTGTCCCTTCATCTAACAGCCATGAAGCTTCGTCTGCCAACGCCTTCCTGTCACAACGTCCCTCCATAATACTTTTGGCAAAACAATCTCATCAACTCATGGAGAGACCAAGAAGCAAAAGAGTCGACTAAAACAAGATCAAACAAGTTGCAGACAATGTAAAAAGAATACAAGGGACAAACCAAATTCAATAAATTATGGCTGTAACCAAGGGGAGGAACGGGTATTCAAAACAAACATTCTTATTACTTTCAAGAAAATCTGGATTAGCCTTTGACGTCCATTGTAGTCGAAGAACGTCCGTTGTTGATCATTGGACGTCCCTTGTAGTCGAAGAACGTCTGTTGTTTAACATGGTTGCATCGTTTGCCTCTGCGTTTTTTGACAGAAAACATGATAGAAAGGTCAGTGTCGTTCATTTTTCATACTTCGAAGTTTTAGTTGTCTGCAAAAATTCTTCAAGGTTTGTTTTGTTACTGATTCAAAACTCTAGGGTTTATTTTGTTAATTTTCTTAATTTTTTAAAATTTTATAATTTAAAAAATTTTGTAAAAGAATATATAATATTTTAGATATTAGATAATTTAGATTTTATTATATACTAACAAAAAATATAACGTAAATATTTATTTCGTTCATTTACCACATTTTTAGTATTTATTATTTTGTTAATTTACCTTATAGTTATTATTAGAAAATTTAATTCTTATAATATGATACAAGTACCGACTTTTTATTCATCGTCTAGTTGTGCGCTCCCACAATTGTACTTTGTCGGCCTGTGGCTCTTCATGGATTTCCCCATTTTTCCCCATTTTTTTTAAAGTTTTTCGTTTGCATTGTTTTTTTTTTTTTTTTAATTTCTGTATCCTATCCTAATCGGATGAATTTCCTGAATTTCTGTTAATGGCCTCATTTGTTTCTTTCCGTGTCAGGTTTTTTCAATTTCTTTTCATATTTAGTTGCTTTTTGTTTTGACATTGCCGGTCCAGGTTGGTCAATTCTTTTTTTTATGTTTTCAATTTGCCGTTTCAGGTTGAGGTTTTGGGGTTTCAATGATTTCTTCGGGGTAGAGATTTTTTTTTCTCATATTTTGGGGATTCAGAATTTGTTCGATTAGTTGTGATGGCTAATCGGAATTGTTAAATGTCGGCCTGCGTTAATTTGATTTGTCTGATGAGATTTCGGAGATCGTATTTTGCGGTAAATGTTGAGGAATGGTAAATGTTCGACTGGGTTCAACGAAGGGTGTGGATTTCAGCTGTTTATTTGACTTGAAGAAGGAAAGAGTCTGATCATGGAGCGTGTGATTGCTGGGAAATTTAAGCTGGGTAAAAAAATTGGGAGTGGGTCTTTTGGAGAACTCTATTTAGGTGGGTCCCATTGGTGACTTATCGTTTGATTCATGTTTTCACTTAATTAGTTTTTTGCGTTTATGCTGTTTGCCCTGATCTTCATCCTTTTATGCTTGTGGTTGCAGCTGTCAATGTCCAAACTGGTGAGGAGGTTGCTGTGAAGATGGTATGTAATTTTTGTTGCTGATAGCAGAATGTCGTTAGTTTAAGGGTTTTAGTGTAATTTTATTAAGTATTATAACTAATAAAATTCTCATTGTAGCTTCAGAACAATTACAAGTTATGTCTTTTTTTATTCCTTTCTGATTATTTAATTCAAAGATAATGATACATTTGTTCTTATCTTTTCATATCTGAAATATATTGTATTTTTGTATTAAGTTACTAGAAATTTCTTCTTTTAACAACCATCTTTTTTGACATCCTTTGCTATGAAGTGAATGAGTAAATGGAAGTTATTACTGTGTGTTGATCAATAGTAGTGCTGATATTTCCTTTAGATCTTGAACACATGAATGAATTAGGCGAAATAACTGATTAATTTTTTCAAATTAACCAAGATTTGTTAATTAGTTGGAAGAGAGGAATTGAACAAAATGAAAAGCAGACCCTACATTTCCTTGTTTAAAGAGTTGATAAAAAAAGTTATGTTTTATGGGTACTTCAATATGTTTCCTCTCTTGTATGTTTATGTTCGTGCTGGTTTGACAAGTTAGAGTATTCATGGAAAGGGGAACAGTCACCAGGGGCTTACAAAGTTGGATGATTCCATTATATCATTTACATTAAACTTTCAAACCAAAGGGAGAAAAAATTTGCATTAGGATTTATTTGTTGGCATCTTTTCAATATTTCTTTGTCATGACTTCATTAACATTTCAATATACTTCCAAGTCTCATCTAAGTATTCTTGCTCATGGATATTTAACACTGGATATTGTGGACCTAATATATCTTCTTTTCTTTCCTCATACCATACGAGCATTTTCCCGTTGTTTTAGATGAAAAGTCTTAATAGATCATATAAAATCCAAGAATGTTCTTTTTTCTTCTATTGATGAGTTTTCTAGTTCTAATATCAGGAGCCTGTCAAGACCAAGCACCCTCAACTTCATTATGAGTCCAAAATTTACATGCTTGTCCAAGGAGGGAGTATGTCTCTCTCTCTCTCTCTGTCTCATTGTTTCAATTAATGAAGTGATATATATGGTTTCAAATGAGAACAATGTTTTAGGGAATGCTGACCTTTATTACTGTTAATATTAGTGGTCAAGTCCCTAGATTTTTCTTTTGAAAGCTTAGGTACAACATATTGACTCTGCCATTCTTTGTTGGGCCCTGAGTGTCTGTACATTCAGTTTTTAGTTTAAAAGAAGCTTTGTATGAATATATTGTCTTTCACCAACATTACTGTCTGCATATGAAATATTTCGTGCACAAAGAAGCGTTTGTATGAACATTCAGTTTATTCAAGATTCCTCGACCTTTTTGGTGGATGTTTACTTTTTTCATGTAAGAAAAAAATACAACATCAAAAATAGGATAGTACAAATGAAAATAAAGTGCTTTATGAGTACAGACATCCACTATCCCTTCTTCAAATTTTGATTTGCATTGGCAATTTTAAATTTCTATTCCAATCATTGGGCGTTAGTATTCTTTTAGTGAATACCAGTTGAAAGTTTTCCTTCTAAAAGGCTTCTTTGCTGCAAAGTAATTGGGGTCGCTTGTTTCCATAACATTTTTTAATTCTTAGACTGTTTACTAATGAAAAATTATGCTCAATAAATTCTATTCCCATTATTCAAAAATTCAAATGCGTTTTTACTTGATGAATCTTGGTTTTCCTTGATGAAGTCGGAATTCCCCATTTGAAGTGGTTTGGGGTCGAGGGTGATTACAGTATCATGGTTATTGATCTTCTTGGCCCTAGTTTGGAAGATCTTTTCAACTACTGCGACAGGAGGTTCTCTTTAAAAACAGTGTTGATGATTGCAGATCAACTGGTAATGTATGCCTGGCAATGGACTATTGTTTCTGTGTTGAGTGATCGTTCTACCTTATCTTTGGCTTTATCTTTTCAGATCAACAGAGTTGAATACATGCATTCAAGAGGGTTTCTTCATCGTGACATAAAACCTGACAATTTCTTGATGGGCTTAGGGAGAAAAGCCAATCAGGTATTTTTTTCCTATGTAGATTTGCTGCATTGTCTAAAGTATCACTGTTCTTGACATTACAGGTGGTAGGGAGTTCAAGGATTTCATGTGTGGTTTACATCTGTTACTAGTTGCCGTAATAAGTTTTTAAAATTGGTCTATTTAATGTCTTGAAGAAGGCTCCCTTCTTAGCTTCATGATGGATCTAGATGGTTCCTAGTTTTGTTCTTGTTGCTTACATGTGGTCCCACATTACTTTATTCAAAATTTTTATATTTTTTCAACTACTTGGGCTAAATGATTTGTGAAAAAGTAATGCATGTTCATACTCTAATTTTACATTTTAATCTCACATTTTGATGTGACGTTTATATGTTATTTGCCCATTTATTGAATCATACTGTAATATAAATATTTAAAATAATAGATTGCATAAATCAATAAATGAATAACACGTAAATGTTACGTCAGAATGTGGGACTAGAGTGTATAAATTAGAGTATAAACGTAATATTACTTTTTATGAAGTTGATATGAAAGTTGAAAGCATGGAAAATGTTTGTACAAGGGAATCAAAGTCATTTAAATCTTTATTTTTGAATCTGTAATATAAAATATGTTGATTTACAAAATGGACAAGGAGCCGGTCATTAGAATTCTCAAAAAGATTTTGTTGCCAATGATGGTAAAAAAAGAAGAAGTTAAATTCATGATTTAAAATGATCGTTGTAATAGTATCATATTTTAAGCTTGTTTAGGTGAAATATGCTGTTTTTCTTTTATTCCCATTTATATCAATGTTGATATACTTCTAAATGTTGTTTGCTATCAGAAAAATTCCAATGAGTATTGAGTTGATGTGATTACAGGTATATGTCATCGATTATGGCCTTGCCAAAAAATATCGGGATCTTCAGACTCATAGACACATACCATACAAGTAAATATCATTCTGTTCACCTAGCCCGATAAATGAGAAAAAACAAATCACGTATTTGTATCACATTGTGAATATTTGCGAGAAGAAATGAATCCTAATTTTAAAACAACTGAGTCTTTTTTATTCCAATCTATATGGCGTCTTTTCAGGATCTGATTACAAATTTACTAGTTTTTTTTCACTTTTTCGAGGCCTACCTTCCATTTTTCTATTTATCCTTGTCAGAAGTCTTTGATGATTTGTATTTTGAATAACTGGAAGCTACAAAATATAAAATATGAAGCATAGATTTTCATTTCCATCCGTGATAAGAAAAATCATAATATTTTGACTCTCTTGTTTTTGTTGTGAAATAGTGTATTTGCATGTATGGTGATAAAAATATAAAAAGGCGTGTAAATTACTTGGAAGTTTTAGATTAAGACTAATGATATTGTCTGGCGATTGATTATTAACTGGCATTGACAGTTATTCTCACTACTCTCTCTCTCTCTCTCTCTTCCCCTAATTTCTCTTCCCTCTCATTCCTTTTTTCTTTCACTCATTTCTCTCTTTATATATTTTTCCCTAATAAACGACATCAGGCTTTCTTGTTTGAGGTTAATGTCATTATCACTAAATTGTTATATTTTATTTTGTATTGTGCATTCAATCTGAAACTTCATTTGTTGAGCTCCGCATGCCAAACATTTTCTTATATGCCACCTCTTCTCTCTATATATATGTTTGTTGGGCTTTTGGATTTGTGCACTTTTTCTAATTTTTTTCCAAGTTAAAAGCTCTGAAGTTTATCTTTCCTCTACTTTTGTATAGAGAGAACAAGAATCTAACAGGCACAGCTCGCTATGCGAGTGTCAACACTCACCTTGGCATTGGTGAGTAGTTTTGCTAAGAAATAGACTAGCTTAGATTTTAATTCAGCTCTTTACTAACATTCGATCTTTGTTACTGGCAGAACAAAGCAGAAGGGATGACTTAGAATCTCTGGGTTATGTGCTTATGTATTTTCTAAGAGGAAGGTCAATAATAGGAAATTTTCTTTCATATTTTTGGATGTGTTCTACCTCATGCTGAGACTTTAATCTTTTCTTTTGTTTTTCTAATCTCAATAACACAATTTTTTGGCTCCAGCCTCCCTTGGCAAGGACTAAAGGCTGGCACAAAGAAGCAAAAATATGATAGGATCAGTGAAAAGAAGATGTTAACTCCTATTGAGGTATCATAAATTTTTGGCCCCTTAATATCCAGATATTATTCTTGGACATGAGTACCCCATCTCTTCACCAACCTTTATATCTTGTTAAGGGCCAATATTTAATATATGGGGCCCAAGAGTTTGATTACCTGCTCAGAGAGAAGGAGGAGTCGGAGAGTGATAGGGATGTCTGCAGTGTGTATTTTAACTGCTTCAATTATTTGGTAGATTGAACTATCAGGCATCAAAATGATAGCTGGCCTAAAGTGTATTTATTGCATGGTGCACATGCTTCTCTTTTTTTGAGATAGCCACTTATTATCCATACCACAACGATTGTAATTCAGATGCATACATGTCGAATAGGTGCTCTGCAAATCAAGTTCTCCAGAGTTTGTTTCATATTTTCACTACTGCCGGTCATTGAGATTTGATGACAAACCAGATTATTCATACTTGAAAAGACTTTTTCGAGACTTATTTATTCGAGAAGGTAGTTAAGCTTGCACATTATTTTCTTTTTATTTGTAAATCAGTTGTTATTTTCACAGATGTTGCAGCTTTTTATGTTTCAGTTGTATACAATAACATTTATTTAATTGCTGTTGTTTGAGTTGGATCTTGGTATTTGATGCCAAATAGGTTATCAGTTTGACTATATATTTGACTGGACCATATTGAAATACTCACAGATTGGTGCTAGCTCTAGAGGACGGGTCAGTGCTTGCAAACTTCTTGGTGTAAATTTTCTGTTATATGGAATGTTTCTTACCTTGTTATCTCTGTTGTAGCATTCCAGTGGCAAAGCAGCAGGGAATGCAGGACTAGCGGCAGAAAAGCCAGAGAGAATCTCAGGTTTTTTTTTTTCACTTTTCTTCCTTGAAAGAGACTTTTATTTTTCGGGGGGTTAAAATAACAGGTATCTAGATTTGAATATAGACCTGTTTATATATTCGAAAGTACTGACTTGTGTGCGAGGCTTAGGAGAACAAAGAATTCAATTTGGTGTCAGTAGACAAAAATTTGAGTTCATTTGTCCAAATGGCCGCCAGAAAGTGCAGACAGCCAATCTTCTAATCTGTTAAAAGAAATTGTTGAGTCTTGGAATTGTAACCTAATTGGAGTAAAAGGCTAAGGGAGACCGTCAGGCGTCAACAATGGGGGCAGAAAAAGCAAGGTGATGATTGGTGGCTGTTTTCACCACTAGGTGGCCGTCTTCACGGTGGCCAGCGGAGAAACCCTAAGCCAGTCATAGAGATAAGACCCTAGAGCAGTCAAGGACATGAAACCCTAAAAATTAACCAGCTCTAAATTCTGATACCTTATCAGGAACAGGAACCTTAAAAGTGAACTTAGGAAAATAAAATCTGTTATTTCATAACTTTAATTACAACTATTTATAAGCTTATAAGACAATTCTATATTGTATGAAATATCTAATCAATCGTAATCAAAGGAATAAAATATCACAATGTTTCTTCAATAATAAACATGCTCATAAATGAAATAAGGAGAACATATTTTTCTACAGAAATCACATAAAGACAACTCCATATGGTGATTTGTGCAAGTTTTGATTGCTAAATTCAACTTAGGACATGGTGAAATTAAGATCCTTCTTTGTTTGAATGCTGTATATGATCAATCTTTCCATAGAGAAAATTGAGAAAATAACAGAGTCTTATTTTATTTTTATTGGTTTATCAACTGCTATTTCAATTGATTTCTGAAGTTGGGAAGGAGATTCGAGAAAGATTTTCTGGTGCAGTTGAAGCATTTTCCAGGAGAAATGTGCCAGGCTCTAGTCCATATGTCAACCATCAATCCAGGCACAGGACTTACGAGGATATGCCTTCACCCAAGAACATGGTACATATCATTTTTTACGTATTTTTCTGCAAATTATATTTAATTTAATTTTTTTTGCAACATCTTTATCCTAATTTAGGAATTTTGTTATAGTTAATGGCTCAGTTATTCTTTATACTATTTTGAAAGTGTGAAAAGAAACATTAAATTAGTAGAGATAAATATCTTGGTGCTTGGTTCAAAAGTACGCCAAACATGGAGCAATCTATGCAAGGAACACAAATGAATAATATGTTTTGCCGTGCTTTGATGAACAAAATCTTCTGCGTTGAATCTTATCCCCTGTTTTTCTGCCCTCTACTCTAGAATGGAGGAGTACTAAAATATATATCCTATTACTCAAGATGTTATCCCAACTGAGTGAATTTTCCTTGGCCAAGAGGTCCAACAAACCCTCAGTCAGCAGCTAAATATACCTAACTAATATGGTGTTGATGCCTCGAGGTGTGTTATATGCAACTAGCTTTCCATAATTTTCTGTTTGTTGTCAGCAATGGGAACTAGCAAAAAGTATCTATCACTGACTGGAAGTGCAGTGCAAGTCTTGTTGACGTTGGTCGTGCTCCATAAGAACTCTTATTAAAACTGTTAGTGCTCCGTGTTGAAAATGGAGAACCTAAAATGGTATTGTAGGAAAATGATGATACAGCACTTACCCATATCCAATGTTGTTGCTATAATTTAAGTGTCCTCATGTCTTAAAAAAAACATTGAGAAAGAGTTGAGGTATCTTTCTTTCGAATTGACTTTGATTTAGGGACAAGACCCAAGTCCACCTCTGATTGATTGGAGTCGTCTAGAGAATCTTAGCTCCCACAACAAGTTAAAAATTTATTGCAGGCAGCTAATTGAAGCCTCAATGAACTTTTTACATGATCTTGAAACATCGATGGTTTTTGTTGTATGTTATTATATGAGATTGTTCACTTTTTCCCAGTTCTTTCATTTATTCTCTTTTGTTATCAGAGCATAATTAAACTTCATCTTAGCTTCCTATTCTGAAACTTTTTTGTGGCATATATCAGCATCGAGAGCATGACAAAGGTCGGCGATATAGTAGCACTTCCAGAAGAGCTGTTATCCCAAATAACATGCCTAGTTCTTCTGCAGAACACTATACCGGTCGCATCGTGCGGTTGAGCCAGCCTTCGTCGACTCAAAGAACTCACACTTTTGAGTCAAAACCTTCGTCATTTCCTCATGCCACTCCAGGCCGAGGACATCGTGATGACGCCATTCGCAGCTTCGAGTTTCTGACGATCAGGAAGTAAGCGCTCTTCTGTTCCAAATTCGACAAGTTTCATCGGTCTCTTGTCCATGGGATATTGCCTCTTTTGACACTTCCAAATGAGGCGGAGAACTGATGGAAGTTTTTATATATTTGTATTTGTCTGAGTTGAATGTCACTCATAAATTCTTGTAATTGATTATCAACATTCCTTTTGTTCTTTAGAATGAACAGCGCAAATATCAAATTGAAGCATGCGTATGCGATTGAAAAGTGACAAATTATACATGTAATGGTAAGAGTAATTCCCTCTAATCATTATTCTCCGTAACAAACAAATTATGTTTTAATTATTTTATTAATTAATAAGTAACGTATAGAAAATATAAAATTAGAGAATAAATTAAGTATTATTTTAATTTTAATTAAGAAAATTAATAAATCAATCATTATACTGTGTGATTAATGATAAGTCAATGACTGTACAATTTTTCGCAAATAACTTAAATACTTAACTATGAAAAATGGACGACGGAAACATCACGTTTACCTCTGGAAAGAAATATTACCGATTTCTCTGTAAATTCTAATTTTATTTAAGTTTTATGTTAAAATCGCAATAATGAAAGTGATATTACTGCGAAAACGATTCCGTCGAAAACAATACCCACGTTTTTTAAGTTTTCCAAACATCTTCTTATCATCGAAAACAATTCTCTCTTCTCAATTTCATTATTCAGTTCTCATCATCATCATCTTTGTTGTGATTAACTTCGTAAAGATCAATGACAAATAAAAGCAGCAAAACAAAAACAACACAGGAGTTTACATGGTTCGAACAAAATTGTCCTACGTCCACGGGTGCAAGCATATGTCTTCTTTCATATTCAGTTTCAAGATTACAATGGAGTTTACTGCAACGTTTTCATGTACAACACTTCCCAAAAGAATAACAACTAACCTGAGATATTTTACCAGACAAAACTATCAATATCTCACAAACGTATCTCTTTTTCTACCTCCTCTGTTCACCTTTGTTTCTTTCACCGATAACATAATACCATGCAGATAAAAGATTACTCTCACAATCAAGCTGCTGTTTCTACTTATACTCTTCAGAAAAAATAAATATCACTAACCGCCACTCGAGCCACTACATATTTTCTAATAACTGAATCAAATATAACAATCTTTTCCTTTCTCTTCTTAGTCCGTCATCGTCGTCGTCCAGTGTTCATCACCAATGTCTCACTTTTCGCAAATGAAAGTAATGTTTCCGCTATGAAAAATGATTTTTTCGTCGCAAAAAGTAATATTTCAAAACTGTTTAGTGGAAAGACAACGTTTAACTGGAGAACGACGACGTTCCGCCAGGAAAAGACAACATTTTTAACAGGAAACATAACCGCAAAGTTTGCTCAATCTATTTCTCATAGTTCAGTATTTAAGTCATTAACGAAAATTATTTAGTGGATGACTTGTATTTTGAGCGCAGGGTTAATTTTCCTTATAATTATCTAAAACTTGTCCTTTTTTATGGAATGAGCAACGCATTCAGATGTAAAATTAAGAGCTATTTGAAAAGGTGGCAGATATCACTCAAGCTTAGCAAACCATGTAACCAAGAATTAAAGAGACAAAGAAGACGTGTTAAAATGTAAAGCTGCCAAAATTAGTATGCGAAGGTTGTTTTAGTTTAAAAAATGATTTGCCTGAAAAATCGATCCACTTCTGGTTTTGGTTGGTGGGTAGAAGCAACAGGCAAAGCATTAAGCACTGCCACCAAATCACAACCAAATGAAAGATAGATCAGCCCTGAACAAACAAAACGTGTGTCTTCTTCTTCTTCTTCCTTCCCCCCTTTTTCTCCATCCTTTTTCCAGATAAACTTGTCCATAAAGTTTTTGTGCCATTTTCCTCTCCTTTTCCTGACAAATTCCTTTCCCTTTTCGATGAACCTGGGCATTGTCTTTGCCTGATCAAATGCTTGGCTCCTGCCCAGCATGGAGTTCTCCATTGACGTCTGAATCTGCATGGCAAGAAGAATGACCCAAAAAAATTGAATCGACGTCTTCCATATTTCACAGTTCATCATCAACAGAAGTGGCATATCTTGGAGACAAATGTCAAACCATAAAGTGAAGGGCCTTTTAAAGGGCCTGAGATACATATCTCACATCTTTGGTACGTCTTCTTTCTCTATCCTGATTTTTCTCTTCTTCCGTTTATTTTGCAGAACTTTACATGTACAAAAATGTTTGAAACTTTGCAGATAATGAAAAAGAACCTGAAATGCAGATAGGCTATCCAACAGATGTGAAGCATGTTGCTCATATTGGGTGGGACGGTCAATCAGTAAATTCTCCGAGCTGGGTAACCTCCTCTTCTTCTTCTTCTTCATTTTTTGCCTTCTTCTTTTTGTAGTAAATGTTTGAAAACTGATTTAAGAGAATAAACGTGTGAAAAATGAGAGATCTTTTAATGGTGGGTCTGCAAATGGTTGATCAGAAGCTTCATACAGCCATGTTTCGAACCTGATAATATATGCAGATGAATGAGTTCAAATCACCAACTGATATTTCTTCATCCCCGTTGGGCCTCACAAGAGATGCCAAGGAAGAAGATGCTTCTGTCAAATGGGTATCAAAAGGTATCACACCATTTTTGTTTCTCGATCATACCAACATAATCATTAAAACATAAGCATTTTTACAATCTATGTCGCTGAGAATTTTGATTACTGTCGAAGCTACAAGATTTAAGCAGTTTCAAGTCCAAAAAATGTTTTCTGTGAAATGATCTTTTCTTCAGTTTAATGAGTGGCGAAACCATGCTTTTGGGTGATTATGTACTTCATGCTGAAGCAACATTTTATTCTGAAAATGAACATTTGAGCTGTTTTTTCGTTAACTGCAAGATGATAAATGTGCAAATTCAAGCCGACGGGGTTTAGAAGTTCAGAATTCTCCGGCGAGAGACTTACCTGAGTTGCCAAGATCATCGAGACGGCAATCATCGTCGGGAAGCGCAGCGGAGTCGCCCAGGAGAGAGAAATCAGACAAACCCAGACCAAGAAGAAGTTCAAAATCTTCCAAAGACTCAACGGAAATTCCCAAGTCAAGTCTGCAATCCACCGGCTCAACAAATGGCAGCGACCCATCGGCAGCGCAAAATCCGCCGGACGTTCCGAAAAGAACGCGGCGAAAGAAATCGAAAGACTCTTCCACGGGAGGGTCGGCGAGATCACGACCAAAAAGTCAGGCAACGTCGGAGACGTACCAATCGCCATTTTCGGATCCTGGGTCCGAGTCTGTATCTTCCATATCGGAATCTAAAACCAGTGATTGGAATCAAAAACAGTTGGAGGAAGGAGAAGAGAAGGGATTTTCATGAACATGGTTAGAGAAAAATGGTGTAATTATCACTGACTTCTGTAGCTAGAAAATGGATTAATCTACCCAAACAAAAAACCAAAACCACCTTTCAAGTTCATCTTCCTGCCTTTCCTCTGTCCCTTTCAACTTTTTCAAGCGTAATTTTGTCTCTAGCTAATCGATTCCTCAATTTCATGTTATGCTTACCTATGTTTCCTAATTGATTCAATGATTAAGATGCGTTATAAATAATAAATATTAATTATATTATATCATATTATAAGGTGGGCCAAAAAGTTAAAATAATGAAATAACATGTGTATATATATATATATATATATATATATATGATAATTTGTGTAAAGAAGATGGAAATGTCATTTCCAAAGCACTTAAAAAGCTGTTGTTTTCTGAGCAACAGCTGCCTGAAAGAATGATCCATTTCCGTCTCCATGTTTTTTGATCATACAGACGATACCCATGTTGTTGTTCTACATCCATGCCCACCAACTTTCTCTCCTCTCTCTACTAGCCATTGGAAGACATTGCTTACCAGAATTCTCTCTCTCTCGTCCATTATCTTGTTTCAAAAGATTCACAGTAGAGAGAGAAAGGAAAGAAGCAGCCATGAAATGGGTAGCTCATAGGGACTCACAACTCACAAGCAGGGCAGAAGAATTGAAGTAAAATTTGAAGAACAAGGTCCCAAAGGACTAAAATACGTCGTTTATATCCACAGGAACAATGCTTCTACTCTTCTTTTTATAAACCAGAAAAAAAAAAAACCTAAAAAGCTAGAATGCTCCAGGCAGTATAAATCTGTTCTCTTCATACTAAACTCAAAATCCACAAAAACACAACCAGGGAATTGACAGAAGTAAAACCAAAAATCTTCACCGACCAACCTTTGCTCAGAAAAACAGGATTTGGAATATCTACTTTGTCGCAGAATCTCAAACTTCCGCCATTCTCGATTGGTCTCCATCCACCATCAATGCAGAGATCTGGGTTTCCTTCCAGCTTCAATTTTGATCCCATTTTTGCTGAGAGTTCAGCTGAAAATGGAAGCCTCCCGGTCAAATTATTGTTTTCCAAGTTTATTTCGTTCAGACTCTCCAAAAAAGCAAACTCCTCAGGCAAATTCCCTTGCAGATTGTTGTTGTCAAGCCAGAGATAAGACAGATTTCGGAGATATCTCGCCATAGAAGCTGGAATATGACCAACTAATCCCATTCCTGAAAACCCGATGCCTGAAATATTTCCGAGATTTTCCCAGTTTTGTGGAATCTGTCCTCCCAGTGAATTTCCGCTCAGATGAACTTCGCTCAGTCTCGTCATCTCAGATAAAAACATTGGAATCCCGAAGTTTCCGAATCGGTTGAAGCTCAAGTCCAGAAACTCCAACTTCTTCAAGTTTCCTAAACTTTCCGGGATTTTACCGGCGAACCTATTGGAACTTAAATCGACTTTCAACAGCCCGGAGAGATTTCCGACGGACTCAGGGGCGCTGCCCTCCAAGAAATTATGACTTAGATCGAGGATTTTCAGTTTTTTCAGATTAGCTAAATTTGCAGGAACTTCGCCGCTAAGCTGATTTCTGGAGAGTGTAATCTCTTCCAGATTGATTAAATTTGTGACTGAGTCTGGAATGTTACCATAAACTCCATTTCCGGTCAGAACTAGTCTCCTAAGGTTTGTAAGATTACCTAGTATACCACTAAGAGAACCAACAAGAAAAGGGTTGTCAATGGAAATCAACTCCTCCAAACTCGGACCGAAAATCGGCGAGATGTCGGCCGGAACTGAAACTCTTGTTCCAGTGAAACATTTATAGAAGAAGAGCTTTCGAAGGTACTTGAAGGACGTGAAGAGGACAGGGTTGAGCGATGAATTAAAAGAGCAAGTTGGGTTGGGGGAGAAGTCCGAGACGAAGCCGAAACTTAGCTCGGTCACATGCACCGAATCGGGTTCCGTACTGTTAGGTGAGTCAGAGAAAAAATCGCAGAAAACGCCGTGGGGGGCGGAGGAACAGAGATCGTCGGGGAAAAGGATTCGCCAGGGGACGCCATAGTTAATGGACTCGAGGACTTGGTAGACGGACTCCTGCTCGGAGGAGCTAAGAACCGGCTGCTGATGCGAAACGGCGAGAAAGGATAATAGGATGGGGAGGAAGACGAACGAAAGATTAAGAAACAGAGGGAAAATCGCCATTGGAATTGACGGAGAAACGAGAACAAGAACTGAACCTTCTGTTTCTTTCCCTATATATACACTTATCAAAACACACCTAAAGAAGAGAGGAGCTGCATAAATCGGTAGAGCTTAATAATGGAGAAAAAATGGAAGAGAGAGACAGAGAGGTAATGTTGAAGGAGGGTGGTTGGGTCATGGAGATTGTGGGGGGAGTCTTCTCTGGTTTGCGTGCTCGGAGTTCTGCAACAGCAGGTGTTTTGCGAAAATGACGGAAATGCACCAATTTTCATATCATAAAAGGAATAACGAGGAAGGGTATTTAAGACCTTTCGTCGGACCATAGTTGCTCCGCGGCCCGCATGTAGAACAGAGAGTGTCGGGGGAGCAGAGGACCCGTATCAAATCAGAGCAGTGTAGACTGTCTAACGAAGACCACCCCCGAAATTACCATCCTACCCCTCCCAGACCACCCCATCATCTTTTACTAATAAATTACGTAAAAATGATATTACAGCAACTTATCTAAAAACCACCATGACTTTATATTTTTAAAAAAATAACACTATAATTTTAATTCATTTAGTAAATCGCATAGGTGTAACAATAAATCGTGGCGGTTCAACGTGCCTCATTTGTTGTCAAGCCGTCGCCTTCATCATCAAGCCGCCACGGTTCTTTTACAAATAAAAAAGTCATTGTTTTCTTTCTAAAAAAATTCAGACAAATTATAATTCTCCCAAAAATAATTTTAAATCATCCGAAAATTAAAATATTAACATTATTTTACAAAATCTTCTAAATTATAAAAATTGAAATTTTTTTAATCCGTTTTTTTACAAAATCTAAAATCTTATAAATCTATTCTCCATGGATATTAACTCTTTTATACTACTAAAAATTTATTCTAAAATCATGAATTTTTTTTATTTTTTTTATTGGTATTTTTTTTATAAAATTTTTTAAAAAATTAACCGTGATATTCATGGTAATAATTTTTTAAAATTTTGTGATTAAATTGTTAGAAAAAAAATAAATAAATAAGGATTGATTTTACACTAATACTAAAAAATGATAGATGGTTTGTTATTTTCCACACAAATTTTGCTAATGACTGTAGGAAAGATAAGGCGGCAGCAGAAGAAGAGGATGTTTGGGAAACAGCGCAAAGGGCAGCCGTCGCTGGGAATAAAAGAGACAGCGGAGCCGACAGCGACGCGCCGCTGCCGCCGACTGATCCTCCTGACAAACTGCTCAACTGTCCCCCGAGGAATGCACTTGGTTCTTAAGAATGCGCCACGTGTTCTTCGTCTTTTTGACATCAAGTAAAACCCCATGCAAATTCCGTTGCCAGACCGACCCTCCTTTCTCCGTCGAGTTATTAGTAAGAATTAAATTAAATATTGGATTTTTGTTGTATTTTTTTTGAATTTATAAAATATGTAAGATTAAATGCATGCTTATTAAGTTAGGCTTCCAGACCATAATAGTAGAGTTAGGTACAGCTGTGAAGTGTGAGAAAAGGCTGGAAAAAGGAGAGTATGTTTAATTTAGAATAATTAATGTGGGCAGTTAGTGTTATGGTTGAGAGGGTAATGATAGAAAATTATGAAATATTATTGAGAAATTATTTATAACTACATTTTTAATGGTTAAATCAATTATATGCATTAAACTCCTCTTGCAATAATTTAGACACATAACCAATAAGACTAAAGCACATTTTACTCCATGCTAAAATCTTAAAATACGTATCAATTTATACTCATATGTATGGAGAGTCAAAATATATAGCAGTTTGAGTCAAAAAATAACTAATCAACGTAGGAGTCCCAACAACTCTCGTCGTTGCGGGACACGAGATGACAAAAAGAAAAGCTAGGTGTGAAACTCTTCATCGCAGCCATACCAATTGGTGCCATGAAAAAGTTGCCCCAGCATGGTAACTGTCACTACCTAAATTAGGCCCATGACAGAACAGGGAACGATTCAGCCTAAAAGACCAAATCGTCTGACCCGTCTCTTAATCCAAAATTTATAAGCAGCGGAAATATAATTAAAATTAAACTTACAAGTCAATTCCAAATAAAAGGTCTATCAGTGACTTTCAAATAACGTTAAGTAATAGTCTAAAATTCAAAGGACAATATCTAAAGTTTAAATTTAATTAAAACCAACTTCAAACCGTACTAAAATGATTAAGTGTCTCTAGAAAGTAGAAAAATAACTCGAACGGAATGAACTTCTGAATTCTACTCTTGAGGTGAAATTTGGGGACTAATATTAATTCCTGAAAAAAAATAAAGTCAATTGGGGTGAGTCGACTTAACTCAGTAGGGAATTATTTTATTTTCAACTTATATGTCATATAAATTTAACAGACTTTTCAGTTAATTAAAATAACAGATTTACATATAAAGAGGTGCTGATGAGCAAGAAATTGAATAACAAAAACGATACTCAGGCGATCGCAAGCCAAAAAGACCCTGATCAGGTTTAGGGTTTTGCGCTCAGGGACACGACACATACAGCTGTCCCATTACTCTAGTTAACAATAAATTAAATAAACGTAAAATAAATATAATTGAATCGAAAAGTAAAAGTGACATGCTCGATTTAAATTTAATATTCACATTTTAGGAATTAAGGTACGTTAAATATAAAATAACCCCTACCTCAAAACTTGGCTTAACAATAACAAGTCCAATTTGAAAGCCCAACAGCCGAAAACTTGAAAATGTCTAAGTGTTGAAACCTAGTCACAGTAAAAATTAGGATTTAATTTTAAACTTAATATGGAATCCGATCTATTCAATAAACTTTACAATATTCAAGAACAATCTATAAGTTATTTGACTACAAAGGAGGCCCAACTATGAAGATCCAATATAAAAGTCCAATCTTAAAGCCCAAAAGTCCTAATTTAATTTGGCCCAAACTTAAAATCAAATATGATTTGGCCCAATAATAGTCCAAAAACCCAGTTTAACAGTTGCGGCCCAACAAGACCTATTCTTGGCCCAACTGAAAAATCTTCCAATTGCACACTCTGAACGTAGTCCAGAGTGCTTTCGCCTTCTGGTCTCCAACCAGAGGCATACATTCTTAATAGCTTTTGATCGCGTGTTCAATGACGATTTCCAGCAAGAGGCGATAGCGGACGGAGGTTGAGTTCCCACATGAAACTCTTCCCTGAAGGTTTAATCAAAGACACAACCTTCACTAATTTGCCAAATAGTGGCTAGCCGATATTGGAGTTCTCAATCAAAACTCCTTTTTATCTCCAAAAACATAAAAAGATTGCAGACACATTCATCAAATTTTTCCATTCTCAACATCAGACCAACAAAAAATTTTAGAAAAGTAAAAGGATTTAATTTCTTTTACCTTAATGAACCTCTGCACTATCCAAAACTTTGTACAACCAATTTAGACCCAGATCTTCAACCTTTTTTAAAAAAATCAGTCTTTAGAATGGTTTTGTGAAATAGGATAACAACGATTTAGGGAATGATTTATCTTACCCGTAGAAAACTGAATTCTTGAATTGTTTGAGGAAGTCGTACCCTTTATCCAACTTTCACCGGAAAATCTCCACAACCGATCTACTCTTCAACCTTTAGAGATTTCAGTCATTAAAACTAATTTTATGGAGGGTAGAACCGAAATTAAAGAAGGAAAACTCAACTTACCCGACAATGAACTCAACCCTAACTGTTGAAATCTGAAATTTTTCTCTGGCCGACAATACGTCTTCAACCTTTGCTTTGCGACGATGAGGAGGAATAACGGAGAGGAATTCAAAATTTTGAAGTCGCAAGGGAATGAGGATAGTTTCCCCTCATCAGTTGCAGAAATAGGGGAAACTCCCCCTGATTTCTCAACCACAAACAGAGTAACTCCTCTTAAGGATGAGTTTTTCCCCTTTTAAAAAAAAAACATTTAACAACAATTTTTTTTTTTTTTTTTTATATAGGGGCTGGGTTGAAAAGCCCAGGTATTACAATAACCACAAAGCCTAGCGCTAGACGAAAGAACGATGAGTCTGAGAGTGTTGAAAAAAGAATTTAAATACACAACGGAATAAAATATTTTTTTATTTCTTTGTACAATCAAATAAGCAAAGCAAATCAATAAAAATAACGAGATCAGCAACATTAATTTTTAGCGTGAAAAACCCTCAAAAGTATGAGAGTAAAAAACCACAAGACCTGTAGGCCATTTAATCAAACATTCCACTATAATAGAAATAATGGGTATACCAAAGTTCTCTCTAGCTCAACAAACTAGAGGCATGCAATATTCATCAAGATTAAAACAACAATCTTGGAAGATAACAAAACGTAAGAGAGGATAAACCTAGGATTACCAAACTGCAGTCCTGTTTTTACCCCAATAGATAGCCATAGAATGGTCAAACGAGATCTCCATCGTTCAGAATATACTCCTTGATGTCACAAACCTGCAGTTCAAATTTCAAGGTGATCCAATGGTTGAATATTAAGAAAACTGAATTCGATTCCAGCTGCTCTGAAAAATCCGAAAATTCCTTCTCTTCTATCTTCTCTCTCACTCTCACTCTCTAGGGTTTCATTAGCCACAAAAACCCTTTTTATACTCAGTCTAAAAAATATGAGCCGAGCCCAACAAAGAGTATCATGTCGTGGTGCCAACTTCTGTAATTGTGGTGCCAACCCAATATTCCCTTACCCAATTCGTTATTTTGCGTGGATGGGAGTAATAATAGAGGCTTTTACAACCCTAATTATGAATCTATAAACATAAAGCCTTGAGAGACCATTTTCAGAGGTCTTGATAGCCTTGAAAAAAATAAATTCATACTTTTACAAAGAGCTTTGACATTAGTAGCCAGAGGGTACATTGATTTGGAAAGAAACTCTTTCACTTCTTTCCACATGAGAAAGAAGGTTCCATGGGGAAAGAAGTGAAAGAGTTCTTTCCTTCCTTCTTTCCTGATGCACCAACGGAAAGGAGTTAGAATATAACCTGAAAATATGATGTTGAAGTGTTGAATTATTTGTATGTTTTGCTCAACCCTCGGATGCTTCTTTTTGAACTAGCAGTCGCAGGGCGGTTGAAGGTCGCAGTCAAGTTACTCGACCTAAAAGTAGGAGAAATTCAACTTTAGAATTCGGTCGATGATTCGGTCGCAGAATCGGTCAAGTTGGTCAACCTAATCTTGAGTTTCCTTATTTTTCTGCAATTTCAATTATGGAAGATTTAACTTTGAAAGCTAATAACTCCTTCGTTTTAGAAGCTTTTTAGCTGAAATTTTGACCACGTCTTCTTGAATAAGATAAGAAAAGAACCCTTCAAGAATCACATGAATATCAGCCACGGATTAGGAAATATACGTAATAGAAAATAGGTCACCATAAATAGAAAGTAATGTGATGAATGCTCCCGTATGGATGATTTGTCAATGATGCGCCATTGGAAAGTTGGACACCACTTCACACCTTCGTCCTCCAAGGAGTAAGAATGCATATGTCAATAAGAAAGCCTACCCAACTTATAAGTAACCTTAATCCCACGATATAACGCACACGAGAGAGGAACTTTATATATAACTCACCAAATGTTTGAAATGGGAATCACTCCTAATTTCGAGAATAAAGCAAAAGCTTTTTGTATTCAATTTCACTCCCTTAAAACCGTAAATAAGGTGGCTATAAATATCCAATTACAAAGCATATAATAATAATAAACTAAA
Organism: Begonia loranthoides; assembly: GCA_022433065.1. Lineage (NCBI taxonomy): Eukaryota > Viridiplantae > Streptophyta > Magnoliopsida > Cucurbitales > Begoniaceae > Begonia > Begonia loranthoides. The sequence goes on from CM039474.1 coordinate 30,256,646, forward strand.
TAAGTAATAATAACCTTAATCGGCTCATAGAATAAGTTGTCTGATTTTCTATTTAATAGAAACTAGGTTAATTAACTAAAAGAATATAAAATTAATATCTTTCTTTCTTCCTCTCTAAGTCTAGATGTATTTGGCAGCTAATCCATGTTGGTGCTTGGCCACTTGGATGGTTTCCATGTAGAGATTTCCTTGGTCTCCAAGCTTGGACACTTGAACTTTCCTTATTATTTGCTCTATGTTTTGTGGTCTTTTGACAAAGCAAATAAAGTCCTAATTTAGTGATCCGACTCATGCTAGAAAGCTTAGAAAGTCAGCTACAATTTTCATTAAGACACTTTTTGAAATGACATCGTTTGGAATGCCAAAATAGTCAAATACGTGTCGGAGGTCAAAAGGAAGACAATTTTTGGAAAGTCTTTCAATTTCTCTTTTACTGCTTTTGAACTTCCACCTATGCTTGACCTTGAATAACTTCATACTAATCTTAGAAACTTGATTAATAATATAATGGACTCGTAGTCCATCATTTTCCCTCTCCACTTCTTGGGAAAAAATTTATTTCCTCTGTTCTTTCCCTAATTGAAAGAAACTGGGTGTTACAAGTGGGCACTACCTCATTGCATGATAATGTCTGCTTTGGACCCCCATTAACTCTCATGGTTTTGTTCTCGGGCCAGGACCCCATAATCCCGATAAAAAAATGTGTCATACAGGTAAGGATGGGTACCCACTTATAAACAAGCCCCACAACCCTCCCAAATCCGACGTGGGACTGTCATGACCCTCGGTACTGTGACAGTACACCCTCCCTTAAGGGCCCGACCCCAGGCTGAAATCCACATCTAACTTGGGCTGGCTCTGATACCAATGTTACAAGTGGTGATATGATCCAGAAAACATACAAAGACAAAGACTCATTAGGAGGCATTAGAGGCCCAATGACTAAAGCAATAATAAAGAATGTGAAAGAAAAACCACAACTTTTTGTGAAAGAAATTTAAGAAAGGGGGCTCAAAATCCATGATCTAAAAGCATTGAACTTGCTAAACATTGGAGATGAGATAAAAAGGAGATTCAAGTCAAAGGATGCAAAAATAGACCACTTCTTCAAAGGCCCGAAGACACATGTGTGCGCCCTTTCAGCAGGTGCACCCAGCGCGCAGCCTAGGCGCTCGCCCAGCACGCAGCCCAGCGCCCACCCTCACATTCTTTGCAGGTAAGCCCGGCCACGTGCCCGCTCTCCCACTTTTCCTTTTGACAGCGCCTGCGGCCCAACAATTCATTATGACAGCGCCCGCGACCCAGCAATTCTTTCGACATCGCCGCGTATTCCTCGTGCCCCACACTTCATTCGCGACCCAGTAGTACTCCCACCTGCGCGACTTCTTCCAACAGCGCTGACCCATTGTCCAGCGTGCCTCATCCTTTCGCAAGGCCTAGCCCAACTTCACCCACAGCCTTTCTTTGCGCAGCCCAGCATCCAACCTCATTTGCAATCCTTCTTTGCGCGGCCCAGCGAGTCTTCTGTATAGTGCCATGCAGCGCCCAACATCCATTTCAACAGTGCACGCATTCCACGCGGCGCAATTGTCCACCAGCTGCCAAGCCAGTCCAATGCACGCATTCTGCGCGACCCATCAGTTTCTCACATCCAGCGCACCTCATTGCAAACTTTGGAGCCTTTACAAAATAAGTGTTTCCATTGTCCGTAGGATTTTATGAACTTTAAATTTTGTTATTTTCTCAAATCAATTTAGCTTATTATCCCTATAAAATTTAGAATTTGCAATGATAAAAAGTCAGTGAAAATTGTTAAACTACTACATTTGATAATTCTATTTAGCTTTATATTATAAAATTTGATAACGTACACTTACATATTTTTGTACAATAGGTGAGAAGGAGATACGAAGAAAATAAAATTAGAATACAAAAACAATAATTTAATTTAATTATTTTGTTTGGACTTAACTTTGTAGTATATCTTGCATCATTTAATAAGTGTCACATAAGGATAAAAAATTATCAGATAAAATTAGAAAATAAACTTAATGATAATATAAAACAAAATACACATGCAAATAAATTTACTCAATATTTTTTTTGAGAAATATAAAATATAATATATATTTTTTTTTGTATTTTAATTTACAATTTCAAGAAATTTGGAAAGTAAGGTATTATTCTGGTTTAGGAGAGTTTCCATATTCAACTAATTAGGAAAGAAAAGGGTATATATATTTTCTCGGAAGTCTTCACTTTTGCCCATCGTTTTCTCTGCAAATTCCCTCCTCCCAAACAGTAGAGAAGCAAGATGGAGATGACAGCAACTGGGTTTTACAAACGTGCTCTTCCCTCCCCTCCTGCCATCGAATTTTCTTCCATTGAAGGCAAGGTAGACCCTCGCATAATATCTATCACACATCTCTCTTTCTATACATACATTTCACCATCTGGATCGTTCATATACAATATATATATATATATATTATTCAAGGTGAGGATTAATGTTTATTAATTAAAGTTTATTACTTTAGCTATAATTATAACTATATTAATCATTAATGATTCTCTCTTGCGTGTCAAATGCCAAATGATTATTGTGTCCTATCTTCTCTCCCACCCTTCTGCAACCTTTCAAATTCGCGCCGACCAACATCAACGTTTATGGAGAGAGGGAGAGAGGGAGAGGGAGTTTTGGAGATTTGGTTTTTGCGTGAAGAGACGAGTGCCATGGCAATTGATGGCTAGAAGAATACGAGAAAATGAAACATGGAAATCAAATATTTGTACCCCCTTTATTTGTCTGGAAAGTGAGAAACTGTGGATCTCGAGTTCTGGTTTGGTGGGGATGATTTCAGTGTTTTTGAAGTTTACGGAGGGAAGGCATTGGATAGCATTGCGTTGCCAGAAGTGCTTTTTTCATTTAAACAACCACTAATCGGGTGCATCTTATTGAATTGCAGAAACTCTTTATTGAATCAATCCAAAATGGAACAGCGGAAGGTTTTTATAAGCTGATCTCCAATTTTCAAACCCAATCAGAACCTGCCTACTGTGGTTTGGCTAGTCTGTCCATGGTGTTAAATGCTCTTGCTATTGATCCTGGAAGAACGTGGAAAGGTCAGACAAAATGTTTTTTGTTTCTGCGCCAAACTTACAATTTATCAACGTAGGAAGATTCTATGAACTACATTCAGATTGTTATTGCTCATTCTTGTTCGCATCTACCCCACTTCCCCGGTTCGGAAGATGTAAATCTTGTCTGTCTTTAAAGGAAAAGGATAATATAAAGTACAGAAGTAGATAGACCGTCGAAACTATGTCTATGAGTGTGTATTCTTGACGATTTACTATGATCAACGCTCTCGACATTGACCTTCGATTAAGGTCATCGGCTTTGGTTGCAGAATGTGCTGTTTCTGATTCTTACGCTGTTTTCAATACTCTTATGAAGGATTTCTTTCTTGCTTTAGTGTCAAATAAAAACATTTATCAATTCTTCTTACAGCTCCCTGGAGATGGTACGATGAATCCATGCTAGATTGCTGCGAGCCATTAGAAAATGTCAAAGCTAATGGCATCTCCATAGGGAAGCTCGTCTGTTTGGGCCATTGCGCCGGAGCAAAGGTTGAGGCTTTTCGCACAAATCAAAGCACAATTGACGCTTTCAGAAAATATGTAATTCAATGCTCTACTTCCGATGATTGCCATCTTATCTCGTCATATCACAGAGGAGCACTTAAACAGGCAAGCATATTCATTGTTTTGGTAATATTTGAGCTGTTGTCAAGTAGACAGACAGTGTATGAGCACTTAAGAGACAGTGGTCAAACAATAATGGTTAAGCTCTCTTGGTATTGAAATGCAGACAGGAACAGGCCATTTTTCCCCTGTCGGTGGCTATCATGCTGGAAAGGACATGGCTCTTATTTTAGATGTAGCACGTTTCAAATATCCTCCTCATTGGGTTCCACTGGCAATTCTTTGGGAAGCCATGGAGTATATTGATGAAGAAACTGGCCTTCCCAGAGGGTAGATTCTTCTCTCTGTCTTGCCTGTCTTTCTTCTTTTCGATCACCCAGTGACGTCGCAAAATTGTGTACTTTCATTTCAATCTCTAATACTTGTCTCTCATATTTGTATTCACCTATCAATGTTCTAGGTTTATGCTTGTATCAAGACCTCACAGGGAGTCAGGATTGCTTTATAAACTGGTGAGTCTTGGGTCAACAATAAAAACACTTTACAATCAAACATTTGTTCATGTTTACATTCTTATTGAACTATAACTTGATCATTGTCATTACATTGTCGTGTTTGTCTGATATTTGAAGGCTTTTGATTATGTTAAGATATATGATTATACTTTGGAAACCCATGCAGAGCTGTAAACACGAGAGTTGGGTGTGTTTATCAAAGTATTTGTTGGATGATATCCCTTTTCTACTGAAATCAGAGGAAGCGAAAGGTATACATCAAGTTCTGTACCCCATTTTTGCATCACTTCCCCCAGATTTCAGCGCATTGATCAAGTGGGTTTCGGAGGTCCAAAAGCAGGACGAGGATGACGAGAATTTAAGCCCAGAGGATAAAGCAAGGCTTGCTCTTAAGGTATAAGATCACCATTTGGATTAATCCTTCTCACCTGTTGTGAACTACTGCAATCTGATCTTTCTTTCAACAGTCTTGAAGTCGAGGATATTTTTTTACGCAGGAAAGTGTGTTGAAACAAATTCACAAGACTCGCCTTTTCCAACATGTGGCTGCATCTTTGCTGCTGGTGACTTTCTGCTCGAAGAAATCAACAAATACAGGCTTAGAAAACGATTTTCACAGGATTTGTATGACCATTTTTTGCCAAGGGGCAGAAGTAGATGGTTATCTGGCATGTTCAGAGGGATATTACTGTCACCAATCATGTGTCCCATGCTTGAAAACAAATGGCTGCAAATCTGTTCCTGCAGTGTATGGAACATTGGTCAATGGAAATAGTGAAAGGGAAGTGGACATGTTGGTTTGTTTGTGCCAAATAAATTGTAGTTTCCATTGTACTGTCCCGCGTACGAATACGAAGATCAACTCCGCCGCTAGTGAGGTTCTGACAACACTATTACTGGCCGTGCCTCAAGAAACATGGGCTGGTATCAGAGATGATAGCCTTTCGAAGGAAATCTATCGCCTAGTTTCAACCGAAGATCTTCCAACTCCGCTTCAAGAGGAGGTAATGAACTACCCAAAATCTTTTGTTTTTCAGTTATAATAATGAATTCAGTAATATATTTGCTCGACTAATACGAATCATCATCGCACGACAGTCGAGTTGCAGCAGCAGCATCTTATGACTTCATCATTCTGGCAATACCATTAGGATAAGTTATTTCAGTTTTCTCATTGTTGAAAATGGGTATGCCAGGTTTTGCACCTAAGACGTCAACTCCAACTTATGAAGAGGCGTCAAGATAATAGAGTTGAAGAGGAACTCGGGTCACCTCTTCCTTGAACACCCTCTTTTCCTCACTTATCAACAAGCAGAGCAGAAGAGATAGAGATGAAGACAGAGTCATTGAGATTACAAAACAGTGTAGGTTAGTGTCACTTTTCATCAGTAGTCATTGTAAAGTAGTAGAAATAGATAAAGTAGTACAGCTTTGATGAACACAAGGTGAAATATACAACATTTTTGGCATGGTTAGAATGCGTTGTTGTCTAGTTTCAGCACCTCTCAAATGAATCAAAGCAGGTGGGACGTTCTCAGACAATCCAGAGTGAGGGTGAGAGCAGGTGAGGGGCCCGTTCACTTGGAAAGTGGTGAATGGATCCTACGTAGAGTTGTCTTTCTTAACTTACTAGAACATGTTATGTTTTGAAGTAAAAGACATGAACAAAAGCTTCCTAACTTACTAAGACAGTGATAATAAGACAAATAATAAACAATTTTCGATAATAAATAAAACACTAAACTATGATAAATAAATAAATAAAAATATTACAATCACGTTTTCTGTTAAAATTTGTAAATAAAAATGTCTTCTAATTCGCCTTTTTGATGACTCTTTACTTCCAAGTGATAAAAAAGTGAAACATTTTGAGATTCAAACAATTGAACAATTTAGAAAATACGTATTTTAATTAATTAACATACTTTATACTAGTATCTTAAAATTCATAATTTAATTACCAATTTAATTCCTTGGCTTAATTGTTCAACTTGAGTAGTTTAATATATAAATCAAGAGATAATTAAAATAATTCAATTTTGAGAATTACTTCTTGAAACATTCATTCAAATTAATTACCAAAATATTTAACAATTTAATTAATATTCTGTAAAAAAAAAAAAATGTTTCTGTTACAGAAAATATTCTTTCCGCCGCGAAAAAGGAATATGACTTATCTTCCACTGTGAAAAAAATTTAAATTTTTAACGACATATATGATAGCAATGTTTGACTCGTTCATGTATTATAATTCAATATTTTATTTGTTATCAAAAATTGTTTAGTGTTTAGTGTTTGGTTTGTCACTGATTACATAATTTAACGATTGTTTTGTTAATTACTTTTAAAATAATAAACTAATTGCATCAATAAATGATAGATACATCGAATACTCTCTGAGGTATAAAGTTAATATGTAAAATTAGATCGTAACACATAATTATCCGCCAACAAGAAAGTGAATTTGGGTAGTAATCTTAGCACACTAGTCACCCTTACACTATATAATTTCTAAAGACTCGCATAAATCATTGCTAGCAAACGTTATAGTTTAAATTGCTCAACGACAAAATTATTGTTAAAAAAATTAAATTGATTGTTATAGTTTGAATTACGGGTTTTGGACTCCAAACGAACCTAACCTGGAATCGACATTTTCAAAAACAACAAAACCAGAAAAATAAAAATTTAAATTGGTTTGGGCCGAGGGAGGTTTTTTGGATTTTGGTCGGGATCGGCCGGAATTGAGCTGCTTTACGGTCGGCTCCGGTGGGTTTTATTGGTTTTTTCTTTTTGCAAGTAAATTCAGAACAGAACTGCAAATCGAGAACTGAAATTGGTTTATACAAACTATAGAAAGATGACTAAGTCAGTAGACTTTAATGCTCGTGATAAAATATCTATCCTCACACGGGTCATAGAGATTTGGGCTTTGCGTGGAAGGGAGCTCTCTCTGTCTCTTTCGTCGTCTTTCGGGGCTATTAATTGTTGAGGTGGTCGCCGCTATTAATATTCGAGTTGGCCTCTCTTCTCACAGAGCAGCACTTGCCTTGTAAGGTGGGGAAGAAGGAGAAAGGGAGATATGGAAGCGGAAGAAGGTGAGAGGTGCCATCCATTGCTGCGATGGAGAAACAGAGAGCTGCTCAAGTACAGCCATGGTTTATCTTCAGCTCAGATTCAATGTCTGGCTGCTTTCTGTGAGGCTCTTATACCTCCATTGCCGCACTACGCTTCGAATCAGGAAAACCCAATTGACCAATCCCTTCACTGCTTCTTCATGGCTTCTGGGTCTCAGTCCCCACTTCCCGATGAGGTGAAATTCTAGTTCAATCGTTTTCATCGCTGTTTTCTTGCAATAACTTGTTGTTCCTCCTCATTTTCACTAGGAAATTTAGATCCCCTTTTTGATTTTCTAACTTTCATCTGCAAACTTATCTGGTTCATCCATAAAATGGGTACTGAATATTTTCTTCTCTATCTCCCTCTCAGCTGTGCTTTAATCTTCTCAGATTTTTTTCTGTGTTTTCGAAATGGAAATAGGTTGCAGAACTCTTGGTGAAGAGGGGTCAACCAAAAGCAGTGTTTCTGGTGCGCTTGGTGTTAAAGCTACTTTCTTTCAGATTGGGGACGCTGCTGCTTTGTGGATTTGTATGTTTTGATCGGAAATGGCCGTTCATCCACTCCTTCTCTGAAATTTCATTGGAAAAGAGAGAACGAATCCTCCAAAAATGGTCAAAAACTGGAAATGCATATTCTGTTCTTCTAAGAGTTGTGTTTGTGATGATCAAACTCTTCTGCTTCTTCGTCTTCTTCACCATGGTAATGCTTCTCACTCACCTCACTACTTCCTTCTGCTTCTCTGTCTTTTCTTCCAGTTTTGTGTTGGATATGAAACTCCTAAACCATATTTGTGCAATTACTCAGTTAAACATCTAGTTTTAGACAAGTTTGATCGTAAATAACAACGCGGTCACCTAAAGACACGTGCAAGAGATTGGTATGTGCGTACAGGATAAAAGATTTTGTGAGGGTATTTTAGGAAATGAGGACAGAATTAGTTATTCTAGGGAGGTGGTATAGCATATAGTACATTAGGCATGTAGTGGAAAAAATTACTGATGAACTAAACTAGAACCAATCAATTGGTCCGGACATTGGTCGGGTTGGTTTTGAACACCTCTAGAATCGAACTTGACATATTTGAAATTGACATAAATCGAATCGAATAGATAAATTATTAAATTTGAACTGATAATGTTTGCAGCCTTGCACTTAGATGTCCAATATTGCGTTGTCCAACAACGCATGCGCTCATCGGTGATGGATGTCCCCCCAACTCATGAAGGTTGTCCTTCACCTAGCATCGAACATCCCTTATCACTAAATGACATGGCACCACACTCATCCAATGACCAACAATTTGTCTGATCTCTCACGACTCTCATCCAATAGTCATCATTTCGTCCACACTCTCATTCGACAACCATCAATTCGTTTGTTCTCTCATTCAACGGCCAGCTCTTCATTCGCTCTCGTATAAAATAGGAAAATTAACAACACAACCACTGAACTATGAGATCAATAACAAGTCAACCATTTAATAATTTTCGTTAACAAATAAAACACTCAACTATGAAAAATAAACTACGTAAATATTGCCATTAACAGTGAACTTACTTTCAAAATGAAAGAGTAGGAAGCTTCCTCTCGAAAATGTCTTCTCCCATGAATCACCGACGAAGACAAACATTTTTTATCTCAACAATTCTAGCATTCTATTGTCATCTAATCTAAATTTAAAACAATAATGTGAGGGAAACAATGCAATTCGATGTTTTTTTTTTTTCTAATCTACTATTTTCTTTTCTTTATCAAGATTACTCTTCTCTTAAGACGTCAAATTACTTAGAAAAATTCACAGTTTGATTGAAAAGACGTCGTTTTTCCTTTGCAGAAAGTCGTCTTTCCTTTGAGGAAAGTAATCTTTCCTAAAGCCTATTTCAATTACTCACTTACCGTAGCAGAAAGATAATGTTATTTAATGAAAAATGTGATAACAATGTTTGTTCCGTTCATTTTCATAGTTCAGTGTTTTATTTGTTAGCAAAAATTGTTTAGTGGTTGATTTGTCATTGATTTCATAGTTCAATGGTTGTTTTGTTAATTTCCCTTTGAAATATTGTGTGTCTTGCACGTGACCCTTTTAAACCTTTATCTGCTAGTGTCTTTGAAAGCCTCTCCTCTTATTCCATCGGTCCATCACCCAACATCGAACATCCCCCATCACTGAACAACGTCCAACCCCACTCATCAAATGGCCAATAATTTGTCTGCTTTCTTATGCGTCTCATCCAACGGTCATCAATTTATTTGCTCTCTCATCTAATGACCATCAATTCATCCACTCTCTCATCCAACGATCATCACTTCATCCGCTTCCATTTAAAATATTGCAGACTTTGCACGTGAATCCTTTAAACCTTTATCTGCCACCACCTTTGGAAGTCCATCCTCTCATCTTATGTGTCCATCACCCAACGTCGGACTTCCCACATCACTGAAAGGTGTCCAATCCCGCTCATCCAATGCCAACGAACTAATGAAGTAAATGTTTGTGTTACTTTTCAATTATTTTTGTTAAATTAACATTAGTAAAAATTATATATATATTATTTTTATTTTATATAATGAATAGAATCGAAACCGAATCGGAACTGAACGAAAAATTTTGGTTCGGTTTCTCGTTTTAAATGATTCGGTTTCAGTTTCACTTTTTACAAACAAAAAAAAATCAGTTCGGTTTCCGTTCGATCCTAAAACTTAATTGAATCGACTTTTGTGCATCCCCTAGGAAAAATAGAAGGAATTATAGAGTATTGAATATTGATGCTTAGTGTTCTTGAGAGAGATTAGATTTAGGGTTATGAATATGTGGTTTTCTAGATTCGTAGTTAGGTTTAGGGTTAATTTTTAAATTTTAACATTGTTGCTAGATTCGTGGTTTATTCTTTTAAATTCTTTGGGTTCGCTATTCAACGATACCTAAGAGTGAAATAATACAAGAAGAAGTGAGTAGATAAGAAAATGTAAAGGATGATGTGACATAAGTGATTATTATATTGAAGAGGCTACTGTGTTATATATTAAGAATGTAGAGGGGATTAGGGAATATTGTTATCAAGTCTTCTTGAAGGAGATTAGATTTAGGATTCTGAATATGTGATTTTCCAGATTCGTGATTAAGTTTAGAATTAATTGTCGAATCTTAGCATTGTTGCTAGATTCGTAATTTGTTCTTTCAAATTCTTTGGGTTTGCTGTGCAACAATGGTATCAGAGCCAATCCAATTCCGGACAAGAAAGGATGGTGACGATATTGTCAAAAATAAAGGAAAAGCTCAAACTCTTGTCGGAGCTATGGGCAGAGTTGAGTTTGCTGACAATGGAAGATATGTCAAACACCCACTGAAGCATTGTCCATCAAACCTTTCGACGAAAATGGAAAGGGCATTAGTACACTCCTGTTGAAGGAGGAGAAAAAGTTGTTAACCAAAGTTCAACATCCAGAACCACATCCCAAGAAAATCAAATGCTCTTTTGGAAAGAAAGTAATTGTGGAGTTTTCCGATGAAAATTCAACCAATGCATCAAAAACAAGATGAAAAATAGAGCATTAGAACACTTTCTGTGAATGTCAATTAAAAAGGTGAGGAACAGTGGACAAATAAGGCGAAATGCCACTGCTCAACTGTGGTATGCCAGAGTCTAATTTGGAGAAGGTCGTTAGGCGGGTGGCCGGAGGAGAGACATCTTGTTCTGTTCAAGAAGAATTGTTGCCGGGTTGAGCGCACAGCCCCGCCGATCAAAGTTCTGCGCCCTTGGGTTGTTGTCCATCAGTGGACAGACAATCTTAAGAGCGTTGTTGCAGTTGACCTTGACACCACGGTGGGTTCCCTTGTCTCTGGTCGTGCAAATGGGTGTGGCTAATGAGTTCCACTGGCCCAAAGAACGACATCACACTGGAGATTTGAGCATGGACAGGGCCTTCCCACCATTGGCAGGAGATTTGATTGTTCATGGTCGGCAACTCTTTCCGTCTGGCAGGTTACTTCGACAGGGAGCAGTTTCTAGTAGCTGTTAGGGTTACTTCTCTACAAACTATAGATAATAAAATGTTGGTTTGGGCTGCAAATTTGAATAATGATTAACGACAAAAAAAAATTAGGAAGGTGGCTATTTCCATTTGGGCTGGAGTGAAAGAAGGGGGAAAGAGGAAGACAATATTCATTCCACTTAGCCTAGCTGCAACATTGGCTGGAAGGATTTTTGTGACATGGGTGGGTTGGAAATAATGGAGGCTACATCAAAAAATTTGGTTAATTGGGTCAATTTGATTATGGAAGAAACATGTATCATTTCACGAGTTTGAAATCCGATCACCTAGTGAAAGGGGTAGGAAATTATTTTGCATGGATTTTGAAAAAGTCGTACTACTCACAAGTGGTTATTGTATTGAAGAGGTTACAATGTTGCATGTTAGGAATGTAGAGGGAAGATTGGGGATTAGGGAATATTGTTGTCAAGTCTTCTTCAAGAAGATTAGATTTAGGATTCTGAATATGTGATTTTGCAGATGCGTGGTTAAGTTTAGTGTTAATTTCCTAGTTTTAGCATTGTTGCTAGATTCGTGGTTTATTCTTTCAAATTCTTCGAGTTCACTATGCAACACACAATTGCATTAATATGAAGTACACAAGACATTAGCCCTTAAACTTATTTTTTAGACATTGAACCTATTTTTAGGCAAATAAGTCCATGAATTACAGTTGCTAGCAATTAAATATTTGCAGTTAAGATTGTTGTCCATGTAGTCACGTTTTTTCACGCGACGTATCTATCTTCTATGTTAAGTGATTTTCAAAGAAAAAAAGTTGTGATTTTGGTGAGGGTGCTTATAGAGAACTAGAAAACCATCGCAAGAAGAGAACGAGGGGGATTCTGATGATTTTCAAAGAGAAATAAGTTCAAAAATTCAACGCATAAGGCGATTTGGGAGACCATACAGAGCTCCATATGCCAACTTTTGCTCTTGCCACTAAGTTCATGAACTTAATTGCCTAAAAAAAGAGATCAAATACCTATTTTCTCTTCATGTCTAAGTTGCAATGTACCATAATAAGAATGATAATTAGAGCTGGAAATTTCAACCTTTTTCTTGAACAGTACACAAAAATTAGACTCGTTTGATTGTTTATGTGCTGCTGATGGTGATTTTGATCTAATATAACATGAAACTTTTGTTGTTTCAGGCTGATGAAAACTCAAAAAACCCAGCATGGGAAGCAATGGGATATGAATTAGACACCAGGAAAAAGCTAGGCAAAACTCAAATGGGAAGATCGCTGGAGAAGGGGATAATAGAATCTATGAATGAAAATGACTCCACTTTTACTCAATCTCTCACCCAACAAGGCCTTGAAGTCATTGAAGATCCCAATCCTAACACCTGCAAAATCAAATGTGATGTTGTAGTTATTGGATCCGGTAGTGGGGGAGGAGTTGCAGCTGCAGTACTAGCAAACTCTGGCCAGAAAGTCATCGTTCTTGAGAAAGGAAATTATTTCATCCCCGAAGATTATTCTTCCATGGAAGGTCCTTCCATGTTAGAAATGTATGAAGCAGGTGGAATAATGGCTACTCATGATGGGAGAATCATGATCTTGGCTGGCTCAACGGTTGGAGGAGGTTCTGCTGTAAACTGGTCTGCATCAATTAAAACACCACACGCTGTTCTACAGGAGTGGTCTGCAAAACATAAGATTCCACTATTTTCAAGCCAGGATTATCAATTTGCCATGGATGTTGTCTGCAAGAGGATTGGAGTTACAGAGGGAAGTGCCGAAGAAAGTTTTCAGAACCAAATTCTTCGCAGAGGGTGCAAAAATCTCGGTTTGAAAGTTGAGTCAGTGGGACTAAATTCCTCTGCGGATCATTACTGCGGTTCTTGCTGTTATGGTTGTAGAGTCGGGGACAAGCATGGGACAGATAGAACATGGCTGGTCGATGCTGTTGATTCCAATGCAATGATTCTAACAGGCTGCAAAGCTGACAAGCTCATATTTGCAAACAACAAAAATGGAAGAAAGAAAAAACGATGCATTGGAGTAATTGCATCCTTTCCGAATAAGAATGTCTCTAAGGAGCTACATATTGAGGCTAAAGTAACAATCGTGGCATGTGGCTCTCTTCGAACACCTCCTCTGCTGATCTCGAGCGGATTGAGCAACCCAAATATTGGCAAAAATCTCCATCTACATCCCGTCCTACTGGCTTGGGGATACTTTCCTGAACATAATTCAGATTTCAAAGGTAAGATTTATGAGGGAGGAATAATTTCTTCCCTCCATAAGGTGGTCTCAGAAAAAATTCTCACACACGCCATTATCGAGACTCCTGCGATAGGACCTGGCTCATTTGCCGCCCTATTCCCATGGATTTCTGGGCTAGACATGAAAGAGAGAATGGTAAAATATGCAAGAACAGCTCACCTTTTTGCAATGGTGAGAGATGAAGGTTGTGGGCAGGTTAAGGAAGAAGGGGTTATAAAATACAGATTCAATCAAGTTGACAAGGAGAATCTGAAAGTGGGTCTGAGGCAGGCTCTGAGAATCTTGATTGCAGCCGGAGCGACTGAAGTAGGAACGTATAGAAGTGATGGGCAAATACATAAATGCGAAGGAACAGAGAAGAAGGGCATCGAGGAATTTTTAGACACGATCGAGGCAGTTGGGGGGCCAAGTTCGAGAGCAGAGAACTGGACAATGTATTGCTCTGCACATCAGATGGGGAGTTGCAGAATGGGGGCGACTGCAGAGGAAAGTGCAGTTGACGAGAATGGTGAAAGCTGGGAAGCACAACGGCTGTATGTATGTGATGGAAGTTTAATGCCAAGTGCTATTGGGGTCAACCCCATGATTACCATTCAGTCTACAGCTTATTGTATATCACAAAAGATTGCAGAGACCTTGAAGAAGACTTCCATGGTCAAGCAGGATTGAGTAGGGCGTTGTAGACATGATTGTTGTAAATTATAAACTACAAGTAATTGTCTAAATGTTTGCATCTATAAATCAGTCTACTACCCATATTTTTTCTCTCTGGACAAACTAACCCGATAAACATAGGCTAAAACTGTCATTCACAGGTTCAATTCAAGGAAATCACAGATAAAACAAATTCAAAAAGGCACAAATTTAAACTTAAAATCGTTCAATAGAAAAACTCTCAACGTACCTTACTTTTTGTTTCAGGAAGCTGGCTTGACTAGGTTGTTTTCTGAGTGTTGTTCTTTTTTTTCCCAGCTTATGATGCAAGCTAAAATGAGACACATCTGAAGAAAGCATTCACTTTTGTTCTGAGTTTTCATGGAGTTTAAGTTTCAGCCGGGATGAAGAAAAAGAAAACTGCAAGATAACGCTGAAAATCCGATAACCACATCACTCAAACTTGATTTTCTACATGCTTTATGAGAGGTTATCGGCAGATATTAAAATTCAGAACCTGAAATTTGCTCTAAAATGGACGAGACAAAGCCGCACCATCAATCCACAAAGGCTTCTTCGCATTGTAATAGAAAAATGCAATCATATGAACCAGTTCGTCTGCTGTTCGAATCTCTGCAAATACAGATGTAATATCATATCAAGCTTCTGCAAAAAATAATCTATCAAAGGGCAGGAGTACTGACAAAACCAACCTTTCTCTCTGTAAAGGATCCTGTTTCCTCTTAAAAATAAAATCTGAGGACATTCTTTGACTTTTAGAGCATATGCCAAATCTCTCTCAATGTTGATGTCTATCTTCACTGCCTGTCACCATTAAGTTTTTAGGAGTAAATCAACAAATGGCAAGTAAGATAGACAATTATGCAGAAAACAAACACATCTACTTAATCAAAACAAAAAATAAGTATAATTTTATGAGGATTCCACTGTTTTCATACGAACCCGAGGTGGAAGTCGATCTTTGGCATGCCAGTATACTAGAAGTGCTTTCTCTAATTCTTTCAAAGTCTTCCAGTTATCAGTCGCCCTGTGGACCGAATGAGGAAGTAATGAAATATTGAAGCAAACAAATTTCTTGGTCATTAACAAGTCTGAGGTTTTTTGAAGAAGAAAGAAGAACAGAAGAAAATGAATTTCAAATTATCAGATTGTCATGACATCGATTAGACAATTTAAGCGAATCATATGCCAATCCGAAGCAGTATACATGCATAATTGGAACAGTTTTAAACCAAAATATTTTTATAAACATCACCTATCATTATAAATCATAGCATCATATGAAAAGCCAAAACCCAGATGAAACAGATATTTGATCACCCTAGATAAATTCCCATTTGATATAATCATATAGTATAAAATAAAATGTTTAGTTCGAAAGAGCAGTAAGAAGATGATTACCTGCTATATCTTTCGAATACAAGTACGATGAGTGGACTGGGATGATAAGCAAAGCTCTCCCACTCCAAACAGTTTATTTCTTGCACCCAATTGTCGTCAATCTCCCCTTCCCAGTCGATTTCAACACCATCTTCGCCAATTACGTTCTTAATCGGATGCTGGTCAAAGTACTCAGAAGCTCTAATTCCCCATCCCATATCAGCATCCAGGGGCCAATTTGGATCTTCTTCCTCAACCAACATTTTTTTCTTTCTTCTAGTACTACCACTGTCACTCTCCTCCTCATCCTCCTCATCCTCACTCTCAGAATCAACTTTTTCTTCTTTCAATATGTTTTCCTTATCTTCCATGACTTCTGAGTTTTGCTGCCGGATAGATTCAAACGTCTTGTTGAGTGATTTCCGAATGAAATCTTCGACAGCCACTGCTTCACTCCTACGTCCACGCCTAGGTTTCCGTGGGATTGTTTGTGGGAAGTCTCCATTATCATTATCATTTTCCTCTCCTAAAACTTCAGTTTTTTCACTGTGTCCTCTTGATTTGGATTCAGCTTTAGGATTGGCAGTAGGTTCGGATTCGGGTTTTGGGTTTGATTTCCTTGACATGGCAAGGCAATGTAGAAACTTAAGGATATGCCTATCTCGTACACGACAGGGAAAGGAACTGCGAGTAACTGTGGAGGTAAGATGTTGGGGAGGTAATCCAAAGGAAGGATGTAAATGAGAGTTCTCTCGTCCAACACAATGAGATGAGAAGGGTTTAAGCAAAATGGAGGCTTGGACAACCAACATTCTCCCTTCCCCTGATTCGAGCTCAATCAGCAAATTCTTCAGCCCCACTAAAAGTATGTGGTTATCCCTAAGCGTTGGTTTGGCCCTTCAACGAAAGTTGCAAACATCTGCTCTCTTCTGTGCGATAAGAAAATTTTCTGAACAGTAAACAAATCAACAGAGAAGCAGAAAAGCAATCACAGTGCCATAGACAGACACGTAGAACTCAAAAAGTATAAATTTCTACAAGCATTTCCAGAACTAGAAGACCTAGAAGGAGAGAAAAATAGATTTTATTTGAAAGTGTAAAATATCTTCAACTAGCATGACAAAAAGACAATACCCAAGAGAAAATTGAAGATTCAGTGAAGGAAAACCGACTTAAATGATGGAGTAGCATCGATTCCGAAAGAATTCACAGGTAAATCAGATTAATTTGAATACCCTTTTGATCATAGGTAGCACCAGATAAATTAAACACGTAAAAAAACGAAGCTATTACAAACCATGAACGTTCTTACCCAATATTTGTTAAGAAGCTTCGATATCTCTTCGAGAGTGCGAGACTCGTTATCCAAGCTCCCAAAAAAACTCTAGTAAAACATAGAAAAACAGAGGAAATCCATCGAAAAGGATAGAGAGGAAGGACTCAAGAATCAAATATAATTTCTGGGCTCTTGGAAGCGCTGGATTTGGAGCTTAAACCTGGCCTTCTCAAATTATACTGTGATTTTGTTTTCGGTGAAATTATCCATAAATGAATCTGATTACAAATCAAAATAAAAATAATTTTATCAATCTTTCGTCGCGAATGTCGATGCATACAAAGATCCATGGCCGTATAATTTTTCTCAAAGCTTTTAATATCTTGTTGAGAAATCAGTTCACCCACTACGTTTCGCACATACTTCGTGACTAATTGATCATCCAAGCGTGACTAGAAAAATATATTTTTGAAAGACACCCATTTGTCATTTGTTTGAGAATTCGAGATGATACTTATATTTTCTTGGATTAACACTTACTTTTGGCAACCAAATATATGTTTTTGCAGCAAAAAAACATATTTTCACCCCAAAAAACAAATTTCCGCTTAAAAAAGGATAATTACCGCAAATATTTACCATTCGTTGCAAAAAGTCAGTAATTAAATTGAACTACTTTATGTATGAATTTGATATAAAAAGACAATTTATCCGTTAGTAGTGTGCAACATGAGGTTCAATTTGGTTTTAATGTGGAACCGAACTGAACAACAACGATTTCAGTGTTTTGGAACCTAATCGAAACTTTGATTTCGGTTCCAATTTGATTCTAGTTTTATCTACTTTTTTTTTTTTTCAAATATCAAAATTATTATTAACAAAGTATCCAACTAACATTTCTCAAAAACATTTCTTACAAGTATACAACTGCTACAAAGAATTTTCAAAAAAGATTTAAAAACAATGAAATTCAAATCATTAACTCAAATTTATTCAATTTATTAAAATCAAATTTATTCAAATGTAACATAAAAAGGGTTGAAACTAAAGCAACAAACAGAATCATAATCACCATGAAAAATTGAAATTTGAATTCATTCAATTCAACAACAGTAAGGGAAGAGACTGAGAGAGAGTAGCACTGTATCCGAACTTGAGACTACCGACTGCGGAGAGGCTAAAGCCGAGACCGAGAGTGAGTGTGAGATTGAGAGGCTGCGAGAGCAGAGATTAAGAGGCGAGGCCACGAGGGAGTGCGACTGTCTGAGCAGTGAGCACCAACAACACCAAGCTGTGAGCACCGGAGAGCAAAACTGAGATCAGGAGGCGACTGCGAGCGACGCAAGAGGCAGAGCCAGAGACCGAGAGGCGAGAGGGCGATGTGAGTCTGTCTGACTTAGCACCGACACGGCGACGTGAGTTTATGAGGGCCACGAGCGAAACTGGAGCAGAGCAACCTATGAGTTGAAGTTTTGCAAGAGTCTGCACTGCAAAATTGCAAATCGATTTATGAGCCTAGACTTCGCGAATTGTGACTGGGAGCACGCGCAGCGCAGCAGAAGAGACAAGATTTAAGGGAATAAAATATGGAAAAAAAGAAAAGAAAAGGAATTAGGTTAAAAAAGGGGAGAAGTGGCCGCTGCAGATTTTGGAGAAAAAGGAAAGGAGAGGAAAGTTTCCCCTCATTGCCTTCGGTTGAGAGGATGTTTCGCGAGAGGGAGACGGCCGAGACCGATTCCGGGTAAGAGCTGGGCGACATCGTCTGAGGACACTCCGAGCGAGAGCCGACAACAGCTGCTAGCGGGCGACAGTTGGACGCGGGCGACGGTAGCAGCTTCAACCGGGGGCATTCCGAAGAGGCAGAGCGGTCTTGGACGACGGAGGGCTTCCATTTCTCCGATTGAGGTAAGAAATGCCATCGGTATTTTGCAGTCTCTCGGCCAAATTAGTTCTGTTTTGCTGTTGGATAGAAATGCCGATAGATCGCCCCTGATGTTGCTACTGTTTTACAATGTGCTATTTATTTTGGTCAAAATACTGTTGGATGCTGTTAGCAGTAGACTTACAATGTTCTGTTTGATGGAGAACTTCGATGACTGCCATGTTCTTGCTACGGTTGTAACAGATGGCTTTTGTTTCCTGTTTTTGGATGTTGATGAATTATAGACTTATAACAGTAAAGGAGAGATAAATGGTTCCTGTTTTGATACCATGAAAAACCGAGAGCTTGCCCTGTCTATTTATAGTTTTACTGAAGAAAACAAATTGGATTTCTGTTTGGGTTTTGGATATGAGTGGTAAATTCTGAATGTTGCTGGGTTGTTATGCTACGGTTTGACAGTGTTGTTTAATTGCCGCCATTGAAGATTAAAAATCATTGGAGAGGAATGTTGGATTTATTGTTAGTCATTAATGTTGGTTCTGGTTTTATTACTAGTGTTATAATGCTTGGATTTTACTTTGATAATGGGATCTGAAAAGTTGTACACCGTTAGTTGTTGTGAAAATTAACTCACGGTTTAATTTTTATGAATTGAGGATGTGACGAAAACTGTGAGGTTATTTACAATTCAATTAGACATGTTGAGTTGTAGATTACTGTTAAATAATAGAGATGGTTCTATTGTTGCAATGATAGATGTATTGGAATTCTGTTTTGGTTATTAAATATAGATGTTAAGATTAGTCTCGGTATAAGATTCTTCCACTTAATCCTCGAGATGTATTTATGAGATTTCCGCAGGTTTAACATGTCGTAGGTTCAAACGAGTTTGAGGACTTCAAGCCGGTATCCGAAGTTGTTGCTCTTTCATATACGAGAAAGGACCGTCAACGAGGTAGGAGCTTTATACTTTGTAATTTGCACTGCATTGCATAGTTTTCAAAACCGTATTTTGTGGGATATCACATATGAAAAACTTGATGGAGACTATTCGACAGCACGTCAGTTTTTTATATTATGTATGTACGAGAGTTTTAAACATTTACTTTCGTGCACTTTATTTCATATATTTTATATGATGTTGGATCTTGAATTGGGGGCAATAAATCCTCTTGATACTTTAGACGGTTTCTGTGTCAAAGTATCAGGAGGCTATCCTTGGTACATCTCCTATTGCATGGAGATGTTTTGATTGTGCGCTATGTGAAAGATGAGATTAGGAAGGTGATTACGCTTCTTTGGGTTTCAAATCCATAAACCTAATCAGGGTGTATATACGAGCGTGTCGTCACAGAGCGTGTTCACCGACAACCCGGGCGATGAGTCGAGTTTACGAACTGCTTTCATTGCTCTTCCTTCAAGCTTATGAGGTGTTGCCCATATTGATGGCCACCTCTTTGTGTAATTGTTCGGAGGAGTCCTTGAGTGATCTTCCTTTTTCACAGACCACATTTTCAGTATAAAACACGACGAAAATATTTTAACTTATAGTTATCTATGTATACAACTATGTTTTCTTAATATCTCGTTGGAGGTCTTTGGGGCCGGATTTCCTTAAGATAAAAGGGATTTTAAAATGTTTTATTAAAACGTACATGATTTCTTGAAACTCATGGTTTTCAAGAATAGAGTAAAACAAGTTTTACATATGCATAACATTTCATATAAATTTCTTACTGAGCTAGTCACTCACCCCACGACTCCTACCACTAAAGAGAAAAGTAATTGAGCTTGCACGGATTTTGGTTGAAGGTTATGTTCTACTTATTCTATTTCGTTTCCCAGTTGAACTTATATTTCTCGGTAAACATAACTCTAGATGACTGTATAACACTTAATTTGAATGCTAGGTATTCTTGATTGTATGCACAATTTTATTTGGACTCTTTTAATTTAATAATTCCTCATTATTAATTATTCTCACAATCACTATATGGACTATGGCCCATCACAAGTGGGCTATGACTGAGTATTTTACACAAATCTTTCGCAATATTTTAACAAGCCTTGGGCTGGCAATTGGATCCCTTATGAGGACTGGGTCGTTTGGTTCGACGTTTTTGTCCGGCCCACCTCTGAGTCATGACAAAGACAAATCAAAAACCGAATCGAATTTTTTGGTTCTTAACAAACTGAACAAACGATCGTTTTTATGGTGTGCAAAACCAATCTAAATAGAATTGAATTGACCAGTTCTGGTTCTGTTTTTTAGTTCCGATTCTGGTTCTGTTTGCACACCCTTACTATCTCTTGCGAAAATAAATTAAAATTTTTAATGAAAAATATAAAAATGATGTTTGCTTCATGAAGATAGGTCATTGTTGAAGTTGGGCGTGAACCAGCTTGGTCGCCATAGCTAACATCTCAAGTGTTTTCTCTATGAATGTTTGTTAACCCTTTTTTTAACCATGATGTTTTAATTGTTAATAGGTTGTAGTTCAATGTTTAAACTATCAAAAATTAAAATTTAGACAATGGGTGCAGCATATCCTCAAATTTCATGGATTTAATTGTTAATTACTCCAAGAACTACAAATAATTTAAAGGGAAATTAACAAAATAACTACTAAATTATAAGATCAATGACAAGTCAATCACTAAATAATTTTTGCTAATAAATAAAACATTTAACTATGGAAAATAAAAGAAGTAATCGTCATTAACTTGTTGAAAGAAATGTTAAAAATGATAAGACTTTTCAAAATGAAAAATTTACACTTAACCTGTTCGAAAACGATTTTGGTATCAAAATATATTATTTTCAATTAACTGTTTGTTGAAAAATTAATATACTTCAAGTTAAACATGTTTCTTATTCATTAAGGAAACTTGTCGGGAAACACATTTTAGAAATATTAAGATGTTCAAAATCGATTTTGGTATCAAAATGGAAGGTTTTCACTTAATTATTTGTTAAAAAAATCAATGTACTTCAAGCTAGCCATGTTCTGTTCTACTAAGAAAACTACCGGAAAAACAATTTTAGAAACATTAACTTGTTTGAAATCAATTTTGGTATCAAAATAGAGAATTTTTAGTTAACTGTTTGTTGAAAAATCAATGTACTCCAAGTTATACATGTTTCTGATTCACTGAGAAAACTCGCTGAAAAATTCATTGTTTGCTACACTGAAGAATGACAAAAAAATTTAGCAAATAGAGCGGAAATAGTATTTTCCAAGGTAGAAAAATTACCTTCCGTTGTGGAAAGAGAAATTATTCTAATAGGGGTGTGCAAACCGAACCAAACTGGAACCGGTCAATTCGGTTTGGTTCGGTTCGGTTCGATTTTGCATATCCAAAAACTGAAATTCGGTTCATTGTGGTGAGAACCTGGAATTTTCGGTTCGATTTTCGATTTTGGTCTCAAAACTGAAACCGACTCGTATTTTAGGTCATCTCTCTCAGCTTCTCGTTAGTCATCTCTTCGTTGGTCTTTCATCTTCTACGAGTGCAACTTGCAGTTGCGGCGCTTAAGTTGAGATTTACGATGCAAAGAGGTCCAGAGACTCCACTCTAGTCTCCAGGCACTTCAATCTGCACTTGCTCCTTCGCCTAAAACAGTCAACTTCAAAGTTCAAGTCGTCAGTTGTCACTACTCTGCTTCTTGGTCACCTTTTTGTGTTTCAAATTTTTCGAAGCGTCTGAATGACATTTGCAGTGAAGTGTTGAATAGGGCTTCCTAGTTCTAGTGGCAATTCCCTGTATGGAAGCTGCTAAAGGGTCTGTTAGGGATTCTATTTCGGTATGGTATGAGCTTCATTTACTTCTCAATTTCTAGAGCCATGAGTTTCTTCTTCGGTTGCTTGGGAATCAGAAATTGATATCGCTCTTCCCGATCCAATAATCTCTATGATTCTTCGCTTTCTCAGCGGAAGTGCCTTTTCCTTCTATTTTACAAAAGATTGGGAAAAATTTCTTCCAGTCTCTTTGCGTGAAAGCAACTATTTGGTTGTTCTTGATTTTTTGACGTGTTTGAAGTTACAGAATCATTGGATGATTTGAATGATTTGGATGAGGTTTACTCAATTTCTATTCCGTTCAATCCGGTGAGAGTCCATAAAGAGGAAAGTTTCTTCAAATCATGATGATTGTTCACAAAGACCTTTTGTCGGATGGATCCAACAGTGTTAAGGTTTCAAAAAGAACGATTACGAAGAGATTATTGCTTAATTTTTGCTCAATTATAGTTTTGCAACAAAGACCCATGGTTTATAGGTTTTTTGGGAGGATAATGTGCTTTTTCTTTTGCATTTGGTCGTATTCAGATGATTCTTATTGATTCTGATGATTTGCGGCATGCTTACAATTTAATTGCTCCTAGAGATATATTGTGTTGACTGTGGCTGTCAAGCGAAAGAGATGCTGAAAGTGAAGCTGAAGTTAGAAATTAAAGTTGCGGAGGTAAGAAATAAAGACTGCCAATAAAGGATAGAAAGTTCTAATGCTGTTTTTTTTATGAGAAACTAAATAATATTCCTTGGCGATACAAGAAACAAAATTGTTGAGGAGTCTTCAAGTTCGAATCATAATATGTTAGTGGAAATGTTAGTAATATATTGAGGAAGAAGAAAGGCTAAAAAATAGTAAGCATTTTGATTATTTTCATTTTTTTTTTAAATTACATAGGTTAAAACAAGAACCAAAAATTTCGGTTCAGTTCTGAAAAATCGAATATCTGGTTTTGGTTCGGCAAAGGTCGAACCGAAACCCTTCTGGTTTGGTTCGGTTCTGTTCCACCTCAAAACCACACTGAAACCGGGTTTGCACACCCCTATATTCCAAGGACTCACTTTATGTAGCGGAAAGACAACGTTCTGCCACAAAAAATAACTCCGCTACAAAAAATAAGTCTTTGATCTTTCCGGTGTGAAAACAAATTGAAATATTTAATGAAAAAAGTGACAACAATATTTGCTCCGTTTATTTCTATTGTTTTATTTATTAGCAAAAATTATTTAGTGGTTGACTTGTCATTGAATCCATAGGTCAATAGTTGTTTTGTTAACTTTTGTAATTTAAATTATCGAATAAACGCATTAAAATATTACCAAAACTAAATGTTTGACAAATTATAATTTTTTGTTATTGCTGCGTTATAAAATTACATAAAAGTGTGTTATGACTAATTATTTTAATTTTAAAAATCAAAAACTTTTTCCAAAATGAAATTGGTGACATAAAGAAATTTAAATGAAATAAAATATATAAAAAAATAAATAATTAAATGTATAGATAGAAAATATATGTTTTATTTTGAAAAGTTGCCTCACAGGGACCTAAAAGTATTAATTGCAAAAGGACATTGGGGTGTATAAATTGATGATTATGGGGTTAGTGTTTGGTATGAATTGGACACATAATTTTTTAAATAAATGTAGATGGAAAATTAAATACTGTCAGATAGCTTTTTTGTCTTTATTTACCAAACTATAGTTTACAATAATAAATGTGCATTGATTTCGTTATTTACTTATATTGTCTAATGTCTAAACTCATGCAACTAACACCTTAAAAGTAAATATTTACAAGTTTTTTTTTTTATTCTTAGTTTATTAGAAAATAAAGAGAATGAAGTGAAGAGCACAATGTAATCTTAGTTTTTATATGTATAAATGAAATTACATATTAAAAAATCTTTATTTTATATTATAATATTATAGGATATTGCAATAGGTTATAAATAATTTAAAGTAAAATTAACAAAATATCTAACGAATTATGGGAGTCAAACATTAAATTCAGATCGTTGGGAGTCAACCTCAACTCCCGTCCAAACACATATGTTCGCACCTCTAATGGCTGGGTGGACAGTTCCAAATTTACTTAAAAGAGTCTGATAATTCTTTCACAAGTCACAATAACTTCCCCCATACGGCACAAACCGCCTAATCCAGTATCATCAATCAATTATTCAATTCTCATTCCAGCTAAAGACTCCAACTCTACTCTTTTTGAAACAATAATTGAACGGTGTTTTATATCATCTTCATATCGTTCTTTGGCTGACTCTATCCTGAATAGTTGGGACTGGAAACCCGTTGTATCGGGTTGGAATTGGATTGTAGGCTCGAGTTG
Source organism: Begonia loranthoides (assembly GCA_022433065.1). Taxonomy (NCBI): domain Eukaryota; kingdom Viridiplantae; phylum Streptophyta; class Magnoliopsida; order Cucurbitales; family Begoniaceae; genus Begonia; species Begonia loranthoides. The sequence continues at coordinate 30,281,605 of CM039474.1, forward strand.
AGGTTGAGATTGAGATTCTTCCATGGTTTCTTCAGCCTCCGCGGTTTCTGTGTGTTGCACCGCCACAATTTGGACGGCTTGCACCGTCGCGGTTTGGACAGCTTGCACCGCGGTGGTTTGGATAGAAAGGACTGCGGAGGATGCTCCTTCTTGCACTGTTTCTGCCTTTGGTATCGATTGCGACGTACCACCCTTTCTCTTCATTGCCATTTTCTTTGCCCTGTAATACATTGGTATCGAAGGTTTGAGCTTGTTGGTCACCGAGCCGAGGTTTTTGTTGTTTGTTTTTTGGTGAAATAGCCGGAGGCCTTGATCTAGTATGTATAACGACAGATGATCAAAGATCGAGGCACAAAAAACTGCTGCGATTTCGGATTACGCTGCAGCGGTGTGTCAATACACCGTTGTGGCTTAGGCTGACGTCGATGTGGTGTGTCAAGACACCGCGACAGCTTCATCCAAAATCGCAGTGATGTATTGAGACACCGCTGCGGTTCCTACATGAATCACGGTGGTTCATCATAATTCTTCGCTTAGTTTTTAAAAACTATGGCGCCGCAATGGTGTGTATACAAACTGCCGCAACATCACATTATTACGTTTAACGACAAACGTGACAACGATGTTAGATTTGATATTTTTTATAGTTCAATGATTAATTTATTAAGAAAAAAATAATAGTGGTTGGTTTGTCAATAACAATAAAGGATGATAGTTGATTTATTATTTTTCAAATTTATATTCGAGAAATTGAATTAAAAAATGAAAATAAAATAAAAAAAGAAAAAAGAAACGAGGAATTAAACTGACTGACACTACGGTTAATAACGGTTTTAAAGCCGACAAACAGCTCAAAAATCCATGATAGTTTTCCACGTGGCAGAAATCTGACCTCATAAACCTTTAAGTGGGGCCCTGCGGAATGTTTTGTTTCCCATAATACCCCCATTGTTTCTTCAATTTTCATTGATATATTAACTCTCCTCCAAATCAATATCTCCGTTACGATTCTTGCTGCAGATTTTCCATCCCGTGTTCACCAAATAAAGTATACAGAGTAGGTTAGACGAAAGAGGGAAGAACAGGGAAGGCGAGCGTCAAAAAGGAAAAGGGTCTCCGAGCTTTTGTTTATTTTTGTTTTTAGTTTAAAGAATTCTTCAAAGGCGGGTCTGATTGGCGAACAGTTGGAGTCATGGGTATTGCTGCTTCTGGCTTTTGGGCTTTACGTCTCTGCTTTTCTTTGTGGAAAGAACAGAGGTGGTTCCTTACGGCTTACGGTCAAAGATTCGTTTAGTTTAATGATCTTTCTCTCTTTCTGCTTATAAGATGTGAAGTCAATTGAAATTTCTGATTTGTGATGGTGATTTTGTTTCAAACAATTTGAGCTGAGCAATTTTGATTATTCTGGTTGAAATTTGGATTCTGGGTTTGCAACATATTGATGGGTTTTCATGGTAGTTAATATGTTTCAGTGACCATGAAAGATTTAGTTAGGGTTTCTTTGGCAATTATGTTCAGTATATTTTCATTCTTTGGTTGAGTTAGTTTAGGAGGGTGTTCATGTGGATAGGATGCGTTGAATTTTTATATATTTCCAGTTTAGCGATTGAAATCTTGTTGGTTTGGTAGATGCTGAAATTGATGCCGAAGAAATTGTATGAGTATTTTTGGTTGATTTTGGTTTTTGTGCTTGAAGATTTTTCAGTAAAGAGAAAGCAAATGAGGAGTAAAATAAAGAGAAGAAGAGGAAGAAGAGGAGCAGTGAGTGAAAATATCAGCAAGATAATGAAGTTTCTATGCTCAGGAGAGCAGTTAAGAAGAGTAGATGAAATACTTTCTTTGTCAGGCCCCCTTGAAAAAAAGAGTTATTCAGCCAGTGAGAAGGCTTTACCCACCAGTGAAGGTGGGAAGAAGCTGGATACAGGCAATATCGAAGAAGCCGAATCATCGCTCCGAGAGAGTGGATGTTTGAACTATGAGGTTACTTTCCTTACCACCATGACTTAGCTTTCTTTATATTTCTTAATCACAAGCAAAATAATCAAGATATAAACAAAGAATTCAATAGAAGAATCGTTTTTCGGAGTAATCGACGAAGCATAAACAATTACTCGTATTTGATTCGAACGATTATCTCATATTAAGGGCGGTCTCATGTTCTTTTGGACAATGGATGGCATCTGGTGATTTTACACATTTTCTTTCTCTATATTCGGGTTTGCTTTTGCAAATTCTGCAAACCGAGCAAATGAATGAGAGTTGGTCATGTCTTTGCAGGAAGCAAGAGCATTATTGGGTCGATACGAGTATCAGAAAGGAAACATTGAATCTGCCCTGCATGTATTCGAAGGAATCGATATTTCTGCAGTGATGCCCAAGATCAAGACTGCCATTGCTAGAAGAATGGAGAGGATCAGGAGAAGTTCACAAAATTCTTCCGCCCCCACAATGTCCATACATGCTGTAAGTTTACTATTGGGAGCCATGTTTCTCAAAGCAAAATCATTGCAGATCCTTGGGAGGCATAAAGGTTAAAATCTAATCCTTGTAGCAAATATTTTGGTGTAATCACTAGGCAAGTGATGTTGAAATTTTCTTCAAGAGAATGAATATCTTCCAAGCACAGGAAGAAAGAAATCTAGATTAAAACTCTTCCAAGCCGTCGCTAATTTCTATCACCAATAATTCTTGCAGAAGCCGCTCAATGTTGCGAGGTTATTCTCGACACAGTCGAATCTTCGCTGCCAAATGGCCTTCCTGAACACTTTGGCACTGACTGTAAATTGCAGGAGACTCTTAACAATGCCGTCGAGTTGCTTCCAGAGCTATGGAAACTGTCCGATTCCCCCTGCAAGGTAATCCTGTCGTACCGACGGGCACTTCTCTACCACTGGAACCTCGATGCAGAAACTACAGCAAGGATCCAAAAGGAGTTTTCCATTTTTCTTCTCTACAGTGATTGTGAAGCAAGCCCTCCAAATCTCAGGTCACAAATGGAGAGTTCCTTTGTACCCAAAAACAATATAGAAGAGGCTATACTCCTACTTATGATATTGTTAAGAAAAGTTACTCTTAAAAGGATTGATTGGGATCCATCAATCTTGGATCATCTCTCATTTGCTTTATCAATGTCAGGAGATACTATAGCTTTGGCTAGTCTGGTAGAGGAATTGCTTCCGGGTGTTCTCGATCGAAAAGAAATGTATTACATGCTAGCTCTCTGCTATTACGGAGTGGCCAACAACTCGACCTCTTTGAATTTACTGAGGAAATTGTTGAGTGCAAGTGAGGGTCCAAATTGTCTTCCAGCTTTACTAATGGCATCCAAGATTTGTACAGAAAGTCAGAATCACGCAGGAGATGCGCTATGTTTTTCGCGTCGAGCAGTTCAAAACTCGGTCGGTGGATGTGTTCAGTTGGGAGGTGTTGCCAATTGTTTGTTAGGAATTTCACTTTCATCTTGCTCAAAATCAGCCACTTCAGATTCTGAGAGGGTTCTCAAGCAAGCCGAGGCCCTTCGAGTTCTAGAAACTGCCGGGAAGATGACGAGAATGATCAACCCTCATGTTCTTTACGAGCTGAGTGTTCAAAATGCAGAACAGAGGAAATTAGATTCCGCCCTTCGCTATTCAAAACACTTGCTTAAATTGGAAGCCGGCTTGAACGTGAAGTCATGGCTGTTACTTGCCAGAATTTTGTCGGCTCAGAAACGATTTGCTGAAGGAGAAACTGTAATAAGTGCTGCTTTGGATCAGACGGGGAAATGGGATCAAGGAGAACTACTTCGGATGAAAGCTAAGCTTTTGGTGGCGCAGGGCGAGTTGAAGAGTGCGGGCGAGACTTATACTCAATTGCTTGCTCTTCTTCAAGTACAGAGCAAAAGCCTTGGCTTGGGGAAGACATATCTTAAGGTGTGTTGTTGATTCATTGCTTTTCTCAAAAGACAGTACCTTTGATCATTAATTTGCTTACTTTCTGTTTAATCTAACGTTTGACAGAGCAGTAGCAATTCAGATAGAAGATTGGAGATGCAAGTTTGGCATGATTTAGCTTATCTCTACATAAGATTGTCCAGATGGGACGACGCTGAGATTTGTCTCACCAAATCGAGTGCAATCAACTCGTATTCTGCCAGTCAATGTCACGCCACAGGTACGTCACCATGAAGTACAGAGTCCCTTTTGTTCTTCTTTTACTTGCTCCAGTTGTAACTCGATTGATTTTGTTCTTGATGATAATGATTTACAGGTGTTCTTTATGAAGCAAAAGGGGCCTATAAAGAGGCTCTCAAGGCATTTGCTGATGCTTTGATCATCGACCCTGCCCATGTTCCGAGTCTCATTTCCACGGTTTCCGTTTGGAGGCGGCTTGGTCGACATTCGCACGCAACGGCCAGAAGCTTTTTAATGGATGCGTTACGACAAGATCCGTTGAATCATTCTGCATGGCACAACCTAGGCCTCAACAAATCCGAGGGCTCGACTTCGACAGGGTCATTACTAGAGGCAGCTGAATGTTTTGAAGCTGCTATTTTTCTTGAAGAGACTGCTCCTGTTGAGCCCTTTTAAAATTTAGATAACCACCCTTTACGGAATTTCGCCCCCTCAATTGTCTTGTTAAAAGCAATGAAGAAAATTAAGGTTTGTGATTCTTAGATTCGGAATCTTCGAGGCCAAAATTTCAACACATTCCATTCCCAATATTAAATATTTGGATTATGTACTTCATTGCATACCAGAGGCAAAGTTGATGAAAGATAAATGAATTCATGACATCGCAATGCTTCACCAAACTTTGAAACACAAGTTTAACACTTGTCCCACTTTTGGAAGAACCAAACAAAAGTCGAGTTCTGCATGTACCATATTGTACTGATCAAAATGATACCATCATTGTGTATTTTCAAATACCTACTGGCTACTACTACTAAAGTACTGTGCTCGGCACAGCCACAAAAGACTAATCACAGGCAGCGGGAGCTTTATACAGTCAAGGGCCTTGAAAGACATACCTTGTGGCATTATCCAGCCGTTATGAGAGTTTGAAAGATTAACCAATGAAGACTAAGAAAATTTCTCAGAAATTTGTAGATGCAGTTTCCAATTGGACTGCATAGGCATGAGATCTTTATGTTTCTGTTCGGATGTGGCATCACTTATTACAAGATATACCCAAAACCTGAGGTGTGAAAAATACAAGAGCAGAAGAAAACAATGATTTCTGCAAGTAAAGAAAATACAAATACTGTGTTGAAATTCAAATGTCTATCATGCCTCATTGGAAGATAATCATTTCTATGAGAATGAGACTCGAAATTATTATCTTAAAGTTCTAAAGTAATCAAATATATTGAGTACCTTTAAATCTATAAATAACTTGAAAACAAATCAGCCATATTCTTTAATCTGCAGCTTTGTCCCAAGTGAACATCACCAAAAAGGTACCTACATCGCCACAGATGGAGACAATAACATCAAAAAAGCAACGCAAATTTCAATAAAGGGGAATTACCTATATTCACAGTGTTCTGGCCAAGCACAACGAGCTTTTCCATAATCCCAGTAACAGTCTTCGTCCCTCAAAGGTCCCCGCTTAGCTGTTGCGGACCATTTATCTGTCAATATTTTTGTCAAACAGAGTTTATAAATATAAAGAAGAAACTTACCTTTAGTTACAAAATTGGATTTTGCATTAGGTTGGATATCATGCCACATCTGGAGCCATAGCTCTCGCATTAGGACTGGAGATCTGACAATGTTTCTGTGGTTTGCTGTAAGTGAATAGTGTCAACTTTAATGTGTACAGAAAAGACATGGATGTAGTGCAGGATGTCAACTCGTTCGTTTAGTAAATGGTATAAAAGAGGTGTACATTTATAAAACCCTCATAGAACATAATAGTCAATGCCATTGCTGATTAGTCACAGGTCATAACGCAGAAAGCGAAAATTTTCGTTATTCAAAGACATTTTATTCAATTGCATTGAAAATAAGGTTATTCTTAAAAAATAACACTACGCATCGTAATCCATCCATCAGGAGTGATATGCAATTAGAGAATTATACCTATTGATTCGTTCAATAAAAAGCCTGATTAAATATAGTCCAGATGTCTTTTAAAATCAACGTTGTGGCATTAGCTGAAAAATGTGCTTAATACCTTTATCAAGTTCCCAGACTGCTGTCCTCCTTCCAGGAATACTTTCCGAGTCTTCATAATATGTAATGTACTTAACTCTAGGTGACCTAGTCATGTTGTTGGGAACAATATCTTCTGGAAGCTGATGCCCCACATTCGACTCAATTTGTACATCTGACCCATCATGCTCTGCCTGGCATTTTTGTAACAAAATCAAAAGAAATCACAATTTAAAGTCTTTACCTTTCTTTTGTAATATGTAATTCAACAAATTATATTGAGTTAATAATTGTATATAACAAATTACAAAAGTCTTTACAAATGAAATCATCGTAATTCATTCTTCAATTCCTAAAGGTTTTGTCATGAAATAATGAGTACATAAGTAAAGCATGAGAAGTACCTGAGGGGCCCTTGTTATATTAACCTTTGGACCAAGCCAGTTCTTGCACCAGGACAGCGAATGGTATGGTACCTGAATAAAGAAATAATGCTAGATTATATACTTCTTTTGTGAGACTTCAAACAACAACAGTAAAGCAGGAAAACATTGATGTTTTTAAAACCAATTAGAGTTTGCTCCATGACCATACCGTCTCATCACCACTTGCAGCCCCTGGATTCCCATCAACCAGATTCCCTGACCTACATGAATAGCTTCACATAAAATAGGAAGCATACAGTGCTAAAATCACTAACATACAGAGCATAATGAAATTGCATGGATGAAATAAGAAAACAATGGTGAAAGTTGAATAGATAATACAGTTAATGGAGCATTTTAGAAAGAAACCCACACATTATGCTATCTCCAAATTGTTTCCCTCTTTGTAAAGTCCTCGAACGAACTAACATTCATGTTATGTTTCAATGTGAGTTTAGTTTAACCATTTGGAGACTTTGTTTTTTGTTTCCAATAGACTGTGGACCTCCCACATTTCTATAACGAGTTTCCTTTACGACTCCCTTTGATCGTGAAATCTGAAATAAAAAGCTAAAAACTTTTTGGAGACTAAACTTCTTTGTATCAGCTTGGGTCATCTAATTATATCACAACATGATCACTTTTGAAAACATAGTTAGCCATAGTAGGTATGGCAAAATATCAGTTTTTCATTTGTTAGGTGGGTGTATAACTAAGTATTTCAAGGATTATCCTTTTGCCATGATCATGCTAACCAAATAGACATAGCTACCTCTTAGTGTTAGTTTTTACTATTTTGATTTGAGTTTTTTTAAGAACAATTACTCACGTTCTCTTTTTACTTTTTCACTTTTATCTGCTACAATTCAATTTCCTATTAAATAAAAATAGAATTCATGGAACAGAAAACTACGTTAAGGCAATTATGCAGAAGACAAAGTTTCCCCGTAAAGAAATATCAAGGAACAAAAACCAATGAGATAAGTTCAATTGTAATATGTGCATCACGGCATGCTCACAACGGTCATCAAGGAGGTTAATCTCCATAGATGACAAAGTCGAAACACAATTAGCTCCACACAAAGGATATCTATCATGCATGCAGGTCTATATGCCCTTCAAAACTTGGAAATAGTATTACCGATCCATTATGCACAGAAATCACAGCACTAACCTTGAGAAAAGAGACCCTTCCATCTCATATACAACATCGGTAATAATCCAATTGTCAGGGTAAGGCTTCCCGCTTGGTGCAAAATAGTAACCAACCTGTTTTGCCATTGCCAAGATACCAAAACCATCACTCACCACAACATTGTTACAAGCCAAACGTAGAACAGGCACCAACAGAACCCTAGGCATGAAAAAGAAATATCAGGATGCACAGAGAAATCCCAATAAGATAACCAAAAAATAACCAAAACTGATGGATAAGTTTGCAGAAAACTACTGTAACCTAGCAAGACAAACTATTGAAAAGGAAAAAGATGCCTGCCACCCTGAGCAGACGATGTCCACATATACAGGAGCAGCATTCAAGAAGAAAGGGAAAAAAAGACTCAGAACCTATCAATCACTTGATAGTGAGACCTCAAAATTGGTAAATATCTAAGAGAAAAGTCTCCCGGGGCTGTTGCTTTTCTCAAACATTAAAAAAAGGCCAAAGACAATTTAAGTTGTTGGAAGTTGAGTTTTAAGAGACCTTTGCATGAAGAGGAAAGGTTTTAAAAAGTCCACTAAAACGAAGACAGTATGATATGTAATTTCATGCCTTTGTAGCTTTCATCTGCCATCTATAGTCATCCTTAAAACCTTACAAACAAACAGATGACTGGACAATAGAGCCACAGGATTAGCATAGTTCATCATTTGCAATTCATATCAAATCCAGGATTAGCATATTTAATCATTTGCAATTCATATCAAATCCAGCTTCCTATTATATATAGTGACTAGACTGGCATAGAAATTTTGGCAAAGGTTTTACCATAGCTATGTCCTGTCACTTTATTTACATTTGAAAAATCTGTTTTTCAGTTTTCAATTCTTATAAAAAAAAAACCAAAGAAAATGGTTTCTCAATCAAAGTTTTTCTCATAAAAAAAGACTTAGTGTAGGAATAATCCTAACTTCAAAAAATCACTTTGCCTTTAGTAAAATGGTCAAAATCTTTAAAATGTATATTAACTTTTAACATATTCATTAATAAAAAATACATGTAGCAAATATATGAAAAAATACACCACTTAATATATAGTTATTGTAAATAAATAACATTCATTAAGTACTTCATTGTAATGTCTCCAGTCCTCCTAATACAATATTATCCGTTTTGAGCCAAAATCCTTATAGTTTTATTTTTGAGGTTAGCCCAAATCACGTTGTACTAAGTAAGAAAGATAACTTTATTTATAAACCAAATATTTTTCACTCTTCCAAGCGATGTGAAATTATGCACCCCCATTAGCATGAGTCAAACCCTCACTTGGGTCATTATTGCCTTCATAAGGCAGGCTGCCTCATTCATAAAGATGATATTCAAACTTCAAGAGGAGAGAGATTATACCTCGGTCTTAAGATCGATTCCATAGATACAAAATACATTTTTTATAGGGGGTCGATCCCAAGGAGTTAATGGATTCGCGACTTGATCACCATGATATGATCTGGAACCAAAAAAAATAAAAGAAACAGTGAACAAAAATAAGTTTGCCACTAATGAGTTCAATTGATATTACTCTTACACTGCATAAGCTGTCATAGGACTAGATGGACACTACTGTGCCACTACTGATTGAGCAAACATAAGTGGAGCAAATAAAATTTGGTACATCCAAATGATGACCCTCCAATATATGCATTGTAAAAGCATACTAATGCAGAAAAGGATTGGCAGGTAAAGATAAACATGGACTGAGTCAATAGAACAACCAAAAATTTGAACAACTTTTCTCACATGAAGTCTGGGATGCTTCACCTGAAGATGATATTGTTAGTGAATCTAATACAGTTTCAAGGATAGATCAAATAGTATTCAACCCCTAACAAGAAAATTAGCAAGGTTTTTATATTTTGGCAAAAGAACAAACTGCGCATACAAATGAAGATTGACATATTTTGAATTGTTACCCTGTACATACTTGTTTAAGTGGTACAATACTCTCTTGCTGTCTGGATCATAATCCTCAATTGCTTTAAAAAATGTCCCGTCAGCAATTTCACGAGCAGAGAAGGATAACTGAGTAGGGAGTCCACACTCCATGCTTGATACATTGGCCTCAGTTATTTCTGGAATTGATGGATATGCATCCAATCCTGTTGATTCAAACCTTGGAGGCAGTATGTGAGCATGTTAACCAATAGAAACCTAGACATCTAAAGCAAAGATTTACCCATAATAGAAGGAATTTCTATGTTGATTATATTTGTTGGCCACCCAGAGAAGTTAATGTGGAACTCTTGTTCTTCACAGTGATAGGAACGATGACTCCGCCTATTTTCCGTTAAAAAATGCTTCCAGTACACACTATCTGCCCTACAATACTTGGAAAATGGCATCATCCACAATGATGAAGCAAAAGAATTGAACATCAGGCGAGCTGTTCCCTGAGATTCCGCCAAATAATAATTAGTGAAAAGATCTGAACATCAGATGAGCTATTTTCCAATATTTATTTACATGGATAACGGGATATAAAAACTAATCCTGCACAAATAAGTCTAATTCAAGGAGTGTAAAAAGTTAATCAATCAAATTGACTGAATTCTCAACCTAGACATTAGAGAAAATCATAGTTGAATTCTATGTGAGGTTGGATCTATATTCAACATCCATTGGCTGATTTAAATTGGCCCATACATAGATGTCTGCTGACGATGCCATTAACAGATCCAAAAAAGAGAAAGTCAAATAGTTGAAAACAATATGTGACACTTTGGATGCATAAGAAGAAAAAAGCTGCATAGAGAGAAAAGAGAGTTAGTGGATTCAGAGCACATGTTAGAAAAGCAACCTCAGAAACAGGAAGCCCAAATGTAAATCCGGATAGCGTCCCTTTTACTGCCTCGATTGCACCAAGAAGAGGAGATGCTGGACACAACCAACCAAAAGAAGGCATATAAATGTCACTTGTACGACCATCTAACCAACAAACTCAAAGTTAGATGGATTTTCAGGCATATAGATCATACCAACAGCAAAGTAGGCATGAATGTGCTCATCCAACCATTGAAGGTAATGTTTTGGAGCAATTTCTAGCTTTAACCACTCCAAAAAGTAGCGGAAGACATGATTACCCAATGAATGGGCAAACACTAATGAAGGACCACCACGTAATTTAAGTGCAGTTTCAAATGTTATTCTGAAATGAGAGGGAAACAACTATTTGTTAGTCAACCAGAAAATAAACATTTAGCATCCACTAGAGATACCAAAGGTAAATACAAACTTCAGCCTATGAAAGTAAAGGTCTCGCTCCTCAAGCATAGATGGAGACAGTCTCCAATCATAAGGAACGGCTATGATTGCATTAGCTTCAATTCCAAATTCAATACACCACTTTATCCATTCTTTCCATACTGAAGAAAGAGGGCCTGTGTATAAAGAAACAAAAATTCTTGAAATAGCCAGTCAAAATACTGTCAATATATAGCACCTGGGTTTCTGAAAAGACAATTACATACCTGTTATATAACCTGGATCAAGTTCTGTAATAGCAGAAAGACCACTATCGGGACGGGACTTGCATTCAGGATGATCCGTTTGATTATAAGGTTCTAGCAACATACACTTGAGCCAGCAATTTACTGCAGAAAGAAGCTGAAGTAGACACGAATATCATAATCTATTTCACTAGAATTGACATTTAGTCCCGCTTAGTTTATTTGCTCTCAAAGATCCAATTAAAACAAAATAAAGCATTATCTATCTCAAATAAAAAAATATATGCTACAATTGGAATGCGAAATTTGAAATATCTGTTCCTATTATCGTCTTCCTGCAGAACATTTTTTATGATGTCCATAACTATTGTTCTCGACGGATTTAACGTTTCGGAATATCCGAAGTGCCTTTTCCAAATTCAAACATTTGCAAGTTTCATTCTCAAAACAAAGAGGATCCTTGGAGCAGGCGACAGGATGGAAAACTTATACCAAGTGTAAGTGAACATCTAACTTTAACGGCTAAACCACAAACAAAAATTTAACTAAGGCAAGCCAGAACGTTGAGATCAACAATTTCATGCTGATACAGACGTATACCAAATCAAAACAGCAAACACAAACACACACGGAAGAGCGCGAGGAAGAGGGATGGGGAGAGGTTACTTTGGTGGTGTCAAGCCAGACGAGGTCGAGAGGGTTGAAATCGAGAGGCGAGTAAGGGCAGTCGAGAACGGACCAAGCTCGGAGCTGTGTGGAAGCGAAGCCAGGGATAATGATTCCGGAGAGCTTGGAGTAGTCTCCACCAAACTCTCCCCCATCCAAACCACGAATGGAGAATCCTCCAAGCAGTAACACAGCAAGCAGCAACGACAAATGAGAAAAAAATAGAGAGCGCATTTGCTTCTCCTTCTCCTTCTGCTTGTTCTTCTTCTTCTTCTTCTTCTACCTCTGCCCGCAGCAGTTGTTGCAGTGATTACGATCAGCGAGTTACGGTTGTGGGCGTTGAGATTTCTCTTTTGGTGTTTTCTGTGCTGAAGCGATCTTCTCTACTACTTCCCCTCCGGCTCCCACCTGTGTTCACAAATTGTAAAAGTAGCATTTTGTTATTGACAACGCTTTCTTCCCTCCATGAAATTTAGATCTTACGTACTATGAAAGTACTGAAGTGTCCTTAACGGAGTAAGACAAAAGACGCGCGAATTCAAAGTGGAGGCACCGCCAATAAAAACTCAATCACCCGCCATTAATTTTCGATCCCAAACAAATCCTGGCCGTCCACTTCAAAAATTTCTCTGTCCTGGTATCCCCTCTTTTTGAGGCATTCCACCCTCTGTGCCTTCGTTCTTCACCGCTTCTCCATCAAAATTTCACCGCTTTTTTGTTCTTATTCTGATTGGGGAGCTGGTAATGGACGATTCTTCCACCATGTGTGTAAATCTTGCTCCCAGCCTTCTGAATCCGTGGCTTCTCAATTTTCAGAAGCTGGGTCTCGAGCTCAAATGCCCTCGATGGTTCAGACTTCAGACATTTTTTTTGTCTACAACTCTCTTCGTTCTACAAATCTATATTTTCGTGTTGATTTTGTTTTCTGTATTGCAGTTTGAAGTTGTTTACTGGGCCAATTTTACTTCGTTGTAACCACATTATTTGCAGGTTTGCTTCACCTTCTTTCATCTTTCCACTTCTCTGGTTCTTCGGTTTTTCATATCCTGCTACTTTTTTTTTTTTTTTCATTACTGGGTTTCATTTTTGAAATTTTGCAGCTCTTGCGTATCCAGTTCTGCAAGTACAAGAAGCGAGTGCCCTCTTTGTAAAGCTCCGGTTGTTGATAGAGGTATTTTTGTTCGGTTTCCTCGGATTTTTGTGCTGCCCTCTATGTTTTATTACTAACTAAAGAACAAGTTGCTTCATGTTTATAAAGTTCTTACTCTCGATTGGTTATGCAAAGGTTTAATTTATACATGCCTTAACTTGAAACAATATTGAAAAACCAATAATCTGTTCAAAGTCGAAGATGTTCTTTCTACTCGTCTTAAAGAACATAATTAACAAGCTTTTTTTTGTACGTATTCATGCATTTTTTAGGCTAATCAAGTTGGAAACTCTCAGACGATTATCCCTTTTCATCTTCATTTTTTAAATTCCTTGTCAATCATGTTCTGTTTACTGAAAAGTCATATCTTGTTTTTGTACTATGGTAGTCTCTCGGCCTATGCCTTTTGTGGAGAATCTGGTAGCCATTTACAGGAGTTTGGATGCTGCATTCTCCAATATGGTCCAGCTGGTCTCATCTGGTAAAAAAGCTACACCTTTTTGTATCAAATTTTCATCCCTTAATATTTTTATATATATTTAGATGTATCATTCCTCCTATAAATGCATAATGTTTTAAGTGTGCGATTTAACATGTGCAGATGCTGGGGGAGCTCTAGAGCGATGTTCATCTTTAGCTAACAATAATTTTGGTGGGTCATTAGTCAAGGACCGATATGAATCTAGTCAACTTGATAAGTCTCGTGGTTGGCAGCAATCAAAGAATAGTTCTAATCTAACTGTTCATGACGTGGTTGAAAATGATTTTGACAGTTATGGAATGCCCCTGGATGTAAAAGGTGGTATATCTGAGATGGGTGGTAATGGGAGACATGGGGAGCCAGATGAGTTTAGATTGTCACAAACAGAAATTAACCAGTCAGAACAGTTGTCAGCTAATGGTCCTTCGTCTGGTAATGGGAAGGGTTCCAAATTCAGTTGTGACGAGTACCATGATCATGTAAGATTTTCCTTTGTAATCATTGGCTGACTTGTTAAAAAGACGTCAATTATCGTCATTGATGGTTGTCTTTTGTCATTAAAATAGGTTGCATATTGTTAGGAACGAAGATTGTATTTCAAATAGAAAACAGAGAATTACACTGAACAACTGACAATTGACACGATAGCGCAGACGTTCGAGAGGTCTGCTAGCTCTCCCACAAGACACTTCTTCAATTTCCCGATACCTCCTACCCCTACAACCCCTTTCTTAAATAAGAGTCATACATCGAATACGAAGAGTCATCCCAAAATACGAAAAGACAAAACACAGAATACTAACAGACACCACAAAATACGAAAAGACACTCGGAATACTAACAGACACTAATTGGACCGTTGAGTCTTTCGTGCATAAGTGTACTTGACTGGTGGAGATGTATCAATACCCCCTCCCCAAAGACGCACCTTGTCCTCAAGGTGGAAATGAGGAAATTGACGATTAATAAGAGAAAAAGGCTCCCATGTAGCATCTTCTGGAGGCAGACCAGCCCATTCAATAAGAACATCCTTTGAAAATTTGGGGCCGTGCACGGATGGACGAACGCCCCGCAAAGCCCGAGGCTCCACTAGAACTTCATTGTCAACTGTGATAGGCGGAAGACGAGATGACACAGGATGGGATCCAATAGCCTTGCGTAACTGTGACACATGGAAAACGGGGTGAATGGAAGAGCCGGGTGGAAGGCCAAGCTTGTAGGCCACAGGGCCCACTTTGTCGAGTATGGGAAAGGGCCCATAAAATCGAGGACTAAGTTTCTCGTTACGTCTTTTGGCCAATGATTTGTGACGGTAGGGCTGTAATTTAAGAAAAACAAGATCATCTTTCGCAAACGTGACGTCACGCCGGTGACCGTCGGCTGTTTTCTTCATTTTGGATTGGGCACGACCGAGATGATGCTTTAGTTCGTCCAAAATTGCATCGCGATCTCTAAGGAGAGAATCAACGGACGAAACCGAAGAAAGGTTGACACCATAACGGATGATAGGAGGAGGATCTCGCCCATAAACCACACGAAAGGGTGTTGTGTTAGCTGAAGTGTGGAATGAGGTATTATACCAATATTCCGCCCAAGGTAACCACGAAGCCCATTGCTGAGGCATGGTTCCCACAAAACAACGCAGATAAGTTTCGAGGCAGCGGTTAACAACTTCAGTTTGGCCGTCAGTCTGTGGGTGATAAGCTGTGCTATGCTGCAATGTAGTGCCCTGCAGCTTAAATAAATCCTTCCAAAATAAGCTAAGGAAAACTTTGTCCCTGTCAGAAATAATCGTACGCGGAAAACCATGCAACTTCACAACATTGGAAACAAAAGAAGTAGCCACTGAGGATGCTGTAAATGGATGTTTGAGGCCAATAAAGTGAGCATATTTACTCAGTCTATCCACGACGACTAAAATAGAATCAATACCGGCCGAGCGAGGAAGACCTTCGATAAAATCCATCGAAATGTCCTCCCAAATTTGATTCGGAATAGGAAGCGGTTGGAGTAATCCAGCAGGCGATAAAGCTTGATATTTATTCCGTTGACAGATCTCGCAAGCCGTGACATAGTTGCTGACATCTTTTTTCATGCCCTGCCAAAAGAACTCACGAGACAGGAGATGAAGAGTTTTAGTAATCCCTGAATGGCCCCCCAGTGCACTATCATGAAATTCTTTAAGAAAGAGGGGAATGAGAGCGGATTCCCTAGGCAGAATTATCCGATTCTGAAAGTAAAGGCGCCCCTCACGAAGCTGATAATCGGGGTGTGTTTGTAGGCCTTTCTGTAAGTCCATATAAATGGGGCCTAAGGTGGGGTCCAATCGCACCTCCGAATCCAATTGGCCCCATGGAATGTGTGTAATAAGAGACACCGCCATAAGTTCTGAATAGTATGGGACTCGTGATAAGGCGTCGGCAGCCTTGTTTTCTACCCCTGGATGGTAGTGAATCTCAAAATCATAACCCATGAGTTTGGTTAACCATTTCTGATGGTTGGAGCTCACCATGCGCTGCTCGAGCAGAAACTTCAAACTGCGTTGATCTGTGCGAACAATAAATTTCCGTCCGAGGAGATAAGGACGCCACTTTTGGATAGCAAAGACTATGGCTTTCAACTCACGTTCATAAACCGAACTCTGACGGGCCGATTGAGGAAGTGCTTGACTAAAGTAAGCAATGGGCCGACCCTCCTGCATAAGTACGGCCCCGAGTCCACAACCCGAAGCATCTGTTTCAATAACAAAAGGTTTAGAGAAATCTGGGAGAGCCAGTACTGGTACCGTAGTCATAGCTTCCTTAAGGCGAGTAAAGGCGAGTGTTGCGTCCGCATCCCAATTGAAGCTATCCCTTCGTAATTGATTAGTTAGTGGTAGTGCAATTTTTCCATATCCGGCGACAAATTTGCGATAATATCCCGTGAGGCCGAGGAAGCCGCGAAGATCTTTCAATGTGCGAGGCATCGGCCATTGGAGCATGGCCTGGATTTTAGATTGATCAGCAGCCACCCCTGCAGCAGAAATAATGTGGCCCAAATATTCCAGCTGGAACTGGGCAAAAAGACATTTAGCTTTATTAACATAGAAAGAATGTTCTCGTAAAACCAAGAAAACCTGTTCCAAATGTTGCAAATGAGAATCCACGTTGGGGCTGAAGACCAAAATGTCATCAAAGAAAACCAAGACGAATTTGCGAAGGAATGGGCGAAAAATTTGATTCATCACTGCTTGAAAAGTAGAGGGTGCGTTAGTAAGGCCAAAAGGCATTACCAGGAATTCGTAGTGACCCTCGTGTGTACGGAAAGCTGTTTTAGGAATATCTTCGGAACGGACGCGAATCTGATGATATCCTGACTTTAAGTCTAACTTTGAAAAAATCTGGGCTCCATGAAGCTCGTCTAGTAATTCATCTATAACAGGAATAGGAAATTTGTCAGGGACCGTTACCTTGTTGAGGGCACGATAATCGACACAGAATCGCCAACTCCCGTCTTTCTTTTTGACTAACAATACGGGGCTTGAGAATGGACTGCAACTATGGCGAATAATTCCAGCTGCTAACATTTCTTCCACCAACCTTTCAATCTCATTTTTCTGGACATGGGGATAACGATAGGGCCGCACGAAAACAGGTGATTGCCCTTGCTTTAGAATAATAGCATGATCATGAGTACGAACAGGAGGAAGCTTAGTAGGAGTTTCAAATATTTCTTGAAATCGGTCGATCAATTGTTGAATATCGGTTGGAAGGTTTGCTGAATGAGAAGGCTCGGGTTCAGTCAGTTGCTAGTTGTAGCACTCCAATAATACTCCTTCACCTCCTTTATTAATGGCCTTCATCAAGGCTTTCAAAGAAACCGAATTCTTGCAAAGACTTGGATCTCCTTGTAATTGAACAATTTGTGGTCCCACTTTGAACTTCATGGTAAGCGTAGTCCAATTCACGTGCATATCGCCTAAAGTTTGTAACCACTGCATCCCGAGAATGATATCAGAACTTCCCAATTCCAGAGGCAAAAAATCAGTTTGAACTTCCAAATTTTGTAGTTTGAGGAGAATCGCACGGCAAATCCCTTGACTCTTAACTGAGAATCCCATGCCCATCAGAATTCCATAGCTGCTAGTCGTGTCCATCGCCAATTGTAATCGTTGGACGAGGTCAGTCGAAATAAAATTATGGGTGGCTCCACTATCAATTAGGACGATAACCGAAATGCCATTAATATCTCCCAATAGCTTCATTGTTTTTGGTGGTGTAAAGCCCACCACTGAATTTACTGATAATTCCACAGTGTTGGAAAAAGGGTCAGATACTTCAGCATTTTCTTCTAGAATATCATCTCTTGCATCCAGCTCCTCCAAATCGTGACAAATTAGCACTTGCAGTTCTCGAGATTTACAACGATGGCCAATACTATATTTCTCGTCACACCGGTAACACAATCCTTTTTCTCGCCTTGCCTGTAATTCAGAGTCGGTGAGCCTGCGAAACTGGACTTTTGGGGTTGGAACCCCTGACTTCATAACGGATTGATTTCTTCCCTCAATTGGACGTATTGAGGAGGGAATGTCATACCTTGCATTTGTACTATATGATGTAGTCCTTCCTGCAAACGTGCGAGTTGGAGTGTTAGAATAAGATGATCCGAATTCCCTTACCCCATTAATTGTCTTGTTGTTTCGGAGAATAGAAAGCTTGTCTTCAATGCGCTGAGCCGTTTGCATGATCTGATTCAACCCAATAGGTCGCAATACTAACAATTCCGCTCGTATTTCTGTGTGTAATCCATTAATAAATTGGGCCTCCAATATGTGATATGGTACGTCACGAAGAGGGGCTGCCAATTTTTCAAATTGCAACATATACTCTCGAACAGAACCCTCCTGACGAACTGCCAATAGTCGTTCTGATAAAGTTCCTTCATGTGAAAAGCGAAAACGACCCAATAATCGCTCCCTTAGGTCCATCCAATTTCGAAACGGTTGCCTACCGTCCTCCCATTGATACCACGTTAGAGCTTCTCCTTCCAGGTGTACTGCTACTGCATCTATTTTTTCGGGTTCCGTTAAACGTTGAAGAGCAAAGAATCGTTCAACCCTAAATACCCAATCATCTGGGTCTCCATTTTCAAATACGGGCATTTCCAAATTTTTTATCCTGCCATTTCCTGCAAAAACCCCAAATATTTCCTCGGGCCTATGACGAAAAAATGCATTATTGTCAGTGTTACGATACCTATCATTGTGCTCATGATAAAATGGGCTTTGCCCATTTGAAAACCCATTTGGATCGGCTCTTTTTGGGGCTGTATTTTGCTCCAACCCACTGTGAATGGCCCTATATTGGGCTGTCTCTCTTTCACCATAATTCTCCTGACCGATGGGCTGTTTCCCTCGGTCCAGCCTCCTTCCTTCCTGAAGCCCTTCAGCAGCTCGAAGATCATCTCCAGGCGCTTGAGCCACATCGCCTCCTTTTCGCATTTCTGATACAGCGCTATTGGCTCGCCCAACTTCCGGCCAAGACTCCTGCAGACCCGAGCGAGTCATCCTGCGGGACTCTTCCTTACCATTTTCGTCGCGCCAGCTGCGGTTTTCTTCCCGCTCAGTCCGCAACAACGCCAACGACTGCATAATGACTGCCATGTCTTCCTTCAGCGATTGGATTGATCCAGAGTCCACCTTCAGCTCGCTCCGGAGACTCCCCAGTTCGGTTCGAAATTCCTCACGTCCGATTAAGTTTCCCAGCTCCGTTTTCAATTCTTCACGGCTGACCCGGTCGTCTTCCTTAGCTTCTCCTCTTTTCCCAGCCATTCTGTCGAAAGCCTTTGTTGAATAAAAATGAATCTTACTCGTGATGTTTGGAAGCTCCAGGAAAGTTGCTCTGATACCACTGTTAGGAACGAAGATTGTATTTCAAATAGAAAACAGAGAATTACACTGAACAACTGACAATTGACACGATAGCGCAGACGTTCGAGAGGTCTGCTAGCTCTCCCACAAGACACTTCTTCAATTTCCCGATACCTCCTACCCCTACAACCCCTTTCTTAAATAAGAGTCATACATCGAATACGAAGAGTCATCCCAAAATACGAAAAGACAAAACACAGAATACTAACAGACACCACAAAATACGAAAAGACACTCGGAATACTAACAGACACTAATTGGACCGTTGAGTCTTTCGTGCATAAGTGTACTTGACTGGTGGAGATGTATCACATATTTAATATTTATTTTGTTTTTACTATTTGTGAAGCATTCTAAGCAAAGGTTTCTTTCAAAATCAGAGCTTCCAAGGCATAAAAACTAAAAAAGTTTGATTTCTTTCTATAATACCTTGAATTTGTTGCTAGGATTGCCATCAATTATCAACAGTCTCTCCTCAAGCTCAAAGTTAATTGAACAGACAAACTGGAAGCTTCCATTAAAACTTTTCATTGCACTGTCAAATTTTTTTCTCATTGAGTTATTTCAGTCCATTTTTTGATCTGTTCTGTATGCTGCTTTGTGTATCTTTTTGTCTTCTAAAGCAATAATTTTTTACTCACCTTTAGTTTTGGCATTTTCAGAGTTCAGAAAACTCTGTGGACAAGAGACCTGATACGAGAAATTCTGGTGATAAGACTAAGGTGCTAAGGCATGCAAGCTCTTTATCTGAAACTGAAGGTCATTGCAGGGATGCCAAAAGACCAAAGAACTTGCATCCGAGGCAGTTAGAGTTGGGGATGAATGGCGGAAACCATACTCAATTAATTTTAGAATATGGAAATAAAGTGACTTTGGGCTCTGAACTGAAACATTCCCCAGGCTTTTCTCCTTCTAGTTTGCAGCCAAGAACTACTCCAGACAAAGCATCTGAGGCTAAAACTATTTGTGCTTTTTGCCAGTCTTGTACAGTCTCAGAGGTATATTTCACTTGCCTATAAATCCATAATTGTAATCTTTGTTATCTAGAATCTTTATTATAGTTTGAACCATTAAGTTAGGTGTGTATAAACATAAATCAAATATCGTTAACATTTAATTCTTCCAGGTCACTGGACCAATGCTGAGTTATGCCAATGGGAGCTTGGCTTTGGGAGATGATGCAAACCTCCTCCCTAATGTTATACATGTTCATAAGATGTGCATTGAATGGTATTTCATTAGTGCACCTCAATTCATTTTCTAGTGACAACGCAAACAAAGAATTACAAATTTAAATTATTTTAGGCTAAATTTATCATCAATTTACTTTCGCTGAAAAGGTACTAAACAACTATGAAACATGGAATTTATTATTCTTTTGATGATACCATGAACAAATGCTTTAGACTGTTTGCAAGGGGTTGATGAAATAACTAATGTGCAGGGCACCACAGGTCTATTATGTTGACGAAATTGTTCAAAATTTGGAGGCCGAAGTGGCAAGAGGTACAAAGCTGAAATGCAGCAAATGTGGTTTGAAAGGAGCAGCACTAGGCTGTTACTTGAAATCATGCAGGAGAAGTTATCACTATACTTGTGCAGTGGAGATGTCGGATTGTCGTTGGGATTATGTAAGCTATCATTTCTTCTGTCAAATGTACCTTGTCATATTGTGAAGTAAATAGTAATTATTGATTGGTCAATATTATTTAATGCATACTGAATTGTCAAATTCACAATGAGTGGCCCTAAGATTGATGGGTTTCCCTTTCTTTGTGCTTCTTTTCCAGGGGAGTTATCTTGTCCTTTGCCCATCCCATTCTTCAATTAAGTTTCCTAATGAGAAGTCCAGGACTGGAAAAAAAGCTGTGAGAAATCACTCTTTGCCGACCCAAATGTATGACAGTTCTTTTAGAGATTTTATATACTTTCTTATTTGAGGCTTATTTGAGGGGTTTAACTAGTAATCTGCCTCTTTTGATATCCAGTTTTCATAGATGTGAATGAAAAGATATGTTGTTTCTTGTAAAAATATCATTTGATACCAGGTTTTCTGCTTTAGGTGCAAGACACACGATTCAAGTAGTGGGGTTGCTTCACCAAACAAAACAAATAAATTGGTTTTTTGTGGATCTGCTCTTTCTTCAGAGGAGAGGGTTAGTGCAGATTCATTTGACTCTACTATGAATGAAACTGAGTAGAGTGACCTCCCAATTATATCTTTTCTTTTTCTAGTTTGTTTTCATTTTCTTTTTAAAGATCAACAGGTACTTGAGGTTATTATATTTTATCAATTATTGAGTGGAGATATTCCTTACAGGTGGCCAATGCCGTTACTTGTATTTTTGTTAAAAAATGATGTGTTTCTTTGTAATTTTCTGGATCAGTAAAGAACATACTAAAAACTATGAAGACATTTTAGCAAAAGACTACTTTCGTATATGTTCTTATGTAGTTATTACTGTCCTGTGTCATTGTTAGTTAATTTGTGGTTAAAACTCATTATATGTCATCATAATTAAAGGTAACCTGACATATTAGTATTTCTTGTCTTTTTACTGAGCTGTTCAGAATCTTTTGGTCAAGTTTGCAAAGATTTGTGGTGCAACCGTGACCAAGTTTTGGAAACCAGATGTCACTCATGTGGTTGCAGCTACTGATGAGAACGATGCCTGTACTAGAACATTCAAAGTCCTAATGGCCATCTTAAACGGGCGTTGGGTTCTTAAGATGGACTGTAAGTTGTGCCACTTATTCTGTTGCAATAGTTATACTGATAGCTATGTTTTCTTTCACTTGCGTCCATCCCTTGTCAGCTAAATGATTCTTCTATTTTCATTAGTTCCTATCCGTAAGAGTGAAACCACATATTGTCTACGCTTATGCTTGTGTTTGGCCACTTTTAAAAGCATTTCTTGGGTCTTTGCCATAAAAATAATTAAGGCAGATGCTTAGTTTGAGTTTTTTGTTTCCTTCGTTACATTGCCCTTTTTCTGGAACCATTTGAATTCTTTTGGTAGCTTGTCTTCATCAATCTTAAGTTGGTTCCTGCGCATTCTAATGGAAAATCATATGATGATAAAAGTTGAAATCTGAACTTTCAGGGATAAAGGCATGCTTGGAAGCTAACTGTGTTGTCAATGAGGAGCCTTATGAAATAAGTCTCGACAACTACGGGTGCAGTAATGGCCCCAAAACTGGCAGATTGAGGGCAGTTGGTGATGTAAGCCGCTTCATTATTTGATTTAATGATAGTTTTATAAGTGAATATATGTATGATGGATGTTTGAATCTTTGACCGATTAATATCTCTTGGTGATTCAATTTCTATAGTAGTTGATTACTATTTTGGTCTTCCCCTTAATAGGCACCGAAGCTCTTCAGTGGTTTGATGTTCTATTTTGCGGGGGATGACTTTCCACGAGCATACAAAGAAGATCTCAAAGATTTGGTTATAGCAGCTGGAGGAACTGTTGCACAAAGGAAGGAAGAATTGTCAGCATTGAATCATAATGATCAGCCATCTCCAAGAAAGCTAGTTGTATACAATCTCGAATCTCCAGTGGGATGTATGGTGGGTGATGAAGTCTTGATCTTTTGGCAGAGATTAAATGAGGCAGAGGATATAGCCGCACCAATCGGTGCTCAAGTGGTTGGTAATACTTGGCTTGTTGAATCAATTGCTGCTTGTAACTTGCAGGACTTGGTGAGCCGAGGTGGCCAAATCTGTTTTGTTTCATCTGCATAATTTGGACCAGGGAGAAAGGAAAAACTGGTTGGTATCAAGAGATCTCAATCTTTGTGATCGACTAACATCTTCACGATAGAGTGGCCCTGCTCACTGGGTAGCAAATCTCAATCCCTCTAAGTAACATGTACATGAGAACGAGGACATAGAACAGAGGGCTTTGTTAAATGCATTTGTAAAGGGGGTTTTTACAACTCTGCTCTTCATCTAATAGCACAATTTGAATGCTCAACTAATTTTTGATTTGCCATCTATTTTTTGGTCATTACTTTGAGGACATGAAGAATCTATTGGCAGCCAAGAAAGAATTAATGGTTGCTTTAGAATCAATATTTTACATGGGAGAAGCCTGGTTTCATTAACTTGGTTTGTGCTTGATTTTAGAGCAGAAGAAAACAATACAGTAAATGTCACCAGTTTTATGGGCCAAGTCCTACATTGGAGACTTGATCTTGTGATGAAGCTCCTTTAAGAAAAGCTTCAATGGCTGATTCCCTTGGAGATTCAGTAGATTCTACGTTGTAAACATAGAACTTGGCAGCCACCAAAAAGATGAGAAAGTTGAACAAGCTCGAGATGCGCTATGAATGCATGGCAATAGTCTGAATGGGATGTGTTCTAATTGTCCAGAATCCAATCATTTAATGGGTCTATTTTTGAGATCCACAGTCCCATCCTGTGGAGCGTGTGATAATCTCTTCCATAGGCAGAGCCTCTCTCCTCTACCATTGCCATGATGGTAGAGTCTTATGGGGAAGTGTACAGCTTTCAGACTAAAAGTCTCTACTCTCCTATGAGAATGGGACAACAGAATAGGCTAAAAAAATCAAGAGTTCAATGCATAACAATCAACAGACCTCTTAACAAATTTACACATGGCAGCAGAGACGATACATTATGAAATTTTCAAACAGAAGATTGCAAATATTCTCATCACCACAATAATAAATATGTTTAATCCACCAAATGGAAGGAAATGAAGAAAAAAAAGGAACTGAAGGGGAGGGAGGTGTCCAAAGACACCGAACTACACCAGCGCACACAACAATGAGCAACCTCATAATTCTATGGCCTCCAAGCCAAGATTAAGCAATAATAATAATTCCAGTAGAAGTTCATATATATGTTTAACTAGAACAACTGCCTCGTAAGCACAAAGAATAAAGGGATCCGACCAGCCACATATTCTGTTGCCACAATGCGAACTGGCATGGAAAATTGATTGCCTGTGCAAGACGTATGAAGACTAGTGGTAATTGTTTTTAACTTTGCCTAGACTGAGCGCCGCCATATCCACTACCATACCCATCCGATGCTTGTGTAGAATCAGACCTCCAACCAGCATTTGTGTAACTATTGTCAGTGTCTCCATAACCACTTCCCGTGTAGTCACCACCCATACCATGTTGTTCTCTTCCACCAGAACCCGTTCCAACATTACTATTTGGCCCACTTCCAGACCACCCACCTGCACTACCATAGCCACCATAACGACCATCACTCCCACCGTAATTATTATTGTAACCAAAAACTTGATTTCCATATCCAGCAGCCCCACCTCCCCTCGGACCAGAAGCAACACCCCCACTGCCTGGAGCAGTCCAAGGAGCTGTAGCTCCATAGCCTGCATTTGCACCATATTCTGTACCACCATATCCAGCAGCCGGATTGTTCCAATTACCTTTTAATGCTCCAGGCCCACCACTAAGATAACCAGCATTTGGGGCATTTGGATTCCCATATCCTCCTGGCGGAGCACCAAACCCAGCACTATCACCTCCATAGCCACCAACTCCATAACTACCATATCCGCTATTTGAACCTCCATAACCATAACCAGGTGTACCATATCCAGAATACTGTGGAAACCCACCTGCAGTAGGCTGTGGCTGCATGTATCTATTTCCGTCCATTCGACCCTCAAACGTGTTAGAATTTGCACCATAAGTCCCATAACTTTGATATCCTCCACCTCGGCCTCCACCTCCACTTCCACCTCCTGGATTTGCATCTTTAGGAAGTGCTCTTTTTACTTCTACTAATTTACCATTAAGTTCATGAAAGCTCTTAGTCAGTACTCTATCAACTGCATCCTCTGTGTCAAATGTTATGAAACCAAATCCACGAGGCCGCTGTGTATTCTGATCATACATTATTACCACATCTGTTACTTGGCCATAACTTTCATAGTACTGGCGAAACTCATCTTCTGTCAGTGTAGAAGGCAAACCTCCTACAAATATCTTTTTGGTTTTAAAATTATCTGCCCCTCCAGAGCTTCTACCAGCATTAAAACTTCCACTTCTTGAAGAGGTTTGTTGTTCTTCTCTTGATTTAACCCTTTTTGCTTCCACCTGTATAACCAAAGTGCAACATTGGACTACTGAACCAACTTAAAGATAGAAAAGCAATATACATCAGTCAATTATGCATAGATGCAATATTACTATGGTTCAAGTACCAAGAAAGAAAGAGATTAAATTAAGATCACCAATCAACAAGTTTTCTTCCATCTAGACAACTTGATTGAAGCATTCAAACCAAGTAACATAAATGATTGTCATCTGGTTGAACCTAATCATCTCACAAAAAACAAATTCATTCCACTTTAAGAACTTTGGTGATTGAAAAAAGAAAGGCGAGTGTGTTTTGACTGATATGAGGAGCATCTGAATAACTGTAGCAGTCCAGTCAATGAAATGAGATGTGTCTATTCCTCCTATTATGGCTCCAAATGGAAGAAAATTGTATTGGTTTTAAACTAAACAGCAAGTACACTAAAAATGTGTCAGGTAGACAAGTATATCAACATACATTAGGAAAAAATAATATGTGCAAGATAAGGTAAAACTACACTCCCACTTATTAATGAAGACTTGATGGTTCTTTCAAAACCCCTTAAAATTTCATCCAGAGGAAACATACTAAATGAACCATACTAATGAATATCAACTGACACACGAGTTTTGATAGCTAGAACTTTTTTTTTTTTGCATTTTTTTTACTAATACGAATAGATTTAACATATTTTCTACATTGCAAGGAGCATATGGAACAAGCAGTTTTCTTTTTAATAATAGAAGAACATAAATATTGTTGATACTTCAATAAAACCTCTAACACTAAGATTTGGAATATACACAGTACTAGAAGTAGTACATTAATGATAATTATGTTTCATGAAATAGTTATTTACACGAAATAAAACGAAGCACAAGGATTTAATGATTTTAGGCTGGTTTTGGATATCTCATTTCATTTTTTATCTCAATTCTCACCAAGCACAAGGATACAGAAGGAAAGGAAAGATGGAGGATTGCAAGCATAACAATGAAAATACATTTGTAAATAATATTAACAAAACGTGATAAACCAAAAACCAAGCCTGAAAACAACAGACATAAATAAAAACAGAAACAATAATCACCGGACATTACCCTTCTAAAATTTATTTAAAAGCAGCAGAAAGAAAAAGGAAATACAACCCATAGGCATCCGCAAGCAGGCAAAACGAAAACAACCCCTTGGAAAAGTAAATACGAAGATGTAAACCTGGCGCCCATCAATGGAGTGCTTGTCCTGAACCACCTGGTCGAGAACGGAGGGGTCAGAAAAGGCGACAAATCCAAAACCTCTGGGACGGCCGGTGATCTTCTCGCGCATGACGATAGCCTGAGTAACCTCG
This sequence comes from Begonia loranthoides, assembly GCA_022433065.1. Classification (NCBI taxonomy): domain Eukaryota; kingdom Viridiplantae; phylum Streptophyta; class Magnoliopsida; order Cucurbitales; family Begoniaceae; genus Begonia; species Begonia loranthoides. The sequence continues at coordinate 30,308,470 of CM039474.1, forward strand.
CCGAACTGGTTGAAGTAGTCCCTAAGTTTGTCTTCAGAGGTATCCCAAGCTATCCCTCCAACGAATAGCTTCCCTTCATCGGAATCCATACCTCCCTTGCCGGAAAGAGTTCTAGTCCGAGGGAAGGCTAGAGGGTAGAAAGCCAACAGTAACGGAGGGTAGTGAGAGTGCTCTTTCGGGAGAAAATGCACGCTAGGGTTCGGTAAACGACAGCGTATCAAGGCTTCGAATAAGTCCCAAACTATACATATAGGTGTCATCCGTTTACTAGTGGAGACAATCTAATTGTGATATTATGCCAAACAATAATACGTGACAAATAATAATTAATATAATTAATAAATTATTTTAATTATTTATAATTTATTATATAAATTATGCCAATCAATATTTATCATAAAAAAATAACAATTACAATATATATATATATATAAATGTATGTAATATATTATTTTAATTATTTATAATATATTATAATTAATTTACTAATGAATAAATAGACATAAATGAGATTTAACCTCAAAGTTTACTAATTAGTAATGGGTAAGTATTTCTTTCAAATTGGTTTCATTCATTTTTCTAAAAAAATAAATTTCATATATATTCACTCGAATAATATTAAATATTTTAAGGGAAAGGAACAAAGCGACCACTGTACTATAAGATTAATGACAAATCAACTACTAAAAATATTAACTAGCAAATAAAACATTCAATTATGAGAAAATAACATCGTTGTTATGTTTTCCATTAAAAAAAACATTGTCTTTCTGCTGCGGAAAGTGAGCTATTGAAATATAATTCATTAAATATTATTTTCCTTAAAGGAAATACGAATTTTCGCAGAGAAAATAACATTCCTCTGCATCTTTCCTTTACAAATAAGAAACAAATTAATTGTCTTTTTTATGGAAAAACATAGACAAATTGTGATTCTCCTAGAGACAATAAAACAATTCTAAATTATCCAACATTTAAAACATTATAGGGTAAATGACAAATCAACCATTGTGGTTTGTGGTCAATAACAAGTCAACTATTATGGTATTTTTTTTAACAAGTTAACCACTGACGTATGAGAAAATGACAAACTCAACATCGCAATCACGTTATCTGTCAACAAGTTGACGTGAGACACGCAGTGTATCAAGACACCGTAAGACACGCGGTGTCTTGAGACTGCAAAGAATTGCGACTCGGTGTCTTCACAAGACACTGCTAATACTTGTTGTCTGCAAACAATTCAATTACCATTTTGCAGTGTATTAAGCCAAGACAGAAAACGCAGGCACGTAAGAGAGAACATTTCGCGATGTTCATTGGCGTCTGAGAAGAAAGACGCTGCGACGTCTAGAAAGAAAGACACTCAAATCTCAAGACACCGCAAAAAAGTGCGGTGTCTTGTGCAAGACACTGCAAAAAGTGCGGTGTCTTGCACAAAAAGTGTGGTGTCTTGTGCTAGACACCGCAAAAAATGCGGTGTCTTGCACAAAACACCTCATGAGGTGTCTTAGCGTGACACCTCATTTGAGGTGTCTTGTGCAAGACACTGCTTCAAGACACCTCAAATGAAGTGTCTTGCATAAGACACCGCTCTTTTTTGCTGTGTCTTGACCAAGACATCGTAAAAATGTGGTGCTGAGACACCGCGATGTTGGGTTTGTCATTTTCTCATACGTTAGTAGTTAACTTGTTAAAAAAAATACCATAGTGGTTGACTTGTCATTGATCACAAACCACGATAGTTGATTTGTCATTTACCCAACATTATATATTCTTTTTATAAAATCTTCTAAATTATAAAACTAAAAAAATTAAAATCAACTAATACAATATTAGTTCACGAGTTTTACAGTTTTTCTCATGAATATTAGTACTTTTTCACTGTGAGTTATCTAAAACGATAAAGTCGAGTCATTTCTTTTAAGTTATCGGCAATATTTACGTCGTCCATTTTTCATAGTTGAGTATTTTATTTATTAGCAAAAATAATTTAGTAATTGAATTATCATTAATCTCATAATTTAATAGTTGTTTTGTTAATTTGACTTATTTTAAAAACATAGTGGTCGATGGTTCATTGTTGATATTAGAAGTTTCCAACGGAAGAAATTGACTCGAAGAACTGAAAATTAATATTTAATTAGTTGTGTATTCTTGCTTTAAACAATTGTAAGAATAATGGAAAAAAATATAAATAAATAAATTAGCAATTTCCTACAGCTGTACACGTACTCTTCAAAAAAAAAATTGAACACATACAAATAATATTTTATTCTTTTAAAAACATTGTTATCTGTGACAGTAATTTTATCAAATGAAATGAGAAGGTGTTATATAAGATAAGAATTTATACATCTCTTTTTTAAAAACTTGATTTTTATGGTAATTATTAATATTAATTATGAAGTATGTAATTTTTTATAATAACACCTTGAAAAAGTTTGAAACGTTAATAATAGACACTTACATAATTGATATTAATTGTAGAAATTAGTATTTTTCGTTACGAAAAATACTCTTTTTGTATCAAATAATTTACCTTATGATATTTGTCTTCTGTTACGAAAAATACTTTCTTTTATAGCGAATAATTGCTTTCCAGTAAGTAAAATACTCTTTTACAGTGAATAATATCTACTATTTAACAGATCTCGTGTAATTAAATTTGGAAAATTTTAATATTTATAAGAGGAGATTTTGGACTATGCAAAAACAAAACAAATTAAAAAGAATAGAATAATAGTTGAAATTTGAAGCGCATTAAATAAATGTGAAATTAGCCTTTATTAATAAACTAATAATAAAAACAAAATTCAATAATGATGACTTCTAACGGTCACTTCCTCACCTTCTCTTTTCTTTAACTTTAAATCTCTTGACCGTTTCCTCCCTAACCCCTCTCTTTTATCTGTCTTTTCTCTCCGTTGCAGCTGCGCTGCTGCACCATCTCTCTCTCTCTGAGTGTCTGTCGGAAAAGCATGGGAAATTAGTCGATTTAGGAGGCTTCTCAAACAGGCATTTTGAATCTGCGAGCGAAACAGAACCGAGGAAGAGATTTTCTATTTCATGGGTTGCTTTCTTGCTTGTTTTGGTTCATCGGAAGTTGAGAAGAGCAGAAAACGGAGTAAAAGAGTTCAGCCGAGGGATCGAGTAAGCTCCGCTTTCTTTTTTTACAATCATTTATTCCTTTTCTGTTAAATAAAATGAGAGAATGGAAGAAGAGAAGGACGATATTTTGAAGTTTCTAGTGTTGTCGCTGCTTCAGTTTGTTGGGGTTGGCTGAAATACATTATTTTGTTCTGAGTAAAGCGTTTATTCATTTGTATTTCATATTATTTATTTATTTATTTCAGAGATATCATGTCTCCAAACCAGTGCTGCAAGGTTACTCCTCTTCAGGAAATGCCTCAGAAAATCCTCCAGTTTCAGAAACATGGTAATTTATAAAATTTCAGCAAGAAAATTGATCATATTTTTTCTGTTTTGGATTATGGTTTTAATGGGTTCGGGTTGTTAGGGATAAGCCAGAGGAACAATTGAGGTTGAGCAAGAGAAAGAAAGTAACTTTTGATTCTAATATCAAAGTATATGAGCTTGTTCTACCCCATGAAGAATTTGATCTTTTACTAGAGAGTGAAAGTGGTCAGAAACAGGAAAAGGATCTGGCAAAATTTTCTGATCCAATCCAGCCTAAACCTTCCCCTGTAGATAACCGTGTTCCTTCCAGCTTTGGAACTTACCCTCCAAATCATAGATATCAGAGCTGTAATAACAGCAACGAGGAAGATGAAGTACTGGACTATGCCGACAGTGATCTTGACCAAGTCGATGACGATACAGATGATGAAGGGATGGGAGAAGAGGACGACGAGTTATCTGAACATGAAGGTGAAGATTGGAAGAGGGGAACTTCCAAAATGGAATTATGCACTGAAGAGATTGACAGTAGTAGTATTTGGACTAGAGAATTGGCCGAAAAGGAAGCCGAGAGGATGGAGAAAAACCGGCCCATCCGAGACAGGAGTACCTATGTTCATCCTGTGTTGAACCCAGTAGAAAATCTTTCTCAGTGGAAGGCTGCGAAAGCAAGAGGAGCACTGAATGTGAAGCCTCGGAAAGAGAATTCTTCTGGTTTTAAAGAAGCCTCATTCAATTTGAAGTCAAAAACAGATCAATCCAGCAAGTTTCAGCAGGAAGTGGCAGTTGATGCCAGCCTTTCAAACTGGTTGATTTCTTCAGAGACAAGAAGTAGACCCATTGTAGGGGGGGCATTGACCATTGGAGAACTCCAAAGATTTCCAGCTTCTTCTTCATCAGAAAGAAAATCTCCCTAATCTGGGTCTTTTGGACTCAAACACGCCCTCCTGAGCTCTCTGCTTCTGCATATTTCTGTCAAATGAATATAGCAAATGTCCTACTTTTTGTGTGTACACGAGATTGTATTTTGATTTGGATTGTTGTGTTCTATATTTTTTATTCTTTGATTCTTTTGTGAGTTGAAATTTGCTTTGTTTACCCAATTGACTCCTCCATTTCTCTTAAGTTTCATCCAAGTTAAATATGCAGAAGAAGATGAGATTACATTCAATTCAGACAATCAAGAACAACAATACATAAAGTTGTAATTATTTCTCTCTCTCTCTCTATATATATATATATATAGAGAGAGAGAGAGAGAGAGAGAGAGAGAGAGAGTCTAAGCCATAATCAAAGTTAAGAGAGTAGCTATGAGAGTCATAGCGGAAGTGACTCTCATAGCGGAAGTGAAATTCAGACAATCAAGAACAACAATACATAAAGTTGTAATTATTTCTCTCTCTCTCTCTCTCTCTCTCTCTCTCTCTATATATATATATATATATATATAGAGAGAGAGAGAGAGAGAGAGAGTCATAAGCCATAATCAAAGTTAAGAGAGTAGCTATGAGAGTCATAGCGGAAGTGAAAGGTTGGGCAAGGTCGCCATGGCAGAAGAAGAAGCTGCTTCGCCCTATACTTCACTTTCCAAACCCATTTCCTTAACCGTTCTCTGCAACTGCAATAACCCATCGGCTACTCTTCTCCCTTCTCAAAAATGGAGTCTCTCTCTCTCTCTCTGTTTTCATCACATCATGCACTCTTGTTGGCTAATTTATTATGAATTTTAAACCAAAAAAAATGTGGATAATGATGTGATTACATGCCCCAAAAGGAAGTCAGAGTGAGGAGTTAACTTTTGAAAGAGATGTCAGTAGCTCATTTGCAGCAATGGCGTCATCTTTCCTCCTCACTTTCCACCTGCCCATTTCTTCTCCATATTATACAAGTTTTTGATGGAAAAACACATCAAATGGGTTGTTTGCTGACAGAGGAAGCAACGAGGATCATTCTCCAACCGAAACTTTAAGCCCTCTTCAACTTTGCTCGGCTTACTTTCGGCCATAGACATCTGCCCAGCCTCCTCAGCAAAAAGAAAGTCATTCAAAAATTACATCACAAAAATTGCCATCTTCTTCTTTTTTATTTTCATAAAAACTATTTGATGATGTGTGAAAGAAATTTAATTTCACGAATTCATCCACGATCCTCGTCCAAAAATTAATTTTTTTTTTTGGAAAAATGACAAATCAATCATCATTCTTTAATATTAGTGACAAATCAATTATCATTATTTTTTCGCTAACAAATTAACAATTGAACTAAAAAAAATGACGCCGCTAACATTGCTATCACGTTTGCCGTTAAACGCAATATTGTCGAGTTGCAACGATTAGTATACAAACCACCGTGGCTCCATAATTTTTAAAAAAATAACATGACAATTTTGATGGTCCATCGCGACTGTTAGCCTTTTTGTTAGGCTTAGTTTATTTTGATGATGACTTAATAATGATTATTTTATTGAAATTAATAAGTTGATTATTATATTTTTCGGACATTATTGTGAATGCTTTTATCATAATATTTATACCCGTATTTATTGGAAATACACTCAAAATGGATATTATTAATAGTATAACATATTTACCCTAATCCATCTAGTTTATATATATATTCATTGTGGGACTTAGGCATATTTAAAAAGATGAAAAGGAATGGCTGTGACCGTGCTACGGACGAGAGATCCGACCAAAACTGTGTTTTGATCTTTCGGACACATTGCAGTCGCGTAGCGGTCCGGTGTCAAACGAGGCAGTTTCGAATTTGCCATTTTTGGCATTTTGCGGTCGAGCTACAGTCGCGAGATTTGAAGATTCGGTATACCAAAACACATAAAAAAACGTTTGGGGTCAATTTTGTAAAAGATTCGGTCGACCACAAGGCACTTTCGGTCGACCGTTGCAGTGCAGAAATGGACAAAAACTCCAACAGTAGGATTTCCAATAGTCATATCTTCCAACGGTTGAATTCGGTCGACCAAAAACGTTTAGGTCAACCGAAAATGGACAGTTCTATAAATACATAGACTTCCATAACTCAAAAAACACAACCTGAAATTGAGGCGAAGCCCTGCCGAAATTTATACTTGATTCCAAACTCTTTAGTGAGCTTGTCAAATCCAACTCTCTCTAACCCCAAACTTGGGATTTCTATTTGGGAGAAATTGGATTTGTTTTCTTGCGCTTTAGTTTTCTCGTCGGTCAGATTCACCGACCTGTACCAGCCACGGTGCAAGAAGAAGCACCCACAGTGCAAGGAGCAACCGCCGCAGTGCAAGCTGGAGGAACCTCCGCGGTGCAAGCTGGAGAAACTGCCATGGTGCAAGTTGGAGAAACCACCACGGTGCAAGATGGAAAAACCGCGACGGGCGGATCTCGCGGAATTGTGGAACAAACTCAACCTCACCTGCAGCCTCAACAACGACAGGTCGGAGATGCACTGGTCCGTTTCCAATCGGTTGCAATAGGTTTCCACTCCCCACACTTCAGGACAGCTTACGCGAAGGAACAGTAGAAGCTGATGTTAAACACTATTCAATTATTGTTTCTAAAAGAGTAGACTTTGAGTCATTGACTAAGTTGGTAATTAACCAATTGTTTGAGGGGTCTGGCTTAGTCGGTTTGAGCCGAATGAAGGGAAGTTACTGAGAGAGGATTGTGAGGCTGTTTTATGCAAATTTGAAACTGTCCACCTAGCCATTAGAGGTCCAAACTTATATGTTTGGACGGGAGTTGAGGTTGACTCCCAACGATCTTAACGTGATGCTTGGATGTGCGATGGAGAGACCAAGTGATCAGTATTACCATGTGTCTCAGGAGTCACCTTTCGTCAAGCAAGGAGATGGGTTGGCAGTACTTAAATTGTTGCATCGAGATCCCAAGATTAGCACGTACAGGAAGCCAACGTCCATTGAGTTGAATGTCATAGTCCGAGTGATCCACATTATCACGACGTACACCATTTTTCCTCGGGATGGACTATCGAGATCATGTTAGTTGCATGGATTTCTACTTACTCGAGAAGGTGTTCACTAGAAAAAGTTGGACATCATATATGTCATTTTCACATGCACGAGGTGCTCAACAACCCGGCCAAGAGTCTACCATTCAACTGGCTCATTTAGAGGATTGTTGAGCAATCTGGGGTATCGATCTCGGAGGATGAGCTGAGAATCGAAGAGACGACCACATGCGTCTGCAACAGATTGAAAGTGGATTGAATGGGGGTCAACAAAGTTAGAGGAGAATGGGTACGCAAGACCCCGAAGAAGCGATGATTATTTTGTTGAAATTAATAAGTTGATTATTTTTTTTTTTGGACATTATTGTGAATGCTTTTATCATAGTATTTATACTCGTATTTATTGAAAATGTAATATCCCGATTTTTATGTAAAAAATTTAAAAAGAGTAAATTAGAAAATAATTGACGATATTCAAATTAGTCGCAAAATTATCGGGCTATTACTAAGGACGTAATTGCTAAATATGGATTTAACGGTTTTGGTTCAGCTCGGTTCAAAATAATTAGGTGACTCGGGTTTAATTAAAAATGAAGAAAATAAATAAAGTGAGATTAAAATATAGAAGAGTAATGAATTAGAGATTTAATAAAATGTTATGTGAAGATTAAATGTTAGAATAATTGGTAGGGGTGTTCAAAACCGAACCGAACCGACGAACCGAACAAAAACTGATCAAAAAATTGAAACTGAATAAGGTTTTTCTATTAAAAAAACCGAATAAGGTTATTTTTGTAAGAACCGAGTGTTTTGGTTCGGTTACCGGTTTTAGTTTTTTAAAACTGAAAAACCGAAACCAAACCACATAAATACGTTTATAGTTTTTTTTTGTTTTTGAAGTTCCATATTCGATCATTCGTGCCTCAGCCTCTGAAGTGATTTTAGCTCCAAAAGACCTAATAACTAATTTTTAGACAAAATTTTGTTTTGAAAAAATAAGAGGAAGAATAATTTTATTGTTATTAATTATGTTTTTATAATTTTTATACAATTTTTATTATAATATTTGAAAAAAAATTAATAAAGAAAAAATCGAAACCGAACCAAAACAGGAACCAAGATTTTAAAACCGAAACCGACTCAGTTCTGATTTTTCTAAAACCGATTCCAGTTTTGTAATTTTAAAATCGAAACCGACTAGTTTAGTTTGATTTCACATCAAAATCGAACCGAACCGAACCGTGAACACCCCTAATAATTGGAATGATTTATGAATAGAAAATTTTAATAAATGAAATTAGGAGAATTTTGGGGGTGAAGGAACCGGTTCATGACCGGTTCTTCATGAACCGGTTCTTCATGAACCGGTTCTTCATGAACCGGTTCGGCTTGGGATTAAATGGCCGAAGTGGCCTTTAGTCATTTGTGAGAAAGAGAGAGCAGCAGAGACGAAGGGGAGGGAGAGATTGGGACCGGAGGGCGACGCGAGAGGGGGAACGAACTCGACGGACGACGGCAAGGTTCGAGCGTGCGTTGTCCGGCGACGTTGTGAGGGTTGCGAGCGACGAGATGAATGGCGAGCTGGGCTCGAGTTTCACTTCGCGGGATGGATCGGTGGGGCGTTGGATTGTGATGCTCCGTCGATTGCCGGTGGCTGGTGGCGCTCGGCTGCGATGGAATGGCGACGACAAGAAATCGACAGCGCTTGGCGATGACGGAGGACGACGGGTCTTGTTGGTGTGGCTGGTTCGGTTTGCTCGAGATTGGGCCAAGTCGCAACTGGTTCCTCCAGCTGCAGTTCTGGTTGGATTTCCACGTGGAGTCGGGTAAGTGGACTACCTTCTTTGAAATGTGTAATCCTCTCTGTTGTGACGCAATTTCTCTGTCCATATAGTCTGGGCAGTGATGCTGGAATGCAGAGGATTAGTCTGTCTGAGTCTTCTGGAAAGCCGAGAGGAGGAAAGTGTGGAGCTCTCTGGAGTGAGTTGGGTGCTCTTTGGAACGGGTGTTGGTGATGAAGGCCGTGAGCTAATGGCCGAGAAGGTGAGGTTTCCTTCTCTGAAGTTTAGTCATTTGGATGCTATTTTGTGGTTCTGTGGATTATTGTTGAGATTAAATGGTTGCTGAAAAATCTGTTAATACCCTGTGGATTACTGCTGCTTGATTATATGCATTAGTTGTGAGTTATTAACCTGTCGTTAATGTTCAATGAGTGGATGTTGAAGTATGGAATTGTATATTCTGTTTAGGTGAATGTCACCTTGCTGGGACTGCTATGCATTATTTAAACTGTCTAGGTTTCAATTGCCCTTTGTGATAAGCATGGAATGTTAAAAATCGAATACTTTGATACTTCGTTGGAAATTCTGATTCAGTTGATATTGGTTATGGTAGTGAGATATCTTCAGCTGGTTCATTCCTATTTTGAGTGTTAAATTCTGAATGGTTCTGATTAGGGTGAAAGTTTCCTGGATTTTGCCAAGCTACTGTTGATTAAATTGTCAAATTTTAAAGCATGAATTGTTAACTGAGTTGCTGGACGTTAGTGCAAACACTTGAGGCCAAATTCAATATCTCTGTCAGTTGTCCTTGGAGTAGAGATTGTGAAAAAAAAAAAAGAGATAAATGTTGATGGAATATATGCCCTGTTATGATTCTGTGTTGATTTTGTTTGAGTTTCAGAAAAATGAAATAAGTATTGGAGGGGCATGCCTTGTTAATGGAAATGGTTCGATTTTATGGTCTTGTTGAATATAATTAGTGGACATTGTAAATTATAATTCCATGTTAATGTGGGAAATACGGTTTCGTGATAAAATGACACTTGGTTTTGTAAAGTAAATTCTCTTCTATCAGGTCACATTGATGGAATGAGCAACTATTATGGGTTGTTGTTAGTTAGTTACATTTATTGGCTATGGGATTGTTATGGTGTGTTAAATTATTTTATTCTCTATGAGTGAGATTGTTAAGGGTCTAATAATTGTTCATTTAACAGTTTTTGAAGGTACTAAGTCGATTGAAATAATCGCACTGAAGACTCCAGGTAAGTTGATACTTACTGAGTTTTAGTCTTCGGACCCTACATCGCAAGAATTAGGATTTGCCTGTGTGTTCTTTTAATGATATGTTTATTAGACATTTTTATCATATAGGTTTTTATCATATAGGACTGTATTTAGGCACGAGCATATTGTATGTCATTATGAAATATATGTAAATAGGCATGTGGGGGTTCGGGTGTTCGGTGACACTTCTATGGGGTAGTATTCCTCCCACGTAGGGAGTGGTATGTTTAGAGTTGGCTACGTGGAAGTTGGGTTCACCTTTACCTCGTTCTGAAACCCCCAACGTCTTCAACAAAAGTGAGGATACATGCTTGTGGTAACACCCCCGATGGATATATCTCCTTATTGGAGTGACTGATTAGGCCACATGTCTCTAGGGAGTATTCCACTCTGGCTTCCAGAAGAGATACGGTTCTCTTCTGTAATGTATCGTGTGATCATGCATCATATGCATTGCATTTAGTCTATCACTTACTGAGCAATAGGCTCATTAGTTTAGGTCTTGTGATGTAAGTATCGTACGAGAAACAGAAGAACATGTCAAAAACAGTTGATGAAGAATTTACACGGGTGACTATTGTGGCTGGCTGGGCTAAAGAGTTTAAAAAGAAATTATTTAATATTTTTTAAGGCTTTGTTTTTAAATTCCCCTGCGTTTTATAAAAATGATTTTCACTACTTCTTCTGTAATTGATAAATGATTTTAAGTAATGTGTTTAACGCTCGGTTTTAAAAGAAAAATCGTACTCTGAATTTATAAAAGAAAAAGTTTTAAATTTTACGTGATTTTAAAGCAAATAAAAACTGGGTCGTTACAGAAAATACCCTCAAAATGGATATTATTGTGTTCTAACATATTTATCTAAGTACATGTTGTGTTTGCATATCATTATGAGACTTAAAAACATTTAAAAGAAAATTAAATAGAGAGTTTGGACAAGCTACAGACTAGAGGGACGTGACCAAAACTGGTTTTTGCTCTTTCGGTCGCACCCTGATTGCGTATGAGGTCGAGTGACCCGTTCGAAAAGGTAAACAGATTCATCAAAAAAGTTCAAGGTCAATTTTGTAAAGGATTTGGTCGACCGAAAAGGTTCAAGTCAATTGTCAGACGGTTTTGAATCTACCATTTTTTGCGTTTTTGCGTTTTTACAGTTGAGATGCAGTCCCAGGAATTGAAGATTCGGTAGACTGAAAAACATCAGAAACGTTCGGGGTTGATTTTGTAAGCAGATTCGGTCGACCGAAGAGCACATTTGGTCGACCGTTGTTGCATGGTTCGCCTCCAACGGTTAGGTTTCCAACGGCTATATTCTCCAACGGTCAGATCCGATCGACCGAAAAACGTTTTAGGTCAACTGAAAATGGACAGTTCTATAAATATATGAACTTTCATAGCTCATTAAATATAATGCGAAATTGAGGCGAAACTCTGCCGAATTTTATACTCGATTCCAAACATTACTGTGAGCTTTGTAATCCAACTTTCCCTAAACCCCAAACTTGAGATTTCAATTTGGGAGAGTTCGGAATAGTTTTATTGCGCTTTACATTTCCAAAATACTTTGTACGTTATTGTAAAGGGTGACTCCCTACAAATTCATCAATTTAGGGTGACACCTCGAAACAGTCAACGACACGATTGAACGCCCTTAAGTTCAATCAAAGAGTGACTTCCTAGAATAGTCAAAATTACAGTGATGCCCGATAAAAGTCAACGTTGACGACCCGTGATAGTCAAGGGTGACGCCCTGGTAATAGTCAATATTGTAAACGGTTTAATTGGTACCCGTAAACCAATTGGTTAGTGAATCTCCAAGTGGAATCTTGGAGTGCGGGCGTAGACGAGTTTGCCGAACCGTGTAAATAAACTCTTGTGCACACTCTCTATCCCTTACTATTTAATTCTGCATTTATTGTGATTATCTATTTAATTGTATACAATAAATCACTTAGAGATTTAGAGAATTTAAATATCGCATAAAAATTATTAGAACGTTATATTCACCTCTTTTCTATAAGCGTGCATACGATCCTATAGTTTCTTCCACTATCTTTATTTTTTATCCATTTGTTTTGTTCTTAGAAGAAAATAATCCATTTTTGATCCATTTGTGTTGTTGCATCACAGAGTTATGCATTTTAGATGGATGATATTTCTTCTCTAAAGAGATCTAATCACAGGAATGTTGACAAGTCTGATGACTCTACTGTGATGGGCACTTTTTTATCTCTTCTGGTTTCCTATAGAAGACTATATATGTGAAGCAAAAGACTTTTGGTTTTTTAATCAGTTTTATACTGTATATTCTAATCATTTTTTTAATCACTTCTGGTTTGCCATATTAGCAGATTGCTATATTAGAAATTTAGACTATACATTCTAATCATTTTTGCTCTCTTTGCTTCTTGTTTTCCTACAATTTTAAGGAGAATGAGAGTTGTAGATGCCATTGGAGAAAACCAAAAGAATTGAACCTCAAAGCTGACATCAAAATCGATTACAAAAACTGAACTAAAACAATAAAAATCAAAGACATTAAAAAACCAAACCAAAACCGATGTTCGGTTTTTGGTCGCTTTTAATTTTTCAAAACAAAAATCGAACAGAATCGGTTTGGTTCTAATTCGATCAAAAACCGAACCGAACCAATTCCACCTCTATTGTATTACATTACATCATGGTTTTCAAAACCTTATTTTGTGCGTTATCACACCTAAAAATCTGACGTGGCTTGATTGATAGGGGTGGGCAAGAACCGACCAGAACCGAGAACGGACCCGTAACCGAAGCTCAGTTCTGGGTCGGTTCCAGTTCTTGGTTCCTACATTCATAATGGTTTGGGTTTTGGTTTTTTATTCTATTTGCGGTTTGGTTCTCGGTTCCATACACCAAGAACCGAGAGAACTGAAATCTTTTAAAAAATAAAACAGGGACAGGTCCCAGCAGCTGCGAACCTGGAACCGAGATGCGAGAAGATGAATCTACGAACTTGGAAGCTGCGAACCTGCAAAATCGTTGCACCTCAGCTGATTCCGAGGGTACGAGGCGAGAAGACGAAGCTGCGAACCAGTAGTTGTGAACCTGGAACCGAGAGGCGCGAAGACGAACCAGCGAAATCGTTGCTTCTGACCCTTGCTTCCCTGATTCTGAGGGTACGTCTGGTTAAAAATCGTTGCTTCTGGATTTAGGGTTTACGATTTTGACCGAGACTTTGATTTAGGGTTTATGATTTTGATCGAGACTTTGATTTTGACCGGGAAATTTTCTTATGAAGTTCTAAATTCTTTCCACTTGATTCTTATTATGATTACACGAGGACGAATGGTTTGATTCTTATTATATGTGTAAACATTGAAGTCTGTCTGCTTTTTTGAAGTCGTGAATCATCAGATTTTTGTCCAGATTTTATGTTCTTTGAATGCTGGAAGAATTTGCATTTCAAGTTGGGAACCGGAATCGACCGGAACCGAACCAGAACCGAGACTCAATTCTGGTTCCTGGTCTAGTTCCATGCAGTTCCGGTTCCTTACTCTTAGAACCGAGAACTGAATGGTCGGTTCCAAGAGGTCCAGAACCGGAATCGAGAATCGATTTGCCCACCCTTACCTGGGCCTGGTTATACTGAAACATGGTTTTGTTAAATCAAGTTGCACTTTGTTTCTATTATTTAATAGATGTATTAAAAAATCACTCACAAATTTTGGAAAATAATTTAAAGGGAAAATGACAAATCAACCATCGTGGTTTGCGATCAATGACAAGTCAACCACTATGGTTTGTTTTCTAACAAGTTAACCACTGAGGTATGGAAAAATGACAAATCCAACATCGCTGTCACGTTTTGCCGTTAACATTAGGCTTGGACGCCTGGCCTGGACGCCGCGGCGTCCCTCTGTTAACTCAGCGGTATACATAACCGTGAACTCCCCGCTATTTGCGATATTCGCACGCATTTTGTAAAAGATTAGCTAACCCTACAGAAGTCCGAGAGCTGAAGAGAGAAGAAGAGAAAGGAATTTTGGCAAAGTTGAAGAACTTGTTGAAAAAAAATGGCGTCTTAGAGTGTTGAAGAATCTGTTATTAACTATCAAGTTGAAGTGGGCCCCACAGACACATTTTTTGCCAATGAGAATGAGGTACGTGAAATTGAAAATGAAGTTGCAATTGTGTTGCATTCTGCCTCAGCAACTCTAAACAAAGAGGACGATGAGGACCTCCGATCAGCATGTCAATCCACTAGTGACGAAGATATTGATATGGTGGAGAGTAGGCCTAGACGACAACTAGAAGCACAATGCACGTTTGCTGGTATGGGGCTTGGCAAAAAGTACAGTTCATTGAATAAAATTTGAAAATAAATTGTCGATCATGCATTGAAGAATGGATATGAGATAAAATTCACCCAGAGTAATGCTCAACGGTTGAGGGCTGCCTGCTAGGAAGGATGCACGTGGAGGCTGCACACCTTAAAAATGCAAGGTGAAATTACGTTTCAAATAAAGTTCTACAACGACGTTCACACCTGCTCCAGAAAGATGGAAAGCCGCCATGCCACTGCCAAATGGGTGGCAACGCATTACTTAGTCAGATTTAAAAGTCAGGCCGACTGGGACCTATCTTCCATAATTGAGAAAGTCAGAAGGACTTCAACGTCAACGTCAACGTCAACGTCAACATCACACCTAGCCTTGCTAGAAGGGCAAGAAATGCGGCCAAAAAAATTAACGAAGGGGATGAAAATGAGCAATACAAGCTCATATAGTCCTATGCCGAGGATATTCGAAGGTCGAATCTTGGAAGTTCACTACGTGTTGACCTTGACATGAGTGTATTTAAAAGGATGTATATGTGCTTGGATGCATGCAAGAGGGCTGTGCGGAACTGTGGTAGACCGGTTCTTTGTTTAGATGGTTGCCATTTGAAGGGAGCGACTCCGGGCCAACTGCTTACCACTGTCACCATTGACAGGAATGATAGAATGTATCCAGTTGCTGTAGTAGTGGTTGAAGCAGAAAATAGGGCTTCGTGGAGGTGGTTTCTAGAATTGTTGCTGGACGATCTAAACATCCCATCTAGCAATGGATGGACAATCATTTCTAATCGACAAAAGGTGCGGTTGATGCTTTTACCTTATGTGTTTATGTTATGCATTTTGTACCAATGTCTGACTCATAGTATGAATCTTTGTAGGGACTAGTGTCAGCTGTCAGAGAGGTGGCAGGGCAAGCAGACCATTGGTTTTGCATCCGACACCTGTATGGCAATTTTCAAAAACAATTTAAAGGCATGTTGTCAAAGGATGCAATGTGGGCTGCATCTAGAGCCACAACAGTGAGGCAATTTGAGGGAGAGATGGCCAAGTTATTTTTGTTTGACCCGACGGCCCACGACTATCTAAGAGGAATAGATGTGACATGCTGGGCCAAACACGCCTTCTGCTCCATCCCAAAGTGCGACATAAGCCTTAACAACCTTAGAGAGTCCTTCAACGCCTGCATCCTACCAGCCCGGGACAAACCAATTCTAAGTATGTTTGAGATCATTCGAAAGCGCATTATGGGTAGGATCGTGAAAAAAAAAAATGAAAAGATGGTTTGCTCGATCGAATTGTTGTGTCCAATGATCCACAACCGGCTGGCCAAAGTACAACTTGCCAGTCGAAATTGGAGCCCCCAGTTTGCAGGAGCTGCCCAGTTTGAGGTCATCAACGGTAACGAACACTACTCTGTCGATTTGGACAGGCGTACTTGTACCTGTTACCGGTGGGAGTTGACCAGCATCCCTTGTATCCATACAATCCCGTGCATTCACTTCATGAGGAAATCTCCTAAGGAATTTGTGCATGCGTGCTATCACCGGGAAACATACATGGCAATGTACTCCCACTTTCTCCGCCCCGTCAATGGACCAATCGAGTGGCCTCTTGTGACGAATCTTGATCCAATTATCCCACCGGCATTTAAAAGGCTTCCAGGATGGCCGCGCAAACGTAGAATACGAGATGTGGACGAGGCCCCAAGCCGGACAGTTCTAACCAGAAGACATCTGAACGTCATTTGTGGCCGGTGTGGGCGTGTGGGGCACAATTCCCGCACTTGCGATGGGGGAGGTGAGTCAAGTGCAGCGGCCTGCAGAGGGAGCGGCAAAGCTAGAGGCAGAGGCGATATAGGAAGGTCGGAGGGCACATTTATGGGGTTCAGAGTTCCCGAGACAGCCCCCGAGACAATTCTTGCCCTAGTCCCTGAGCAGTTCCCGACAGAGTTCTTGGGAGATAGGTGAACCCATTATCACGTTTACGTTTTCAAGTGTTATTTGAACTATGCTAATTTCATTTGCAATGGGTTTTGCAGGAGTCAGCTGCGCAAGGTCCATAAACACAAACGTACACGAGTGTGGACCTTAACCTTCTGTCATACAACTGTTTGCTAGATTATGATTGATATATATGTGATTTGTTCCATTTGCTAAATTTGTAAATTTTAAATTGATAAATATGAATCGGTTTCTCTAGAATATTGAATCATTAATTTACAGAGTTTCTTAGGAATGGAAATGTATGAACAACCAAAATCCTTTCCACCTGGTTCGTACTAGACATATGAACAATTTTATAAGTCCCATTGTTGCTGACATTGCTAAACAATATATTTTTCATTTAGATTACTTATCATTTGATCGACTTGCCAATTTATAAAAATTTTGCCAGAGTCTCCCTTGTTTCTTTACTCCTTCAAAGCTATTCTCATACATCCTGCACAAAAATCCCAAGCAGTTCCAGTATCATCCAAACATATCATTCATCCACTAAATGTAAACTACACATATCCTCCAAACATATCATTTGCAAAGTAAATGTAAACTACACATAAATGTACACAAATTCAACTAAACACAAACTCCAACGTAAATCATTGAACTAAACTACACCGCCTTCTTCCTGGTCCGTTTTGGGAGCAAATCCTTGACCACAAACTATAAGAACGGGTCAAGGAATATTATATATGCTGGGGGCGAACAACGGACCCTCATATTGAAAGATTGCAGGGTCATGCTTGTGAAATTGTTCCGAAATAGTGCACTGTCGCAACACCCTCATCCCCTCACTCGTACACCGCAAGACGCCGACCGACCTGCAATGCAAAGGGAACAATTACAGGTCAAATACCCGGAAAGCAATATTAAGAAAAAGGAAACATACATAACGTTGTTTGTCAGTGGGAGCTACGATGATGGAGATTGATTCTGGCATCAATCGCAGGTAAGCGAATTGAGTGTGCAGGTCAACGGACGACATAAAACAATCATGTTTTGTGTGTGTCTGCAATGTAAACAACGCATTAGAAGATCTTAGTAAACATGAACAACAACCCGGAGAAGCGAGATGGTTACTTACGTGAATCCACCCTAATGTGAGTAGACCGTTTTCCTGTTGATACGCGAATACGGCTTCGTCGTTGGTCGTATAGCACTGCATATAAGTTCGGATGAGTACTAAGATAAAATATTATGCACTAACATATAAAGAAAGCTTTCTCATCGTATCTGGCGTCCCGTTCTGCTCTGGGAAGATGAGATCATTGACGACGTATTCATCGTTGATCAGCTTTCCCCCAATAATTGCGCACATCTCTATGTTCTTCCGAGTATTTGCCCGGACATAATCCTTGAACGTACGCATCAAATCATGAGCCTGCAACAAAAATGTCAAAACGCCGTCAGACTAACAAAGCATGAACATGAATGAACACACATATATAACAAAATGAAAGACGTACCACGCGCACAATTCTAAGGGGCGGAGGCTCGAGAGGCACCGCTGGAGGAGCAGGTTGGCGGCTTCTGACAGGGGTACTGCAAATCAACAACACGTCATTACGTAAAACACAAATAAAGTAAAAAGTGGACTATGCGTACAAAGTAAATAACTTACAAGCAGAATGTGGCATCTGGTGCTTCAGAGGATGATGACGCGGATGCTGAACGGGCTGATCGCCTCTCACTTGTCTTAAGTGCTGCCACCAACTTACGGTGTCACTCTGCTGCTTGCATATGCCACTCTTGTGCTATGTGATGCCTCTCTTCTGCCGCCTCCTCCACTCTTTGTATGTGGTCTTGTTGCATTTGCAGCTGCTCCTCCATCGTTTGCATTCTAGTCATCGACATCTGATGGAACTCCTCCATCCTGCTCATCGAGGCGGATGTCTCCTCAAGCATCGAAGTAAAGTGAGATGACTGAGGAGGGAGGCGGCTGTTCATGCGAGGAGGCTGAATGCTTTGGCTCTGAGAGGGGTGAAGGTGTTGCCTGCTTCTTGGACTTGCGGAACCATTCCCCTCTAGTTTGGGTGATATCCATTTGGTCCAATTTAGCATTGTTGTATGCGTCATTGACCTACTCTTCAATTCTCGCCTCTTTCTCTGAGATGGGTACCCCAAACTGGTCAACGATACTCTGGATGAGCCAGTTGTATGGTAGGGTCTTCGCTCGGGTTGTTGAGCATCTCATGCATGTGGCTCATAATGATAAATTCGATGTCCACCTTTTTCCCCGTGAACACCTTCTCCAGCATATAGAGATCCATGCTGCTAACATGGTCTCGATGCCCATTCCGAGACAAAATTGTGTAGGTCATGATCAGGTGGATCAATTGGGCTATGACATTCAACTCCTTGCCCTTTGGCTTGTTATACAGGGCAACCTCGGGATCCCGGTGCAACAATCTAAGCACCCCTAGCTCTTCTCCTCGTTTGACGAATGGTGCATCCCGAGACATGTGATAATATTCATCGCTTGGCTCCTCCAGTAGACATCCAAGCATAATGTTTACATCGTTGGGAGTGAACCTCAACTCCCTTCCAAAAACGTACGTCCACACCTCTAATGGCTCGGTGGACATGCTCAAATTTGCGTAAAACAATCTTATAACTCTCTCGCAGTAACTGCCCCTCATCCGGCACAACCCGGCTATTCCAGCAGCTTCAAACATATGATCAATTCCCATTCCTGCAAAAGAGTCCAAATCTACTATTTTGGACACAATAATTCCAAGGTGTAGTATATCTTCTAAATACCGTGTTTTGCAATTCGCGTTCCTGAATAGTTTGGACCTTAAACCCGCTGTAACGGGTTGGAACTGGACCAATGAGCATCCGGCTTCTCCTTCTTCAGGCTTGGTGGTTTCTTCGTCTTCAACCGCCGCTGCAGGTTGAACATGTTCCATTACCTCGGGTTGAACATCTTCCACCGCTGCGGCCTTCACCATTGCCTTCCCACGCTTCAACGTCAATATCTTAGCTCGGGAATACATTGTGATCACTGAGAGTAATTTGCCAACCTGCAGTATAATAACCCAAAGAAGAGACCTAAGTTAGCATAACATTATTTCTTCAAATCGTCTCTCAGGTAATAAAAAATGCAATAAAACAACAATTGAAAAGAGTAAAACAACAATTGAAATCAACAAACTACAAAAAAACAACAATAAAACAGAATCAACAAACCACAACAGGGTAGGTAATCCAAATTCTAAAATTCAAATTCTAAAAGAGTAAAACAACAATTGAACAACATCCAACAATAACTTTTTAGACTTAACCCTTTTTCGTAACCATTTCTCCTTCCCCAATTGTCTAGTTATCTATAACAAAACTAATAACAACTAACAAGCCACAAGGAACAAAGAAAATAACAAGGAAATGACAAAGAAAAATTGACATGGTTCAGGGATCTATCACATGAAACTATCAGTCTATCACAGGCAGGAAACGACAACAGACAACAGTTAAAGCATTGATTGATCACAAAACCAAACCAACTAATAATGACTATCATCACAGACCTAGAAAATTCGACAGAGTAATACTAACAAATTCATGCCATTAAAACAAATTAAATGACAAAGGAACGGAAATAGAGGATTAGATGGAAGACGAAACGAAATACCTTATCAAGAGATCGACAGATCGGCGAGAACCGAGAACGGAAGAAGAACTGAGAGATCGAGAGAAAGGTGAGAACCGAGAACGGAAGAAGAACGTTTGGTCATCGGTCGGTCGTCAGACTCATTTGGGTGTCGCCGAATCGGGAAGGGACTTAGGAGGGGGGGAGGGGCGTCCAGGCCTAATGTTAACGACAAAACGTAACAGTGATGTTTGATTTGTCATTTTTTCATATGTCAGTGGTTAACTTGTTAGAAAACATACCATAGTGGTTGACTTGTCATTGATCGCAAACCACGATGGTTGATTTGTCATTTTCCCTAATTTAAATCCCATTTTTCTTTTTTGATTTTCATAAAAAAAAATATATAAATTAATATTATGGGAGTGTCGTCAATCTAGGCAAATCTAAGGATATAAGGTAATCTTAATTATAAAGTAATCTAATTAAAATAATATATGCTCATATTCATCTCGCATTACTCTAACTTATATGACATCGAATCAATTGTTTTAACATTATTTGCGTGTGTTTTGTTTTGTAATTGATGCAAAAATTATGTACTAACCCATAGCATTAATCATAATTAAGCTGCAGAACTATACTATGATCATAGATCATATCACTCCAACTATCATTCCACAAACAAAACCTCCATCATCCGAATTGCAAACTTGATTCAACACTCGCTCAAGAAATAATGTGCATTTTGAAGTTAGACGATTCCAAGGAAATAAACTAAGTAGAACACGGTTTTACTTTGAACTTAGATTTCTACGGTCTCACTGCATGAGAGTCAAAAACAAAAACCAGATACTGAAATCTCGTTTTCAGACAATAGCATTGGCAGCACTTGCAATTCTAGGCCAAAGATCAGCACACTCCTTTCCAATTGGGCCAGTGATGGCAGAACCTACAATGACAATAAGAAGGTCGACAAATCCATCAGCAAAACTGCAAGATTCACCCGTCTAAACTACCAAAAGAAAGTCTCCAAAAGCATACCTTTCATCTCTCCTTTAGGGTTCACAATCACACCAGCATTATCTGCCGCAGAAGCAACATATTTGGAGGTCAAAGATCCATATATTTGCATTGCAAATTAAGCTGTACTACCTAAATCAATCCGGAATTCTAGTTTTTCTATTGAACTGATCATTCATAACGATGTGCACAGACAATTTAACGTTGTACTTAGAATACAAAAGGAAATAAGTTCTACCCATCATTGAATGGAACATAATCGATAAATACAAGAAATGCAGAAACAACCACAGGATGATAGGATCAACAACGATGTACTTCAGTCTAGAAGCAATGTATACCTTCAAAATACATGAAGACACCGTCCTTTCGGCGCCATGGTTTTCGCTGCCTGACAATAACAGCAGGCAACACCTTTTTCCTAAGATCGGGCTTTCCCTTCTTCACAGTGGCCATTACCATATCACCAACACAAGCAGAGGGCAACCGATTGAGGCGGCCCTTAATCCCTTTCACGGATATGATGTAAAGGTTCTTAGCACCTGTATTGTCCGCGCAATTCACTGTCGCCGCAACTGGGAGACCCAGAGACATCCTAAACTTATTTCCGGCCGATCCTCCCCTACCTACGAAATCATAACAAAAAAATGAATCAAAGAATCAGATTTAGAAGGAGAAAGGAATTGGAATGATTTCTTCCGTTAATTTCATACCTCGTTTCGACATTGTCGATTAACAACCTCTGTCGCCCCCGTCTCTTAGCATGCTATGCTATGAAGCAGCTGCGAGCCGGCTGCTACGGAGATGGAGCTAGGGTTATAGGTAAGGCCGTGTTTGGATTGGATGCAGTACACTTAAGGAGATCAAACGGCGACGTTTGATTTTCGAAAAACAAATAAAAATGCACCTCTTCCTCCTCGACTTACTGTTTTACCTTTCTGTCAATTGAGCTTTTTCCTTTATTTCGGAGCCCAAATTCTTCTTCCAAAACCCTTTCTCAGCTCTCTCTCTCTCTCTCTCTCTCTCTCTCTCTCTCTCTCTCGGCCATGGCGTCCAGGAAGGGCGGAGTCTCTCTCCCAGAAAGGCGAGGCTCAAAGAGCCAAGACAACACAAGCATAATCTCCAGGCTCTCTCACTCCTCCATAGTTTCTCGTGGAAAGCAAGCGGCAGGAGACGCCGCTTTCGTCTCCAAGAAGCTTCTAAAAAGCACCGGAAAAGCTGCTTGGCTCGCTGGTACCACCTTCCTCATCCTCGTTGTTCCTCTCATCATTGCTATGGACCGTGAGCAGCAGATGAACGAGTTGGAGCTTCAACAGGCCAGCCTCCTCGGCGCTCCGCCCTCTGGCCCCCTCGGAAAATGAAAATCTACCAGTGTAGTTTCAGGATGACTGTTGGTACTGGTCCTCCATTTCTGCAATTCAGAGTTTTGATGCTTCAAATATTTGGATTTGCGACATTTTCCTGGCGGTAGTCAATGATTCTTGGTAGTTAATTCTAAAGAGAAAAGGATTTGCATTCCCTGTGACGTAATTTTTAAAATTTCACACAGAATCTTGATATTTTTGGTTTTTTTTGTTCAAATAATTGCTTGTTTTAAGTTACTGAAATTCGGAACTTACTTATCTGTGGCTTACGATCCGTTTATGTATGTTTATGGTTTGTCTTCTTTGTCTCAGTATTTGGGTTTCATCTTACTCGTGCTTTTTTTTGTGTCTGCTTATAATTTATCTGAGTATGCTTGTCTCAAATTTTCTCACCGTCGAGGAAGCTTTGGTTTTGAAGTTATGTTTTCCACAGATGGAGTGTAACTAGTGAATATGATTTTTTTCATGTTCGAAAACAATCAAACTAAATGACGGAACTTTCTTAAGACCTTGTGAAATCACTGAGCATGCAGGATAATACACCAAACGACTCTGCTAAATTAGATCTTGTTTAGGTAAGATTTTTTAAATTTGTTGGCTTGTAACTTGGAGATTTTGTGTTCTAAAGTCAAACAATAAGACCACATATACAAAACTGAAGAAGTAAATTCATGTACTTTTTACCCATTTATTTCTAGAAAATTTGTTACTTATTTCTGAGTTTTGAAAGGTTCGAATGAATGCCTGTCTTGTGCTTTGCTTACAAGTTGTCAGTTAATTTGGGCAGTTCTTCAATGATTAGGAATCCTCAGATGTCTGGATGAGGTATGTTCTTATAGTATTAGGGATATGTTCATTTTGCCCCTGCAGTATTAATTTGGGCAGTTCTTCAATGATTAAGAATCCTCAGATGTCTGGATGGGGTTTGTTCAGATAGTATTAGGGATATGTTCCTTTGGCAGCTACAGTATTAACATTCTGATATAGCATTTTTTTCTTATCTTTTTGTAGTCAACTTTTGCACTGGGTATTTCCTTTTCTGATATAGGATTAGGGATATGTTACTTTTGTTTTTTTGGACGCTCCAACTAGAAAACCTAAAAGACTCTTTATTCCTATCACCTTCAATTTGCAGGAAGAAAAGCTTCTGTTCTCTAGATTTTGTCTTGATAGTAATAGATAGTAAATAAGTTGTATTTGGGCAGTCAAATATTTGGTACTAAAACCGAGGCAGACTTGGTTGGGTTGGTTTGAGGTCAAGTTTCTGAGATTTTCAGGTTTCATTGGGATGGTGTGAGCCCATAGCAAGCAGATTCATGCCGAAATATGGAATTCTGAAAGTTCTATCTATTACTAGACTAGTTTGTGCTTAATTTTTGTTGACAAACCATGTACATGTCAAAGAGCCTGCCCGTGCTTACTCCTATTTCGTTCTCTCCTTGTTTTGAAATTTCGTTCGATAAATTCAGTGATGGGATTGTGAAAGATAGGTGAATTGATTAATCATTAGAAAATGCATTCTTTCTTGACTCATTCTCAATAGATGGAAGAGATAACACTTGACTGCTTGCATGACACGTTTGAATGCGTGTGATCATTGGTTACTCAATTCTTATATATGTTTTGAATACATTGAAGATATGGTAGTGACCCATTATATGATGAGTAGTGTTGCTTCTTCTTTAATGGTGTAATGCTGATAAAAGCACTTGGCAGGTAGTATATCTTTCTTTCTTTCTTGAGAATATGAAGACTAGGCCACCTTTTTTTTATCATTTGGATTGCTAAAGCCTTCCACTATTTTAAGGCTTACTTTATTGTGGATAGAATTTAAAGGACTACATATGGAGAAACACTTGTCATTCAAGAGTGGTTTGCACAAGTGATATTGTTCTCATTTTGGGGAAATTGTTTTGATTTTGTGGTGACCATTGAAAAGTTGGCATGTACACTCATGTTTTTAACAACAAAATTGGGTATGACATATACATAAAATGCTTTGACATTTAAATCCTATGTTATATTTGTATTTTTATGTATGTTCATGCACATTAGCATCATCAAGGATGGTAATAACTTAGATAAATCTTAAAAGATTTTTGTAATATCTTGAATTTTTTTTTTGGACCCAAAATTCGTATTTTTATCTTTGATGTGATAAATACGAATATATAGGATAATTTAAAGTTAGCCACTAAACAATTTTTGTTGATAAATAAAATGCTCAACTATGAGAAATGAACAACACAAACATTATCGTTAACCCGTTAAAAGAAATATTATCGCTAATACGATGTCGAGACATTATTGCTCTGCAATTTTAATTCGACTTCAGTTTTATGCTAAAATCGTAATAATTGAAATAATCTTACCATGAAGATGATGTCGATAAGCTCCGGCATGGTATTCTCATCGTCGAAAACAATTTTCATGTTTTCAACTTTCCAAACATCTTCTAGTGGCGCACCCCTCTTCTCGATTTCACTCGTCCAGTTCTTATCACCATCTTCTCTTTCCTCTTCCTAGTCCATCTTCCTCGTCCAGTTCTCATCACCTATGTTTCACTTTTCGCAGAGGAAAGTAATCTTTCCGTAGTAGAACATTGTCTTTTCTCAGTAGAACGCAAAAAGTAATTTTTCTATAATTGAATATTTTATTTATTAGTAAATATTTATTTAATAATTAATTCAGTAATTATTTTATTAATTTTTTCAGTTAAAAATATGTTCCAGTTAATTTGAATACCTCCTCCAAATTAGATGAGTCAGAAACAAATGGTTAGATAAATAAAGAAATAGAATCTAAATTAAATATATTATTTTTATGCCAAAAGTGAAATTAATGGGAATTTGGGGGAGGGTTGGGTGAATAATTTGATTGAAGGCCACAAAGAAAGCTTTAATGCAAAATAGAGATGTGAAAATAGATCTTCCTTTTTGCATCAACTGCTTTTATGCTCTAATGTTGCATGGCTGAACTTTGAAAAGAACATAAAATGGATCATCATTCTCTTATACCTAAAAACAAGACACTCCCAAAGGTAAGCCATAAAATCTATGATCTTATTTTTTACAACAATTTTATTAAATTCTCGCAATAAATTAAATTATAAAGTAATTACGTTTATGTAGCTAGAGTTAATGTCTTATATATCATTTAAATTAAAGGGTTATTATTAATATGACCCCTAAAGCATAGAAGCCTCTTTAACTGATACTTTGAATTTCAAATGTTAAATTGTGACACATCAATGTATGAGGCGTTACCAACTAATACCTTAAACTTCAAATTTTAAATTATGACACATCAATGTATAAGGCACTACCAATTGATATTCTCGCCATTACTTCATCCGTTGAACGATTAGTGCTCGTCTAAACCAAAGTGCTGTTTCAACATGCGAACTCCAAAACGTGAGAAAATGTTGTGTCCCGATTGTTCAGACTATAGAGCAGTTTTTATTTGTGGACGACTGGACATTGAGATGTGTATATGAGAAGTGAATATCCAGACATGAGACACATATATCCAGAACACATAAATTAACACTTCTGCGGACAATCGGTACACAATGTGTTTCTTTCATTCCACGTGCAACTCAGGCGAATCGGTTAATGGATGGAGCAATAGAAGGGTGTTAGTTGGTAACGCTTCAAACATTGATGTGTCATAATTCAAAATTTGAAGTTTAGGGTATCAATTGATAACGCCTCAAACATTGAGATGTCATAATCAAAATTTAAAGTTCATAATATCAATTGGTAATGTCTCAAGCATTGAGGTGCCAGAATTCAAAATTTGAAGTTCAAGGTATTAGTTGAAGAAATTTTCATACTGTATAGATGATATTGATGATAACCCTAAGTTTTATTAATGTATTATATTTCATAAAGACTAGATATTGTAATTGAAGAAATAAATATCAATAAGTTTTCGTGTCAGTCTCTACCCTGAATGAATGAAAATACAATTTGATATTTTTAAATTGCACTTATTAGAATAGTTCTTTAACTAAACTGACTTTCAATCAAAAAATTTTCTTTTTTTTTTTCTACGTTTTTAGTTATTAAAATTTAGAGTAATTAACCAAAAAATAACTGAAGTAATAACTGAGCATACTCTAAACAACTTTTGCTAATAAATAAAATACTGAAGTATGAGAAATGAACGAATCAAATATCGTTATCACGCTTTTTGTTAAATATTTAAATTTTTTTACACAACGAATAAGTCGTCTTTTCGTAATGAACTCGTGCAGAAAGTAGTTATAGTTAAGAACTTACTTTTTGTAGCGTAAGACCAATATCCGCTACGGAAATTATATTTTTTTTTCAGCAGAAACGTGTCTTCTGTGAAAAATAAGTCTTTGAACTATACTAGTTTTCGCGATATAAAGAGTAGTTTTTGCAACGGAAAGAGTATTTTTCACAACAAAAAGAATATTTTATGCAGTGGATACTTACATTCTGCTGCGGAAAATAATTCTTTCGAATAAAACTTACTTTCATCAGTAGAATACTAGTTTTCACAGTGAAAAAATTTATAATTTTGTATATAACTTAACACTACTGAAACTTATCTTAGAGAACCCTATATCTTTAACTAAAGTGGACAGCATCTTGGCTAATTCAAAGGTTTTGTAATTGTTGCTCGCCAATGAATTTGAAATGAATTTGAAACGTTGTACGTATTTTCCTCAACGGAAGACACATAAAGCAGTAGAAACTACTATTTTTGCTGTAAAAAATATTTTTTTATAGTAGATACTTATCTTTCACTGCGAAAAGTAAGTTATGATTACAACTATTTTGGGTATAAATTTACTGGGAAGAAACAACTTATTCATTATAAAAAAAAATATATTAATAAAAAATATGAGAATAATATGTTTAGTTTATTTTCTATAATTTAATATTTTATTTGTTAATAAAAATTATTTAGTATTTTAGTAGCGTATTTATTCATAATTTGTTAATTACACTCCAAATAATTTACTCGAGAAGTCCGAGAAAAAATAAATAAATAAAGAAGGAAAAATTGAAGGTAGATAGCATAGAGACAAGAGTGGGAAGGAAGGAAGATATGGAGGCGCATATAACACAGAGGTGGGGTCATCGTCCTAACAAATCATCATCTCCACCATGTCTTCTGTCTCCATCCTCGCTTCCTTCCATTTCTAACCAGACCCACTCTATTCTTCCCTTTTTACCTCACTTCCATTCTTACCCACCAAACACCGTCTCCCATACTGCACTCAGTCCTTTTTCTTCTCGTTTCAGTCTTATTTGAACCCCCTCCTTTCATCGTTGTTTCCACGAACCTGGAAAAGAATGCTGGGTGTTTCTTCTGCTGGTGATGGGATTGGGTCAATTGTATCTGCAGAGGAAAGCTCGGGTTTGTCGATGGATGATTCTTCTTACTCTGTTGAGTTTAAGCTTGATTTGGGTCTTGGGCTGAGCATCGGTAGGCGTGGTAGCTATCGAAAGGCGGAACATAATCAGAGAGGTCAATTTTCCAGGGTTTTGACGGATCATGATATGAGCTCCGTTGTCTCTTTATCTTCCTCTGCTTCTTCGTCAACATCGTCTGTATGTTCTTCTTCTTTGAGCAGAGCGAATGCCACGTCTGGGACCCAGAGACGTGCTGATTCTCTTGAAGGAGACTCTAATAGCGCAAGGTAAATATGAGTTTTTTTCGCGATCAGTATGAAATTTTGATAGCCATAGTTTTGGATCTTTGTTATTTTTATCCTTTTCTCAGGCTGCTTTTATACATTTCTCTTGTACTTTGTTTTTTTTCTTTATTTTAGTACCTGGATTTGGTCTCTTAATCTTTTCTCGTTCATTCGTCGTGAGATTAGTGCACCTAAATTTTCATCTGATGCTAATAAATATATTGCATTATTTCATCCCAGCCTAATCGATACTTAGTATCACTGTGTTGCATGAGATAACCATTTTTAATCCAAATTGTCTAGTCTAAGCCTTTTTTTGATGATATTCGTCTTGGTTGAAGTGGACCTTCAACAGCAAATAGATGATATGATGTAGGTGTTTGACGCACCGTCCATTTGGTGTGTTGATTTTATGAAAAGTCTGAGCCATGTATTTTCTTGTCTTCGGTTGGAACATTGTAGCTTTAGTTCATAGGTTGTGAAGCTTTTAAATAAAAGATCAAGAGACGTTTGTTACTTTCTCCAATCAACTCAATCAGAAACGATACCATCCTCGAACATCTTGTCTTCAAATCTCTATTGCCAGACATGGTTTTTGTATTACGAATGACTCTTGAGATCTCACTTACTCATTTCTGCTGTCAATGGTTGGGAAAGTTGAGGCTGTTTGGGAGTATTTTTCAGAAACAAGATTTCAAGAGACGTGTTTTTGAGCATGATTTTCATGTTGTAACTTAATAAATTTCTGGAAGCAGTCAGAGTCAGGTTGTGGGGTGGCCTCCTGTCCGAGTTTCTAGAATGAACAGCGTGGGTAATAGAGCAAAATTACCAGCAACAAACTCAATGACCGAGAGTCGTAAATGTAAATGCAGTAATACGATAGAAGGGGAATCTCATGGTGGTTGTGAGAATATAAATGTAAATCTCAAAGACAAGGAGAGTGGATGGAGTTCTTTATTTGTGAAGGTGAATATGGATGGAATTCCAATTGGAAGAAAGGTTAATCTCATTGCTCACAGCTCCTACGAAACCTTAGTGCAAACATTGGAGGACATGTTCCAAGATTCTACTACAACCGCTGGTAAGTACCTAATGCAACTTTACAGTTGAATTTCATGGTGATGAATTGACAGTAAATCCATGTTTTGAATCCATTGGACAAATGGGTATTTATTTGTTTTGATAATGATTGTGGGTTATCCATGGGAAGCATCAGGACTATTTTCAAATCTTCTTGGCGGATTTTCAAAATACGTGCTCGCATACGAAGACCAAGATGGAGACTGGATGCTCGTCGGCGATGTTCCTTGGGGGTATGCCTCTCTTTTATGGCGTCTTAAACCAATTCTTTTACATTGTAGCTGAACATGGCGTCTTTATTTTTCTAATCAGAATGTTTCTTAGCTCGGTAAAGAGGCTTCGGATAATGAGATCGGGCGAAGCTAATGGAACCGACCAGTACGACACGTTTCATAGATTCGTTTTCGTAAACTAATCCGAAATTTGTGATCGTCTACTAATTTTCATGCATGGATTGTTTTACAGGTCTAGTTCAGCAAGAAAAGGATGAAAGCAGGTTAAGGAAAGCATCCTTCTGTTTGGATTGTGGATATAATAAGACTGAATGAGATGGCAGATGGAATGAATTCCATTTGAACAGCAAAGTTTTGTTTCTATTTGAACTTGTGCAAATGAACAAAAAAGAAAATAAGCATTACTGGTTTTGATTTGTCGTGGCTTGCTCTGCTTTTTTTGCTCTGTCTCTTATTGGTTGAGAATGGCCATGTTCTTCGTTGTTTCGATTGTTTATGGTAACTTATATATTCACTAAATCAATTTTACATACAAAATAAATGTAAAAACACATTTTTGATTTTTTTTCAATTAAGAAAAAAAGGGAAATTCAGGCTTTCGTCTTCTTCAATTCTAGGAAAAGCCATGGGCAGGGGAGGTGCTGAAAACAGGCCTCTCCTTGCTCAATGATCCGTATCCATCCCCAGCTGTGTTGCTTTTTCTTCGTGGTTTTGCTTCTAAGAGCATTGTTAGGATGTCTCTCATGGTGGGTCTGTCTCTGGGTAGCTTCGCTGTGCATAGCAGAGCTAGTCTTAGCACTAGCACCATTTCCTCTTGAACGTGCTTGCAATTGCCTATCATGGGGTCTAGTGCTTCTTCCAAGCTTCTCTTTTCCCTTATTTTGCTTCTTACCCATTCAACAATCTCTGTGGTTTCTCCGAACTCAGCATCCAATGGCCTCTTCCCTGTCACCAGCTCTAATAGAACGACTCCATAGCTGTATATGTCAATCTTCTCGTCTACCTTCAAAGTATATCCATATTCTGCGTTCACGTAAGGAAAATACTTGTCAGTCTTGGGATTATCTTAGGGCAACCGATTGTTTTTGAAGTCTTTTCGAATCTTACCTGGAGCAATGTAGCCGTACGATCCGGCCACCATTGACACAGTTTCGTTCTTCCGAGCCATCGTCCTCGCCAGTCCGAAATCGGCAATTCGAGCTTCTAGATTTGAATCTAGAAGTATGTTATTAGATTTTATATCTCTGTGGATGATCGGAGGACGACAATCATGGTGGAGGTAAGCAAGCCCTTGCGCAACTCCGAGTGCTATGTTATACCTGGAAACCCAATCTACAAGCAATCTCCCTGCTTGTTTTCCGTGTAAAGCTTCTCCGAGACTGCCATTTTCCATGAATTCGTAAACTATCATGATTTTGGAGTCGTTATGCATAAACCCTAGCAATCGAACGATGTTTCTATGGCGTAATTTCCCGAGCAGATTCACCTCTCCCGCCAGATCATCTCTGTTAGCGTTTTCGATGTCTAAATCTGAGCTCCATAGCTTTTTGACTGCTACAGTGGTGTTAAGATGAGGCATCTCCGCCTTGTAAACGATACCCGTCGCTCCCATTCCTAGAACATTTGATTCCTTAATGCAGGCCAGAATATCAGAGCTTGTGAACCTGAGTCTCTGATATGCCATAAATCTCCATGGCCAGTCTCCACTGCTCATTTCACATCTCTCTTCGAGGCAATCTCCATCTGAATACCACCGTTTGTAAAAGTATCTTCCGCCGAAAAGGGCAATCACAATTGTTAAAATTGTTGAAAATCCAATGATTAGAAAAGCCATGACGTGCTTTCTATGCGAGCTCGTGTGGTTAGATGAAAATGGAGAATTGGATGAACATGGAGGTAGAACGGCCCCACAGAGACCTGCATTTCCAGCAAGATCGCTTGGGTTTATCGTCCCGAGGATGCCATTGGAAGGTACAGGCCCCTCCAGCTTGTTGTAGGAGACGTTAAGTGATTCCATGGCCGGAGAGATCCCAAAATTTTCAGGGATTCCTCCTGTTAGAGAGTTGTTTGATAGATCAAGAATAGACAAAGAGGGCATGTTAGCTAGTGATCTTGGAATTTCCCCTGTTAGCTGGTTGTTTCTCAGATTTAAGTTCACTAATTTCTCACAAGAAGCAATGCTTTCTGGGATTCTTCCGGAGAGACGATTTGATGAAAGATCAAGAACAGAAAGAGAAGGACAGTCCTGGAATTGGTCCGGGATTTCACCTTCGAACTCATTATTTGACACTGTAAAAGTTTGGAGGTTTGGAATCAGAAGAATCGTTGAAGGAAGCGAAGAACCGAGACGGTTTCGAGAAAAGTCGATGAAAGAAAGTGATGTCGAAAAAGAAATGTCGCCTGGAATTTCTCCGTTGAGACTGTTATTAGCTAATTCAAGCCTTTGAAGCTTCCCAAGTTTGCCAAGACCTAGTGGAATTGTCCCGGATAGAAGGTTGTTCTGAATTCTAACTCGCACAAGCGATGAACACGTCGATAAACTCATTGGAATATGGCCCAAAAAGGCGTTGTTGAAGAGGATGAGCTTGGTGAGATTGCCTCCGTTGCACAAAGTCTCCGGAATTTCACCTGAAAACGAATTGGACGACACATCCAGCCAGACCAAATTAGAGTTCTTTCCGAGGTTGCTTGGCAGTTGGCCTGAAAGCGAATTGTTCCACAGCTCAAAAACCTCCAATTGACCCAATTCTCCAAGTGCTGAAGGAACTGAACCAGATAGCTGATTGCACATAAGATTCAAAAGCTTTAAGTTCTGCAACTCAGAAATTTCAGCCGGAATTGCCCCTGAAAGCATATTATCGGAGAGATCTAGAAATATTAACGAGGAAATGTTGCCGATTTGTGGAGGAATTTTCCCTTCAAAATTGTTCTTATACAAGAAGATTGTCTCTAACAGTTTGAGATTTCCAAGTTGAGCTGGAATTTCACCACCAAGCTTGCCAACAGCTAAATCAAGGTACTTTAGATTAGTGAGATTTCCAAATTCTGCTGGAATCCCACCTTCAAATTCGTTGTAACCAAGAATCATGCTCTCCAGTGATGACATCTGACCAATCTCCGGCGGGATTTTTCCAGTCAAATTATTCCCGGAAAGGCCGAGAAACTTTAACTTCTGCAATTTCTTGAAAGATGTTGGTACCGAGCCTTCAAAGAAACTGCCTCTGAGATCAAGACTCTCTAACATGGTTGCATTTCCAAGATCGCCAGGAAGTAAACCCGAGAAATCATTACTCGAAGCATTTAAGGTAATCAATGATGATAATCTTCCAAACCCTTCTAGAAAGTTGCCGGAAAATGAGTTTTGACTAAGATCAATGCTCTGCAAAGATATGATGTTGGAAATGGAGCTGGGCAATTCAGTTGAAAACCCATTACAGCTCAAGTTCAGAGAAGTCAAACTCTTGAGCTTCTGAAAATCATCAGAAATAATTCCACTTAAGTTCATGAGAGAGAGATTAAGCTCCACAACGGCTCCTTCTGAGCTGCACCATACTCCAGTCCAGTTGCAGTGAACTCCATCTTTTCCGGTGCCGCTTTCCAGCAACTTCCAATCCTTAAGAACGTTTAACGGATCAACTA
The DNA here is from genome assembly GCA_022433065.1 of Begonia loranthoides. Taxonomy (NCBI): domain Eukaryota; kingdom Viridiplantae; phylum Streptophyta; class Magnoliopsida; order Cucurbitales; family Begoniaceae; genus Begonia; species Begonia loranthoides. Next base: position 30,341,836 of record CM039474.1, read on the forward strand.
AACTTGCTTTTATTGAAAGGAGAGTCAAAGCTTCATCATCATCATCATCCACAACAGCTGAACCAGAAGACAAAAAAGCAATGGAACAGAAGAAGATGAACAACAGTTGGTGAGTTCTCAACTTCATCTCCTTTGATTTCATAGTTCATGCTTAAATCTCCACCATTTTCAATCCTTGTCAGAACAACAACTTTAGCGAATGAAAATGGGATGGAGAGATAGAGAGAAAGTGCAGTTTCGTGAGCTGTTAAGTGGGAAGAAGATGAACAAGATGTAGAAATATGATTATATAATATGCATATACATATATACAGAATATCTTATATAAAGACTGAAATGGTGGATTAGTTATCAAAGTATGGGGGATTGTGATAGTGTTCGTGAGATCTTGGGTAGTGTGACAGCTATTAGTTTTGAAGTAATGGCTTATAAAATAATGCAAGGTTTTGTATTTATTAATGGAAAGTTCCTCCGACATAAAACATGGAAGAGAATGTGTTTTCTTCTCTTTTACTTGTACACTAACCCATTTGTGTTCAATTCTTCTCATTCCCACTTTTGTTTTTGGGAGATTGGTTTATTTGTTTGGAATAGATGGTCACAATTATTGCCCACATGACATGAAATGCTTGAACTCAAAGATAGAGTTGTTTAGAGTTCTTGGAAGACATGTTTGTAGGTTTTGATGAAGGGTGACTCCTAAGAATGACAAAGATTCAGAAAATGATGAATCAGGTGGAGGTGGAGGGAGAGAGAGAGAGAGAGAGAGAGAGAAGTAATGGGAAGATTGTGCAGAGGCTAAGAATGGCTAAATGAGGCTGAAAATTGGAGTGAGAAAGTGAGAAATATGAAAATGCATGCATGAATGGGGAGGAATCTTTGTATGTTAGAAGAAGAAACCCAATATTAAAATAAAGACAAAGGAACCTCTTCAACCTCATAAAAGGACATACCTAATATTTCTTCCAATACTATGTCTTTCTATTTTTTCAATATCATTTTTATTTTTATTTTCTGGAACTCTGATAAACTCTCGATCTAAGTTTCATCAAATATATACGAATACAATTTAAAATGTTATTATTATTTTTTAAAATGTCACAAACACGACAAACGAACAAATCGAAGTGATGATGCGACGATGAGGCCAATAATTAATGCCCTTCTATTTTCTAATTTAAAATAAAAATGTACAATTTTCTTGCCACTTTGTTTTGGGTCCTAATCTTCACATGCACTCATGTGGACAATACTCCCCATCTCCTCCAAACTTATAATATTTGCATTACATGGCCACACCCATGTGAAACCCTAATCACCTCTTTGCCTTATTAGAGAGAGAGCCTAATGATTGCCCATGTGGCACATGGTTGTGATGTGTTGTAGGACCCACGCAGTTGCATAATGTTTTCCATTTGAGAGAGACTGAGCTTGTGATCTTTCAACATGGCCCAATCTGTCTACTTAGATTCAATTTATATATCATTATTTCTATGGGGATTACACATTTATTCTTTAATCCCTTTTTTTTTTGTAAACTATTGTATCATCCAATCATTTGCATTAACTCTAGCATCAGCTGCTTCGAGCCCAATTTAATTTGGGCTTAAATTAGGCGATTTTTGAGACACTAACTTGAAATTTTAAGCAAGCTTTGGTTTAAAACTAATATGATCAAAATCTCTATGTATATGTTTTACAAATTCAATTTTTTTATTTGATTTTTAATTTTTTCAACTTAAAAAAATTATAACTTTGGCTACAGGTGTCAGAATCGGCTGCAGAATGTATCAAATCGAAGCTCTCTCAGAGATCTATCACTTGGGCACAAAATCACCCGTTTAAGCTCTCAAATTTGCGATAAAATTTTTTTAACAAAACAAACCGCAGTGGCGTCTCGGGACACCGCAGCGGCATCCCGGGACACCGCGGCGGCGTCTTGAGACATCACCGCTGTTCAGGCTAAATTTCGTCTTCTTTTCTTGAAAAACCACGAAGCCGCGACGGTTTGATCAGCTTGTTAAAGGCAAACGTGATAGCGATGTTGGGTTTGTCACTTTCTCATACGTTAGTGGTTAATTTGTTAGAAAATAAAGAATAATTATTATCTTGTCATTGACCACAAATCACGATGGTTAATTTATCATTTTCCCTGATAATAATGAGCCCACCAAATTAAAACAAAATATATCCTCTTACATCAATCAAAGTTGTGATTCATAATTTTCCATAATTAAGATAAACCCACAAGATGTAAGATGTCGTCACATGGGAAACAATTAATTGTTTTAAATAATGTGTCACACATCATAGTCAAGCTAGTGTTTGTGCCCTATAAATTCTCTAATCTTGCCTCCAACATCACACAATGAATGTGGGATGAATGTATTCTCCAAAAATAAAAATAATATTTAAAATATTTCAAACTGTTAGTTTCATTATTATTTGTTCAATTATTAGAATTGTGATGATATTTCATGGTCAGATAATGATGGATTCTTCTTCAACTTTATACCATAACTCAGTGTAATATTTTTTAGTCTTTTTAATATAATATTATCTATTTTAAATTAAAATTTGTACAATTTTATTCTTGAAGTTAGTTCAAAATGTGTTGTACTAGATAAAGAGTAGAATTATGAACTCTATTAATAAATCATGCATTTTTTACACTCCCAAGCGATGTATTATTGTGCACCCCTATTGAGATCAGTTGGACTCTCACATGGATCATCATGCCCTTTATAGGGCGGACTGCCACAATTTCTCCCTCTAAAGGGCCTCATGTTCTTGTTGACCACACTTATGGTTGACCTTTGACTATAATATCATTTATAACGTCTCTCAGTCTTTTTAGTACAAAATTGTCCATCTTAGGCTAAAGTCCGTATAGTTTTATTCTTGCGGTTAACTCAAAACGTGTTGTACTAGATAGGTAGGAGAACCCTATTTATAAATCATATATTTTTCAGTCTCTTAAACAATGTAAGAATATATACCTCCCTCACATCAGTTATCCTAGTTTTCACAGACGGACTGTCACACCCAATAAGGGTAAATCAACCTTAGACAATGATTTTAGTCTAATAAATTAATTGTAGTATTAAATTAACTCTGACTTTACATCTAAGTCTAATTCTAAAGCTCGTGACAGAACCCTCAACGATGAAATATCTCAACAATGCTAAAAAAAAATGATAGTCAACCCGGCAAAATGTGAGAGGTCAAAAATGAGTGGCAGCCCACTCTCCTTCAACACAACTCACGTACTCTACCCAACTTGCAACCCAAGTACTTTGCCTTCCCACCCATAAATATATTTATTTATTTATTTTTACAAGAATTAATCCAATTATTGCCCATTTGTACATAAAACTACTTCCGAAAGATAGACAATAGAAAATCGCATTAGGATAAACCTTTTGAAAGTGGCTTGCCCCTCCCGCATTAACTCAGTGTAAGTGATGATCTGCACGTGAAAGTGAGAAGGATTGAGATCAGATAATTTCACAGATAAAATGAGATGTACAATCTTATATTGTTAGAAAAAGAGCTAAGGCTAATAATTTACAAATACGGTTCTTTTTTACACCCAACAAAACACTTGCAATTAAAGTCTAAATGAACTCATGTGAGATTCGGTCAAAAATAAATAATATCATACCAGTCGGTGGGATGAATATCTTGTATTTTGACATGTCAATGCATAGGGGACGAGGTTGGCATATTAAAATAAGGGTAATGAAATCGAAACATTAGAAAATTGAGTTGAGTAACGGTATTACTAATTTAATTTTGTTGGTACCTAAGACATTGTCCTTATTATTCCATTGTTATTGACATAATATAATTGAATAATTCCATAATCGTGAATTAGGGTTTTTTAAAATGAGAGAGAGAAAGAAAGAAAACTATGATAAATTAGTGTTTTTTTTTTTATTTTGTAAGAATTGGAAAAATGATAAATGAAAGTCAAAGAGCTTGATTAATGAGTCTAACTAATTGCTTAATTTGTTTATGCCTAGATAGTAGAGAATCGTGATTCAATTCTGATTAATGAGTCGAATCAATTCCTTAATTTGTTCATGCTTAGATAGTAGATAATCGTGATTCAATTCTGATTAATGAATCTACCCAATTACTTAATTTGTTCGTGCCTAGATAGTAAATAATCACGATTCAATTCTGATTAATGAGTCTAATCAATTCCTTAATTTGTTCATGCCTAGATAGTAGATAATCGTGATCCAATTCGTATTGCAGATTCTCAAAAATATTATTTATTTAATTATCTCTTCGTAGAGTAGAGTTAAGTTAATTGTCTTATTTTGTTCAAACTTGAAAATTTTGCAATGCGAGACAATATTAAAGAGAAATACAATATTGACATATAAATCTATCAATTAGAAAACTAAGTAAATGTCAACTAATTAAATACCCTCACTACATATAATATGTCAAATGACATTTAATCCAACACTTGGTCTCTTTTTCTATGCGTTTTAAAACATTCAAAATCACATGAAAGTACACGTACCTCAAATGACTCAAAAACGAGAAAAAAAATATTTTCGAACAACATTTGATTTCTAAATAAATAATAACAAAAAAACACGTCATGTGTTGAGTAGAGTCGAAGAAGAAGCCATGGATGAAACTCGAAAAACTTTAATAGAACACGAACAACTTGGATCCCACGATAAAAAGAAAAAAAAAAACCCTAGATACGTTATCAAATCTAAATTAATTAACTCAATTAGCTAATGTAATAAGTACATATGAAATATTAAGAAAAAGCATTACACAAATTATATACTTTTCAAAAATTAAATTACTCCATTTTATTGTCACATGGGATTTATGTTAAAGTTTAGGTAACACCCCTTTTTATAAAGATGTGTTTAATATTCCCCAATCCCAGCATAAAGATGTTCCACCAATTGTGAGAGGCACTTAATTAAACTTTGAATTACTAATTAATAATGAAATTGAATATTAGATTGTTAGAAACTTGTCACATCATCCCCCAATCACAGGCATAAAATTAGGGGATTTTAATAAGTAAATGATTATTCTTTAGACTGTCTTTGTCTCTCATTGTGCTCCTTTTGCTTGTGACACCCTAATGCCTCATAAACTTAAATAATTTCCTTGTTTTTTTAAATATAAAACTAATAAAATAAACACTAAACTACAGAATTAATGACAAAACAGTCACTGAATAATTTTTGTTAACAAATAAAACACTCAACTATAAGAAATAAACAGAACAAACATCACTGTTACGTTTTTCATTAAAAAATGTTGTGGTTCTGCTGTGGAGCATTATCTTTCCATTGTGTAAGTGAGTCCTTGAAATAAGAGGTAGAAGAGATTATTTTCCGCAAGTATAACAATTTCTTTTTGCTGTGAAAAGACAACATTCTGCCTGTGGAAAATTATCTTTTCTAAAAGCAAAAAGTGAGACATTGGTGATGAGAATTGGACAACAACGACAGACCATGAAGAGAAAAGAGAAGATGTTGATGAGAAACTAGACAAGTGAAATTGAGAGGAAGGGTGACCTACCAAAAGATTTTCAAAAAATTAAAAACGTGGAAATTGTTTTCGACGACAAGAAAACCATGTCAAAGCTTTCGGATATCGTCTTCCCTATAAAATTGCTTCATTTATTACAATTTAACATAAAATTTAAGTAGAATTAAAATTACAGTGCAATAATATTTTAATTTCGTCTTTGCAGTAATGTTTCTTTCAACAAGCTAACGACGATGTTTGCGTCATTCATTTTCCATAGTTGCATATTTTATTTATTAACTTGTTATTAAACTCATATTTTAATAGTTGTTTTGTTAATTTCTCGAAAATATATCATAAAATTTATTACAACTCAAAATTTTACGAGTGAATTGGTTCGATATTTTATGACATTTAAATAATTTAACATGGCTACTTAGATTGGACTTTGAACAAAGTTGTAGGGAATTTTTAAATACTTGACTATGATATAAGTTCAAATAATGTATGTAGGTCCTCAAGAGGTAGCGTGATTGAATATGTTCCAAGGCCTCCCCTCACCATCGTCCCTTCCTTGCCAACTCCTTATCATCTCCCTACATCTGTCGCCCACAACTATGACATGTGGTCCTTATTTTCTGCAACGATAATTGTGCAATCAAGTGTAATCCTCGTTAATTTAGACTTTCTTCTCAATTTAGTTATTAAAGCATATATTATATTTTCTATTGGCAGAGTCAGGGATGGGCAAATCGATTCTCGGTTTCGATTTTGAACCTCTTGGAACCTATCATTCGGTTCTCAATTCCAAGAGTAAGGAATTGAAACCGCAAGGAACTTCAGTGTGATGAAGTTTAGTCTGAGGCGAGGCAAGGCGAGAACTGAACAAAGGACTTAGTGACTTGAGAACATAACCGAGGCGAGGTGAGGCGAAGTGATTGGCGTCCAAGGCAAGAACAGAACAGAGGGCTTCGTGAATTGAGGAAGAACCGAGAAGCCCTCGTTCCAGAAGAAGGTAGAAGCCCTCATTCCAGAAGCCCTTGGTTCCGGTCAGTTCTCTACACCAAGAACCGCGAACCGAATCAAAAATAAATATAATAATCGAAATCGAACCAAATACAATTTTTGGTTCTCGGTTCTAGTCGATTCTTGCCCACCCCTAAGCAGAGTTCGAAACTAGACTATAAATTACTAAAGAAATTATAAATTAAAAAATTAAATTAAATAAAAAATATAGTATATACTTACTGAATTTATCAATTAAATTAAATGATAACTGAAAAATACAGCTTTGATTTGTTAAAAAAAATAATAAAGTTCTACCATATAAATGACCCAAACAATATACTTTAAATTATATTTTCTCTTATTGATATAGTAATTATGACATATTATAATATTAAAAGTAACGTAAATAATATATCAATAAATAATTAATTAGTTAACTATATTCTATCTCTCAATGTTACTGTATTTTTTTTTAGTGAACTACATTCTATCTAACAATATATTTTTCCATTTGGCTTTTAAGATGAAATGACGAAACACTTGTTGCGTTTTAAGATAAAAGTCCATACTTTCTTTTTATCGTTTAACTACGAATCTAGTAATTCTGACTGTTTTTTGTGATATTTTTAATTTTAACAAAGTTAGTGTCGATAAATTGTTACACATTTTGCCTGTGGTCTACACATATACAGAGTTTAGGGTATGTTTAGAGATTTAGAGTTTTAGAATAGAAGGTATCCAATTTGCCACATGAATTTTAGTAAATCTGAAATTATGTAAAGTAAAGTTTGTATGTAATTATGAGTAATGCTATGTTAACATTTTAATTTTATATTATAATTTCATACTTTGACGTTATGTTTGCGTGTCATTCACTCATTAATTTATATAATTTATTATTTTAAATATTTATTTTATATCCTAAAGTTTTTACCAATAAGAGATACATAAATAATAAGATATACACAAATAACAATAAAATTAAATGGAGATTACAATATTAACTATCAATTATTTACCAAGTTAAAAATAGTAAGGGAAGATGACAAATTAACCATCGTGGTTTGCAATCAATGACAAGTTAACTACTCTCCTTTATTTTCTAATAAATTAACCACTGACGTATGAGAAAATGACAATGCAAATATTGCTCTCACGTTCGCCGTTAAAAAGCTGACAGGGCGCCACGGCGTTCTGATGGAAGAACGCCAGAACGCCGCAGTGGGGTCTCACGGTTTGTTACCGAAAAAAATTTTGATTGCAAAATTGAGGGTTTAAACACTAAAAACCGAGAACTGATGGGGATTGTAAAGTAGCTATGCATGAAAAACAGAGAGTTTTATGGCTACTTCAAAGTCCTTATGTATATGTTATACGAATTTCTGCCCTAAAATACTCGTTTAAGCGATCAATTATCCGATTAAAAAATTTTCCAGTAACAAACCGCTGGATGCTGTCACAATGTTCTGATGGATGCCGCTCGACGTCCTAGGAAATTACAGCGTTTGAGACGTCGCAGCGTGCTGCAGATCTAGGTCAACTTGTTAACAACAAATGTGACAGTAATTTTTATTTTGTCATTTTTTTTATAAAAAATAAAAGAAAGTGATTGACTTGTTATTGATCACAAATCACGATGATTAATTAGTCATTTTTTCAATTAGTAATGAACAGGTCATACCACTAGAAGACAAAACTCTCTCTCTTCCAATTGCCATGTCAGCAAATTAGAAACGTGTCATGTCATTATAGAAGACTACCGACAACAGTCTGCGCTCCAATCGATAGCTGTAGCTAACGTGCACTTCGTTCACTGACTAACGTACGCGTTTTCAGTCGTCGGTGTCTTATAGACTCCATCGTCGGTGGCTCTCTCTCTCAACCTACCCTATGTGCTCGAAAGATTCAATTTCGACAATTCTGAAATCATTCTCAGTAAATTTAGATTCTGTAAGTGTCTCTCTGTTTCTCGTTGTTCTTCCTCTCCTTTTTCGTTCCATTTCACATTCTCTTTTGTAAATCGCTGATTTAGTCCTTAGATCAAACAAGCTCTGCGATTCTTTGTTGTTTTGATTTCAAGTGAAATAGGGTCCTGTATAGTTCTTTTCTAGATACAATCCGTCATCTGTATCTCATTTTTTGTTGATATTTGCAGTTTATACCTCTGTACTACCTTGATTTCCCTGGAAGGAGTTTTTCTTGTGATTTTGGAATTAGAGTTTGAGTTTTTAATCGATATCTGTTCGTTTTTTTGTTGGATTTTTTTGGATATTGGACTTGGTTGACTTGGATGAAATGGATATCTTTGAGTGATTGACGGTAGATTCGGAATTGGATGAGACGCCGATTGGCGCCGAGCTTTCATTCGGAGAAAATGGAGAGGGTAACGGGAAAATTTCCAAATTCCCGGCTCTGTTTTTTATCTTCATTGGCAGCGTTTTCCTGGATTCTCTTGTTGTACTTTCACTTTTCTATTTTGGGAAGGGATTCTGTAGATAAACCAGCCACATTACAATCTGAAATTGGTCCCTTCAGTGTTGAATCAACCCCTCGAAAATTGGTCCCTTCTCGTGTGATTGAGGTGAAGAAACCAGATGTAAAATCAAAACATGAGCGTTTGGAGAATCCTCCACAGGATTATTCAAAATCTGTTGACAAGGACAAAATTTCGATCGAGAACTCAAACAGGGCTCCAACAATGACCGGAGGATACAAATCTGATTACAAGGGCAAAACAGAGAATTATCTGTTTATGAGAGCTTTGAGAACTATCGACAACAAGAGCGATCCATGTGGTGGGAGGTATATTTATGTCCACAATCTTCCTTCAAGGTTTAATGAAGATATGCTCAAAGAGTGTAGAAGTATAAGCCTGTGGACAAATATGTGTAAGTTCACTACCAATGCAGGGCTGGGTCCGCCATTGGAGAACACCGAAGGAGTGTTCTCCGATACTGGGTGGTATGCAACCAACCAGTTTGCTGTTGATGTGATATTCAGTAATAGGATGAAGCAATATGAGTGCCTCACAAATGATTCTTCTATAGCTGCAGCCACTTTCGTACCCTTTTATGCCGGATTTGATATCTCGAGATATCTTTGGGGGTATAATATATCAATGAGAGATGCATCTTCCCTTGATTTGGTTGATTGGCTTATGAAGAGACCAGAATGGAAAACTATGGGCGGCCGAGACCATTTTCTTGTTGCAGGGAGGATAACATGGGATTTTAGAAGACTGACAGAAGAAGAATCGGATTGGGGGAGTAAGCTTCTCTTCTTGCCGGCTGCCAAAAACATGTCAATGCTTGTTGTTGAATCTAGCCCGTGGAATGCTAATGATTTTGGTATTCCATATCCTACTTACTTCCATCCCGCCAAGGATTCTGACGTGTTTACTTGGCAGGACCGGATGAGAAACTTAGATCGGAAGTGGCTGTTCTCATTTGCTGGGGCCCCCCGTCCGGGAAATTCCAAATCAATTAGAGGGCAGATAATTGAGCAGTGCAAAAACTCCAAGGCCTGTAAGCTCTTGGAATGTGATATTATGGCTGAGAGCAAATGCCATTCTCCAAGCACTATAATGCAAATGTTTCAGAGTTCTCTTTTCTGTCTGCAACCTCAAGGCGATTCTTTCACACGAAGATCTGCTTTTGACTCGATGTTGGCAGGTTGCATACCAGTCTTCTTCCATCCCGGGTCAGCATATGTTCAATATACTTGGCACCTCCCAAAGAATTATACCAAGTATTCTGTGTTCATCCCCGAAGATGATATTAGCAAGAGGAATGTCAGTATTGAGGAGCGGCTGGGGAAAATTTCGGCTCAGCAAGTTAAGAATATGCGAGAGGAGGTCATAAATTTGATTCCAAGACTGGTGTATGCAGATCCTCGCTCGAAGTTGGAGACTTTGAAAGATGCCTTTGATGTTTCTGTACAAGCAATTATCGATAAAGTTACACAGTTGAGAAAGGATATTATCGAAGGTCGTCGAGATGATGACTTTATTGAGGAATATAGTTGGAAATATATGTTACTTGAAGAAGGACAGCAGGAAGTTGGAGCTCACGAATGGGATCCGTTCTTCTCGAAACCAAATGATGGAAATGGGGATTCCAATAATTCCTCTGCTCTCGCTGCCAAAAACTCCTGGAAAAATGAACAGAGAAATCAATCATGATTAGATTTTGATGATAAAGTCAACAAAGTTTCTGAAATACCTCAGATGAACCAGAAAGAAACTGGTCAAATCGCTGCACCCCAGTCAGGCCTTTACAACCAAGCATCTAGACACAAGCATTGTTTATGATAAAATAGAGTTGCGCATTTTTGTTTGTTTTTTTGAATTTCCAGCATAAGTAATGATTATAGTCTATATTTTTTTTATCAATGCAAATTGGAGTCTTCCATTTCAACTAATAAATGAGCATCCGTTTCAGTGGTATTATCTTACAATGTTTGTTGTCCAGTGCAGGTGACTAGTTATGCATGTGACCTCAGTTTTCCCTTTGAAAATGTCATTTTTCTGACAAACCCTACAGTTTTTCAGATGGTCGGCTTTTTCCAGTTTCATAAATCAGAGAGAAGAAAAGGCCTGAGAGACTCTGAACGTTATCTCATCCTGCAATAGGGGCTGGTTTGGAAGGTAAGGGCCTGGTCTTCCCTCTGAGCCACTGAACGTTATTATTAGAAAGAGGTCAATTTTAATCAGGCTCTTATTTCTTATGTGTTTTGGGCTGTTTAATTGGATTTGGTAGAGAACCCATTTGAAGACAAGCTAGAAACTAGGCATATTTGGTCGTATTACTATATCTTCTGTAGCTGCTCCTTAGTTTGAAGTCTGATTGGTATATATCTCACTCAAACCGTTCAACTATGCCGATTCGGACGATCCAACGATCGATCGTCCATGCATTCCTCCCTATCGCTTTACTGAATTACGCGAGAAACACAAAAGATAGGAAGAATGTGTTTCTATTTTGACTTTTAATTTTGTAATTTCCTGGAAATTTGGAAGAAGCATACGAGGTTGGTTTCCTAGAAATTTCAAAGAGTGATCGTAATGTGTTATCAACGACAGTTGGTACGGGAGTGGACATAAAAGTTAGCTAGATTTAACGCGTTGGGGCCAAACGTATTTGTCTAGTGAGTCATGGAAATCTAATTGAGGTGTCTCTACACTTGTGGCATTACTATATGACTGTTTATTTATCTACTAGTAACATTATTTGTACACAAATCTAAGTAATATTTCGATCACGCGTGACGTGTAAATTAAGACTACAAATAGGTATTCTTAATTATGTGAAAGAAGATTATATTAGTCCATTAGATGTTAGTTTACAGATCCTAGACATAATCTTAGTCATTATCAATTTGTTCTAACTCTCTCTCTCTCTCTCTCTCCTAATCAACGAAAATCTATTTTGTTCATCTTATTTCTCAAATTTATGAATGTTTTTGAGTGTCAGTTTGTGTCTGCTTGGGTTATTTGGTCGCATCCATGTCTCTTCCGCTCCAAGACTCAAATTTCATCCAACATTGCCCCACCCCTGAAACGCCCAAATTTTCGCTATGACCCTTCTTTCCGATTTCCTCCTCAAAATTCCTTTTTGATGGCGAAATCCTTTGTTTGATCAATTTTGGTTTTTAGGGGGTTTTTCAGTTTGCTGTTGGTTCTCGGGTCTTGCTCCTCTCTCTACTCCTACTTTTCACACTCTGGGTCTGGGTCTGGGTCTGTGCTTGGATATGATATTTGGTAGTTTGAATCTGCGACACTGTGAGATTCGTGGGAATTCTTCCGTTTCTCTGAAGGAAACGTCCGAGATTTGGATTTTTTTCCATCCTTTAGGAGAATCCTAGGTTTTGACTTGGTTTTATTTTCCGATGGGCACTCCGCCTGTTGTGTTGAATATTAGTTCCGATGAAGAGTCTGGGCCGGACGAAATTGGAGGTGTTGAAGATTTCGGGTGGACTGAACCAAAAGCGGACGACGATTGGTTATTGAAGCTTCTTGAAGGGGCCGATCATCAAGCTGATGATTCCGACGAGGTTGTGCTGGTGGCCGAGTTCAACCCAACGAAGAAGATACCTAAGTCAAAGTCCTCTAATTCGAAGGTTAAAGACGTCGATGACGACTGTGTGATTCTAGATGGTGATCCTGATACTTCAATTGCCACCGTAAAGGTTTCCGCCGATGGATCGGATGAGCTACTGATAGTTGCAGAGAAGGGACAGGTATCGATAAAAAAACCAAAAGAAACAAAACTCTCATCGCTTATATTGCTTCCATTCTTTCTTTTAGCTGTTGGAAACTTTTATGAGCTTGTAGTCTGCCATTTCAGATCTTCTGGCCGTACCCCCATTGCATTCAATGATCAATGTTACCCACTTGAGTTGTAAATGGTAGTCTTTTGCTGATTAAAGTGATCTCCATGATTTGCTCAGGCTTCTCTTCGACCATTAGAACGAATAAATGCTGCCATTTTAGATCTTTTTTTCCGACGGTTTTAGGATAGAGAGATTCGATTCCGTCTGTGTTACCACTTTTGAATTTCATTTTTCGGCAAGTTTTTGGATTTATAGTTTATCCATGTTGTATTTTAAACTCTGTTAATCAGCCTGACCTGTCAATATGCTCAATCTTTGATATTCTAGTTTCCAACTTTTAGATCTTTGCATTCCCTCTTTTTTTGTTCGCAGATTGCTTGCAGAGACTATCCTCATCCAAGGCATCTTTGTGCCACATTTCCTTTCACGTCTACTCCCCACGAGAAGCACTGCGACCTGGTAGGATCTATCTTAAAACTATACATTTTAAAAACATCTTCAAATTAACTTCTTCCTATCGGACTGTGCAGTGCCACTGTTATGTCTGTGACACAATTGCACCTTGCCTGTATTGGGGTGTTGGAATCTCGCTTGTTGATCATTGCCATGCGACCGAGAAGGTAGAGAAGTGGAAGATGCAGAGAAGAAGTTTCAGGAAAGAAAATCGCGATTCTGTCTCTGCAGCGGCAGCTCAAGCCAACCAACGTCTGCCAAAACATCAGATTTTTCAGTCGACTACACTTCAACCCATTTTGTCTGATAATATCACTGCCTCAAGTATCAGAAATAATGAGGTACACCAACAATCTGCTTCGGCCGAAAGTAGATTTCAGTCTCAGCCAGTGTCTCATCGTCATCTTGGTGTGCACAACAGATCTTCTCAGGTCATTCGAAAGTCGATTCGAAGGGATAGAGGTAATGAAATTAGTTGCTTGGCTTCTAGATTTGTAACTTCGGACTTGATGCTTAAGAGGACAGCAGCTTTAGGCGCCACTCAAGCCAACCAATTCCCATCTTACAGAGTCATAAATCCCCCTTTGGTAGCTCCTCTCCAGCCTGCTGGAGATCCTAATGGATGGCCGGATTCTCCAGTGAGTGTGATTTCCAGGTCGTTTTCTGAGAGTTTAACTGGAATGTTATGTCCTTCCCAAGTTGAAATTAGCAATCACTCAATCCCTCAGTTAAAAGGTAGCCAAATTGATCATCAGCATCTAGATCCAAGAGAAAATTCATGCCATATTTTTCAGCCGGAGAATCCAATTCAAAGTCTGGACCAAAATATCTATCAGCAAGAAAATTTCAGTCAAAGTGCCTATCATAATTCATTTCAGCCCGGAAATCAAGTTCAAGATGATGCAGATGCAGCTCCGAATTTAAACTTTGACTGGTTAACTTTCAATTCTTTGAACAATCGGCCAACTCCGGCTGAAAGTTCTCAACTTCTAGTCACCAACTCCATCCATGGACACTTGCCCCTTAACGAGTCCAATTCGAACATAACTGGAAACTTTGACAGTTCTGTAAATCTTGGGCTTGGTAATAATTGTCTTATGGAAAACCAGTCAGTCCCCGAAGACCCAAATTGGCTGTATGATCTAAACATCTTATCTCCTCCGCCAACAAGTGTCGATCCAGGTATGCTCGGTTTCTATTTCGAAACCTCCTGACAAAAGGGGTAGCTGGATTTTACAATTGTGGATACATTTTTATTCTGAAGAACAGATTTCTTCAAAATAGAAAATGAAAAGCCAAAAAAAAAGGGAAATTTGTGCTAGTTTAACAACTTAGCGCGTACAGTTATGCTAGCTTGAGTGTGTAAAGCTCGTTTTAGAGGGAGGTGACATGTAGAGCTTCACTCACTGTTTTCTTTCATTTTTCTTTCTGTATTTATGGAAGGTTAAATGTTAATAATCATATATCTTATTGCAAATAGACTTGCATTTCCTCAAATTATGCCTTGTGATTGATTCCAATAGCTAGGCTTCCACTCTGCCGATTCGGTTTTCATTTGGTAGTTTAGACGCAGAAAGAGGTGTTTTATGCCGCCAATAGAAGTTGGAGCTTATGGAATTGTTGATCTTGCAGCTGTTGCAAAGAAAGAGGAGATTTTATGTAAGTTTGCAATTTGAGATTTTGTTTAATGTAGAAATACATCAATTCGATTAACACAACTTATTTGAATCGCATGACATGTTAGAAATGAAACCATGGGATGGACTTGTTACGGATTATTTATGCGATCGAGTTTATTTATGGCATGAAACAATCTCGATAATTGCTTTTAAAAGTCGAAAAGCTACCAACTTTAAATTTAAACTACTTCAAAAAAGAAAGTAGAGTTGTCGAATGGAAAAGTTAGCCCAAGCGGTTAGCTTGACAAGTGACATTGTAACGAATCGAGCTTAACTTAATTTCGTTACTAGGATCGTAAGCTTGTCCTTAACGGGGGTAGATGCGCATGTTATTCAACTAACTCATTTCTTCAACGATAGTTTCATCTAATGTCAAGTTTTTATGAGCTGACCGGCTTCGCCGTAAGAATGGGTGACTCTCGATCTCTCGTAACTTTATAAATATAATATATTCTTCCATTTGGGAACTTTTATAGACCAAACAAGGAAAAAGAAGACCACTTTGTTTTGTGCTTTGCTAGGTAAGGTAAAGCAAGAAAAGAAAAAAGCATACTCATTTGATAAACATCTTTGCTTTCTCAAATTCTGTCTTGTCAACAAAGAAAATCTAGTAAGTCGTTTCGAGATCCATGTGACTTGCTAGTGGATTCGACTTGGATTGGACTATGCCAGAGTTTTTCACCGGTTTCATATCATGATTTTGACTCCAAAAATGGAATAGAATTGAGTAGGTATACCATAGGCAAGAAGTAGTACTCATTCTTTGATTTTTGATGGGAAAAGAGGAAAATTCATACGTAATTCATATTGACTAGTGTACTCTATCTAGAGTAGAATGTAAAGTTATACACTAGGGTTAAGGAAACTCAATCGTTATACATACTTTCCGTTTTCGCCGAGGGAACTAAGTTTTCGTAGGGGGAAGACAAGTATCCGTTGCAGAAAAAACTCTTTCCACAGGAAATACTTTCCTTCCTCTGTGAAAAGCAAGTCATTGACTACAACTACTTCATGTACAGATCCGTTGTGGAAAGACAACCTACCTATCGTTGTAAAAAAAAATTTAAATTTTTTAACAAAAAAACGTAACTAGGTATGTTTGACTTTCATTTTCTATAATTCAGTAGTTTATTAGTTAACAAAAATTCTTTAGCGTTTATTTTGTTATTGACCTAATAATAGATACTTGAGTATTTTTTTTTATTAATTACCTTAAAAATAAATTAATGATATATCACGTTATAAATAAAATTAGAGGATAAAGTTAGTTAAGACAACTAACATTAGTCTATTAAAGCAATTTGTTACTCCAAAAACACTATTTCTGTTATTAATAATCGAAGGCTTGGCCTAGGGGCCCGGCCTACCATTCCGGCTTTCAAGGTGCGAGGCGTTCGGTTTGGTTGGATTATTCAGTGACGGCAGTTTGGGCAGGCCAAATAAACACATGATTCTACTTTCCGTTTCCGATTGGATGGGATTTCAGTTAGCGATTCATGCGTTTTCCCCATTAAAATCTCTGAATATTTTCGAATCTCCATTGCAATCCCACTCTGGAATCTTTCCTCTTTTCGTCTATAAGTTGTCGCTTTTTGTTTCAGACCCACACTATCATGGCTTGCAGTGTTGCCGACCTGCACTCCCTCCTGGGTGGCGCCGCTAACACCACGGCCGCTGCCGACTACATTTGTGCACAGTTTGAAGCAGTGTCCAACAAGTTTGTTGACACGAACTATGCTGTTGATAACACCTATCTCCTCTTCTCTGCCTACCTTGTTTTTGCCATGCAGCTCGGCTTTGCAATGCTGTGCGCAGGCTCCGTCAGAGCGAAGAACACCATGAACATTATGCTTACCAATGTACTCGACGCCGCAACTGGCGGTATTTTCTACTATCTGTTTGGATTTGCGTTGGCTTTCGGCACTCCATCGAATGGATTCATTGGACAACACTTTTTTGGGCTAAGTCAATTTCCTTCTCCGTCATATGACTATGGCTTCTTTCTATTCCAGTGGGCTTTCGCCATTGCAGCTGCTGGGATCACCAGCGGTTCGATCGCAGAAAGAACACAGTTTGTTTCTTATTTGATCTATTCTTCTTTCTTGACCGGTCTTGTCTACCCAATTGTTTCTCACTGGTTCTGGTCTGCCGATGGGTGGGGAAGCCCTGCTAGAGCTGATAACCTCTTGTTTGGTTCTGGGGTTATTGATTTTGCTGGCTCAGGTGTTGTTCACTTGGTCGGTGGCATTGCCGGCTTGTGGGGAGCCTTCATTGAGGGCCCACGTATAGGTCGGTTTGACCATGGCGGCAAGCCCGTGACTCTACGTGGCCACAGCGGCACGCTCGTCGTCCTCGGAACATTCCTTCTCTGGTTCGGTTGGTACGGTTTCAATCCAGGCTCATTCCTCAACATCTTGAAGGCTTATGGAGAAAGTGGTTCATATTATGGGCAGTGGAGCGCAGTTGGGAGAACCGCCGTGACGACGACCCTAGCCGGCTGCTCCGCCGCCCTCACCACTCTCTTTGGGAAACGGTTGATCTCAGGCCACTGGAACGTAACCGACGTTTGCAATGGCTTGCTCGGCGGATTTGCAGCCGTGACCGGTGGGTGCGCAGTGGTCGACCCGTGGGCTGCAGTCCTATGCGGGTTTGTGGCAGCTTGGGTTCTGATTGGATTCAACAAGCTGGCCGAGAAGCTCCAGTACGACGACCCGCTCGAAGCAGCTCAGCTCCACGGAGGGTGTGGAACGTGGGGAATCATCTTCACTGGGTTGTTTGCCAAAAAAGAGTATGTAAGTGAGATCTATCCAGGTAACCCAGACAGACCATATGGGCTGTTCATGGGCGGCGGAGGAAGACTACTAGCGGCGCATATCGTCCAAGTACTGGCGATCATCGGCTGGGTGAGTCTGACAATGGGGACGTTGTTCTGGGTCCTGCACAAATTGAAGCTTTTGAGAATTACAGCTGAGGAAGAAATGGCAGGAATGGATATGACCAGCCATGGAGGTTTAGCGTACGAATATTATGATGAGAGCAAAACTGAGCTCGTCCTACGCGGAGCTCCTTCAACTGTGTAGTTTCTCTTCTATTTCAGTATGCTATTTAGTTCATGCATATTTCTTTTGATTTCCAAATATTTGTGTTAAGAGA
This sequence comes from Begonia loranthoides, assembly GCA_022433065.1. NCBI lineage: Eukaryota > Viridiplantae > Streptophyta > Magnoliopsida > Cucurbitales > Begoniaceae > Begonia > Begonia loranthoides. Next base: position 30,359,976 of record CM039474.1, read on the forward strand.
AGCTCCTCGGAGCCGCCATGGAAATTGATCTTTCAAGCATAAAACAACCAAATTCAACTATTTTATCTCCCACTCCGGCGAAATCATTATCAACTTTGGAAACATGCTGAACAAAATGTGAAACTACAATGATATATAAATTCCAACAGACTAATAGCCAACTCATAAACATCGGATACGTTATTACAGTCATCAATTATATAGAGCTTCAGCCACATTACCAAGCAAGGTGCAGCAGTCAGGTATGCGGCACAGCAAGAACACAGCGGAGGCAAGATCCTTCATGCATCAAATCAAACGCCTTGTTAATCTCCTCGAGAGTCAGATTATGAGTAACATACTCGTCGACCTTAATTTCCTGTCACAAGAGTTGAATAAAATGCGTTATGGATTCGAATCTAAGACCGGCAATTGGCCATATTAAAATTTGAAGTAGTATTAAGTCAGCGCTCTAATTTACGAGTTATAATTGCACGAGATATCGGCTTCCTAACCGTCCCAATAATTCATTTTTTTCTAGAAAAATCAAGAGTAGAAAAGTGATAAAGCTATAAATAAGGACAACAACATTCGTTATTGAGAGAAGTGAGAGCCTAGATTTACTGTTGAATGTAAGCAACAAGATACTAGATACCTTCTTCATGTACTTGTCAACAAGCCAAGGCACTTGAGATCGACTCTTAAAACCACCAAAAGCAGTTCCTTTCCAAACACGGCCCGTCACTAGCTGGAACGGACGAGTGGATATTTCTTGACCAGACGCAGCAACTCCGACAATGACAGATTGCCCCCATCCCTAGTTTTGAAAGAAAATTAAATTTCAAAAAAAGATATAATTAAGGCACTTTAACCACAACCTTTTGCCATTATCACATATATATATACACACCTTATGGCAGCACTCCAAGGCAGATCTCATAACCGAAACATTTCCAATGCATTCAAAGCTGTAGTCAACACCACCGTCGGTGAGATCAGCAATAACCTGCTGAATTGGTTGCTCATGGTCCTTTGGATTAATAAATTCGGTAACCCCAAAATTTTTTGCTGCCATATTGCAATAAGTAGATTACCCGACAAAAAAAAAGTCAATCTTTGAGTATTACAAGAGGAAAATAAGAATTACAACAAAAACAAGTTAATAAGATGATCATAAAATCGCCAACAAGGATTACAAACTCCGTTTCTGGTAACTCGATGTTAGAAATTGTCATATATGTCTAAATAGATATTCATCACAGCATTACAGCAACTCAAGCAGCTTAACCAGTTAAATTGTTTGTTTTATATCCTTCCAGTGGGTTTTAAAGTCCAAGCTGTAAAAACAACACATACAACCAAAACAAAAATTACAATATCTAATGTCTATTTCTATGACCTGTCAAAAGTTGACAATGGAGTTTCGAATGAAGTGAATGAGGCAATTAGGCCGAGGAGGTATTACTTTACATTTCCATAGTAGTCATTGATCACAAACTATATTGCCAATAAAGATGGGAAAGATCAGCACTCAAACCGTACCAATATCAAACTTTTTACTGTCGATATCAACACCAATGATTCGAGAAGCACCAGCTGCTTTTGCACCCTCTGCAACCTGTCAGGTTAAGTTACAATTAATTGATAAATACAACAAAGAGAACCACCAAATGAACTTTTGCTGCACCATAATTGCCTTGATTTTGATATGTCTAAATTAAAGAAGCTCAAAATCGGAGGAGGCATACTTCAGCAATCAGCAGAACATAAGAACAAAATATATAGCACAAAACTTACTGCAAGGCCAATAGTCCCAAGACCGAAGATAGCAACAATTGAACCAGACTCCACTTTTGCTGTGTTCCAAACAGCTCCAAGGCCTGCAAAATGCCATAAAAGGAAGGAATACATTAATGAATACTAATTTCTAATAGAATTTACAGAAGGTAAAACCAATACATTCAGAAAAAAAATAGTTGATTATAAGTGGCAAAGAAAAACTTCAACTCTATATGATGGATTGGTTTTAAGTTGTAAATGATGATAAGATAATAATAAAGTTGTCCAAGTTTTCATCAGGATAATAAAAACTTCAACTCTATGTAACAAGTTTTCCTCGTCCTCTTCCCATATTTTCTCAACCTTTTTCCTTAGAATTAAGACTGTTGTGGACCCACATATTGGTATACATTTCCTTTAAGAATAATATTATACTGCATCCCTCATTGTTTGAGGTCATTAAACTGAAATTACTAGTTCAATGTTAGTTATAATGAGCATATAAGGAACCGATCAAACTCAAAATAATGTAGATCCTAGAACCCAAATCAAACACGTAAGAGTTAAAGCTTGCGTAGTGCGAACTAAAATTAACAACAATTTTCAATGTTTCTCTTTATCTGCTTTGGAGATGCTCTTGGGGAGATGTTAGAGAAGGCCAAAAGATTAAATCACATTACCGGCTTCAAAGTTGGTCATAACAATGTACATCTTTTCTCACACAATTTGCAGATATTGCTATTCTGTTTTGTGTTGGTGATGCAGATGGAAGTTGCAAAATTTAGTAGAAGTGAAGATTTTTTCCCTCTTTTCAGGTCTTAATTTAATCTTAACGGGAGTGACATCATGGGCATGAACGTCAATGAGTTTAATTTAGATAGACTTGCTAGCTTGACTAAGTTTTCCAAGGGGAGTAGGTCGTTAGGTGGAAAACCTCTTTCCAATAGCCTATGAGATTTACTTCAAAAGGTTAGAAAGAGACTAAATGGCTGGAGGAAATATTGTTTCTCCAGAAGAGCTAAGCTCACTTTTACCCATGTTGATGTGCGAACGGAAGTGATTTAGATCTAACCTTTAAATATGATGACAATAAATGAAGAAAGGAATTACTTTTAGAAAGTAACGTTAGGATATTTCTCCCGTGATATGATTCACACGAGGAGGTCTTTGGATATAATTCACCAAAGAGGTTTGAAAGAGGAATCACTTCAATTTTGAGATTAGCAAAAAGCTATTTTGTATTAAACTCTGAATTGTCTTTAAACATAACACTAGATGACTTTATATAGCCTTTCACAAAGCATAAATTATGAAACAAATAAATAAGCAATAATAATCTTAAATCGGCCCATAGAATAAGTTGTCTGATTTTCTACTAAGTTAATTAACTAAAAAATATTAAATTAATATTTCCCTTTCTTCTTCTCCAATTCTAGATGTATTTTGGCAGCTCTTTTTTGTTGAAATCATCTACTTGGATGGTTTCCATATCTTGAGTTTCTTGGTCTCCAAGTTTGGAAACTTGGATTTTTCTTAAACTTTGCTCTCTATTCTTTGGGTTTTTGCCATAGCAAATGAACTCTGAATTTAACGATCCAACATGTTCTAAAAAGCTTAGGAAGTTAGCTATAATCTTCATGAATAACTTTTCTTGAATTAACGTTGTCTTGAATGCCAAAATAGTCAAATACTCTTTGGAAGTCAAAAGGAGGGCAGTTTTGGAAAATTTTTTCATTTATCTTTCCATTGCTTTTGAACTTCCACTTATGTTTAACCTTGAATAACGTCACGATATTCTTTGAGGCTTGATCAACAATAGAATGGTTCCATTTTGCATCATCCTCCCGGGTTGATAAGAATTCGACCTCAAATCATGTCTTATGTCACCATATTCTTTATTACCATAAAAGAAAGAATCATCATGAGCTATCTTCTTTGCAATATCTTCAAAACCTTCATGATTATAATAAGAGCACGAACTTCCTTTGTAGTAGGCTGATATCATGAATATCTTTACATACTTAAATAATATTTCGGATATAAGATTTTCCTTCATTGTCTTCGAATTATAATTAATGTAGGCCACAATAAGAATTGCCATAAACAATCTTGAGAACTCCTTTAAGAATATGTGGTCATAGAATGATCTCTTCATAATATTCTTTAATTAAATAAGGAGATGTGGCATGGCCTTGGAATTTGCCTTGGTTATAAGATCTCCATGAATAAAATAAAGAAACAATTCGTGTATGATGTGGTAGGTCAATAATATCAAGATTTGCACCAATTACTTTCCATATTTAAATAACATCTTAAAATTTTCGTGGATACCCTTTTGTAATTTCATCATAAAAATAGTTGTGAGAATACCTTTAAGTATGTGAGACCATAGAGTAATACATTCATGGAATCTTGAGTGGCTTTTTCCTTGACTTTGCTTATTAGGAATCCAACAAACACTTTTCTTATGAGTGATTTTTTACTTTCATGAATTGTCATGTCAAGCTTGCCCTTTTTGGAACAAAATCTTTGAATTGAAGCATTGACTACTAACTTCCTCTTTCCCGTTTTGCGGTTGATCATATAAAGAAAATAATCCAGCAACTTATTCTTAGACAATAATCCAAAATTAGGTAAGTAATTTTTGAAACCATGAAATAAGCAATTACCAAGCTTGATAAAATCTTCATCACCTTTATTTCCATAAAAGTTTGTATCATATAAAAATTGCCTCAAGATGTCGCATGTTCCATTAATCTCAAAATAGCAATCAAATTTAACACTAAGATTCCATAATCCAATATGCAAAACCATTAATGAACTTCCATCGAAATTTAAGAGAATCACATTGCCATCACAAATACTATAACCAAATAGTATGCCAATAATGTAAGAATCTTCAATCCATCCAACTTTAAAAATCCATGTAATCAATTTATTCAATGGGGCATACCTCTTTGCTTTAAGCATAGTAGTTTCAAACCGATTTTTCTTTAATGTTCCATATTCCATAATTGAGCACAAATTTGAATGTTTGTTATGCGTGTGCCACTTGTCATCAAGCCTTGGTATTTCCAAAAATATGCGGTTTGTACTCATCATATCACACAACAAGATATTAGTAAAACTTCCATAAGAAAAATCAACTAAAATTGTATTTACCGTAATGTCCTCTTTAGTTTTAGTAACTTGCTCTTCTTGACAATCTTACTCTTCCGATTGAGGCTCCAAAGATATTAATGGCCCTTGTTCGGCATAAATAACTTCTTCCTCAAATTACTCAAGAGTATCCTCTAATACCTCCTCATAGTCTTGTGCTTGTAAAGTAGCGTGGTATTTTAATTTTTGTCTCCTCACCAAACAATCACAGTTTGCCGAGTGTTTGAGATATATCCCTCAAAATGGCTTGTGTGCGTTCAGATTGTTGTATCTGAGAAAATCCTGAATTATACCTTGATGTCGGTGGTGGTGAAAATTCTTCATCCAAAAAATAATCCCATGAGTAGTTTTGCCTCCACATCATTGTGTAAAAAAAATATCATGAATTAGTTGAACGTTTTAGCTCTGAAATAAATTAGGAAACAAATAAATAAGCAACGATAACCTTAAATCATGAATTGTGTAAAAAAAATATCACGAATTAGTTGAACGTTTTAGCTCTGGCATAAATTAGGAAACAAATAAATAAGCAACAATAACCTTAAATCAGCTTATAGAATAAGTTGTCCGATTTTCTACTAGGTTAATTAACTAAAAAATATTAAATTAATATTTTCCTTTCTTCTTCTCCAATTGTAGATGTATTTTGGCAGCTCTTCCTTGTTGAAATCGTCTACTTGGATGGTTTCCATATCTTGAGTTTCTTGGTCTCCAAGTTTGGAAACTTGGACTTTCCTCAAACTTTGCTCTCTGTTCTTTGGGGTTTTGCCATAGTAAATGGACTCTGAATTTAACGATCCAACATGTTCTAAAAAGCTTAAGAAACTAGCTATAATCTTCATGAAGAACTCTTCTTGAATTAACGTTGTCTTGAATGTCAAAACAGTCAAATACTCTTCGAATGTCAAAAGGATGACAGTTTTGGAAAGTCTTTCCATTTCTCTTTCCACTGCTCTTGAACTTCCACTTATGTTTAACCTTAAATAACGTCACGATATTCTTTGAGGTTTGATCAATAATAGAATGGTTTCATTTTGCATTACATGTGATGTGAAATGGGACCATTTTATTATTTATCAAGCCTCAAAGAATATCATGAAGATCAAGCATAAGTGGAAGGTCAAGAGAATAATTAAAGATCTTCCAAAACTGTCTTCATTCTGACATTTGCCAATGGTTTGACTATTTTGGAAATCAAGACTTCATTTTTTCAAGAGGTGTTCTTCATGAAAGTTGTAACCAACTTCCTAAGTTTTCTAACGCATGTTAGATTGTTTAATTCGGAATCCATTTGCTATGGTAAAAGCCCAAAGAATAGAGAGCAAAAGTTTAAGGAAAACCCGAGTTTCCAAACTTGGAGATCAAGAAACTCAAGATGTAGAAGTCATCCAAGTGGATAATTTGAACATGAAAAGAAGTCCCAGAGCAAGCCCATGAAGACAAGCTTGGAGGACAAGAGAGAGAAAGATATTATCTCTTTAGATATTATCTCTAAAAAGATCCACTTATCTAGGAGATCTAGATCCACTTATCTAGGTTATCTTTTATTTAGTTTTTTAATTTATTTTTGTATGAGGCTATATAAAGCCACCTAATTTTATGTTTTAGACAGTTGATAATTCAATACAAATTAAAGTTTTGCTTTGATTCGGAAATTGGAGTCATCCTTTTCCTTTCTTTGGTGAGTTATATCCAAAGGCCTTTGGTAAGTCATATCTAAAGATCCTCTTGTGTGAGTTATATCACGAGAGAACCTTGCATCCGCATCCTTATCCAAGGAGGTGAGAAGTAGTGTATTCATCCATAGTTCATCCGTCAGCATTCCATGCGCGCATCATTTGGTATCAGAGCTAAAACATATCCTTACACAATTTTTTTTTTACTTATGATGACTTGAGGAGCATCCGACGCGGCACAAAAAGGCGAGGCTACAAAATCCACGATGGGTGAACCTTTAACATCTCACTCCAAAGAAAATTTGTGGGAACTCATTCTCTCACTCGTACGGCAAATTGCTCAACTAAAGATAAATCAAAACCAACAACGGGACGACTTAAGTCTTGTCAAAGTATCCATCCCACCATTCAACGGATCAAGCAACGGCCACGATTATAAAAATTGGGGAAGCAAAGTGGAAAATATATTCGAGTACTACAACCTTATGGATCTCCAGAAAATGCAACTAGTCACAACCTGATTCACCGAGTACGCAAGCATATAGTGGAACAGTATTAGCACAAAACAGCCACAAAGAGGCGAAGCAATTCAGACTTGGACACTACTAAAAAGGCTTATGAATGTGCAGTTTATTCCCAGCAATGACCATCAATAGCTCTATAATCAATTCCAAAGCCTTGAGCATAGATCCTCCACCATCGACGATTATATTGCTAAATTCCAAACTTTACGAGCAAGGTGTGAATTGCAAAAATCGGAAGAACACATAGTTGCAATGTTCATCCAGGGACTTAATTATAATATTGGTGAAATTATTGGGATCCAACCCTCTACAACCTTGCCGAATGTTATCAAATTAGCCCGCAAAGTTGAAAGACAAAGAGAAAGAAGGGAAGAAGAGAGGACCAATCGACTTCTTCAAGAACACACAAGTTGTCCCAAGTCTCCTCTTGCGCTTATTGATAAAAGTGTAAACATAGAAGATATTCTTGAGCCAATTGAAGCAGAAATTGTTTGTGCTGAAGAAGGACCGTTACTACCCCTGGAATCTCAAGTAGAAGAGGAAGAATGTCCAGAAAGAAAATGCACGAAACCATAGTAGACCAAGTTGACTCCTTGACAACAACAACAACACAAAAGGAGCAATCTTTTCATATTTCATGCTCCAACACGAACGAGGTTTGCTCTTTAGATATTAAGAAGAAATATGTGCTAATATGGTTCCATTGATCATATTTAAAGGAAATAGCTTGGAAATATTAATGAATGACATCTGGTACAAATATGGTGACACAAGATATGATTCGAGGTCGAATCTTTTTCAACCCCGGGAGGATGCTATGAAATGGGACCATTTTATTATTTATCAAGCCTCAAAGAATATCATGAAGATCAAGCATAAGTGGAAGGTCAAGAGAATAATTGAAGATCTTTCCAAAACTGTCTTCATTCTGACATTTGCCAATGGTTTGACTATTTTGGAAATCAAAACTACGTTTTTTCAAAAAGTGTTCTTCACGAAGGTTGTAACCAACTTACTAAGCTTTCTAACACATGTTAGATCGTTTAATTCGGAATCCATTTGCTATGGTAAAAGCCCAAAGAACAGAGAGCAAAAGTTTAAGGGAAACCCGAGTTTTCAAACTTGGAGATCAAGAAACTCAAGATGTGGAAGTCATTCAAATGGATAATTAGAACATGAAAAGAAGCCCAAGAGCAAGCCCATGAAGATAAGCTTGGAGGACAAGAGAGAGAAAGATATTATCTCTTTAGATATTATCTCTAAAAAGATCCACTTATCTAAGAGATCTAGATCCACTTATATAAGAGATCTAGATCCACTTATCTAGATTATCTTTTATTTAGTTTTTTAATTTATGTTCGTATAAGGCTATAAAAAGCCACCTAATTTTATGTTTTAGATAGTTGAGAATTGAATACAAATTAAAGCTTTGCTTTGATTTAGAAATTGGAGTCATCCTTTTCCTTTCTTTGGTGAGTTATAGGCCTTTGGTGAGTCATATCTAAAGATCCTCTTGTGTGAGTTATATCACCAGAGAACCTTGCATCCGCATCCTTATCCAAGGAGGTGAGAAGTGGTGCATTCATCCATAGTTCATCCGTCGGCATTCCGTGCGCGCATCAACATGTTGTGCCCTCTCCACGTACTCCCTATCTCTATTCCAGTTACCTAATAAGGTAGTGAAGATGTTGGACAAATTGGTGACAGACATTTTTATGAAGGGCATGGAGAACGGAAAGCAACCACACCTAGTTCATTGGTATTGTGTGATCAACTCTAAAATCTAAGGTATGCTCCATAACACCAACTTTAGACTAAACAAGGAGCTATTCCTAAATGATTAAGGAGGTGGTTAGGCTCCAGGTTAGTGGAGTAGTCCGTTTCGAGAATAATTTTGAGAGAATAGAAGAATAGAAGGTAATTTTCCTCTTCCAAGTCAGTGGTTTCCATTGTTTCCAGAGTAGTGGTATGGTAGTTTCATTTGGGGTTCACCATGTAACACCATTGTTTTGTTATATTTCACAGTTTTTAATGTAATTCATTTCTTATTTAAAGAAATTATATATCTGTCTATATACTTTTATGGCATGCAGAAGATGTTAAGAAAAGCGAAAAAAATTCATACCAGTAGAAACACCACAACCAAGTAGACACACTTTCTCTAACGGAGCTTTCGGATCAATCTTTGCCACACTAACATCATGAACAACGGTATATTGACTAAATGTCGAAGTTCCCATGAAATGATATATAGGTTTTCCATTGATAGAGAATCGACTCTTGCGATCACTCAACATTACTCCAACCCCAGTAGCAGATCGTACTTTTCCACAAAGGTTTGTCTTTCCTGATTTGCAAAACTTGCATTCACGGCATTCGGCCTGGTAACAGGGAATGACATGATCACCAGGCTGAACTTCAGTTACACCTTCACCTACACTCTCCACTATCCTGCACACCATTGTATACTAGCAATTTAGAAAAAAGAATATGAAAAAAGATCTGAATGCATAAGACTTTGCATGAACATATAGCCACATACCCAGCAGCCTCATGACCAAGAATACATGGGAAGAGACCTTCAGGATCCTACAAAGCATGGAATATCAAAATACAAAATGAAAGCCACTAACGTATCATACATGTCTCATAAACAGCTACCCTCATGAAGGAATGGAGGGAACATTTCTTTTATCAACAGAAGCTTACACGCTCATTATCTGACTCAAGTCCTATTATATTGACCAGATCAGTCGAAAAACATCATCATATGTGAAATTAATAATAATGTTTATACGAGAACCAAAAGCATGAACACTTATCCATAAAAAATGGTAGCTAAGTAACAGTGGCAAAACCAAATTACATGTCGGCAGACTCAAAACCCCAAGATATGGGTTTTAAGTTTTTCATGTTCCTTGAAAAGATCGTACAAGGAACTATATATCTACAAAATGAATGAGGAGAAAATACCTGGGCATTTTAGAAAACAGGTTAATACGCCAGAACTTGTTTGGAAGTCATATTGAACAACATAGATAGATGAATTGAAATAGATAAGTTGCAAGTATACAGTAAATGTCGACCATCCACTGTGCTTGATTGTTAAAGAGTTTCAGTATATTTTTTATTAATGGCTGAATAAACATAAAGATCAATTCTGTTAAGAACTTCCACCTGCAGCTGAAGTCATAAATATCATTCTCACTCTCTAAAAGCCCATCGAACTTCTCATATTTCTGTGAATATTTTTTCAATTTTCCAACATTTTCCATTAACCTCTTTTAAACAGCACAATATTCCTAAATTATATCTGAATTATGGTCAAACAATTTGGGAAACAAGAAATTTATTTGCGGCATTCTTCAATATCAGCCAACTACCAATATGTCCATGAAAGCAATAACTGATCAAATGAAAAAAAGTTGGCACATAGATAACGAAGCAAATCAAATCTTAACGTCACTCGAGTCGCAAAAGTTTTAAATATTATGAAATTCTAAACAGTGCCACTCTTCACTACCAATATCTGAGTTACTATTTGCCTTCGGGGTTGGATCATTCACACAACCTTCTAAAACACAAATAAACAACAAAAGGCTCGACAATAGCAGAGTAACTAGACGGAAAGGAAAATGAAAGAGAGACACAGAGAAACACAAGAAACAGCATTACCTTGCCGCTCCACGTATAAGCATCGGTGTGACAAAGAGCAGTATAGAGGACCTTCACTCGGACCTCGCCGGCCTGAGGCGGAGCAACCTGAACATCCTCTATCACCAATGGCTTGTTGGGTTCCCAAGCCACCGCCGCTTCATATGTTCATCGTCATTCCACCCAAAATAATTAGAACAATGAATGATCTACAATCAATTTCCAGAATCTACCCACCGAAGAAACCCAAAAAAAAAAACACAAAATGGTAATCGGATGGATGAGATAGAAAATAGTACCTTTGCAAGTAATGACTTGACCTTGAGAAGCCATGAGATGGATAGAAAAACGAGAAGACGAAGTACGCGAAAATGGAGTGAGTGTGGGTGTTGGTTCTCTTCTGTGGGCGTCTTTTATTAAGTCCAGACTTGATAACTATTATAATTTTGTGGTTATAGTTTTACTTATTTCATCACTGAAATAATTATGATATCTATAAATAAAAATAAAAATTTCAATTAATAAATAATATACGATCATATTTGAATAAAAATATTAAAAATATAAAGGTAATTACCAATGCAACCTAAGTATAAAATTTTTTTAAGTGACAACTTTAACTTTTATTTTTATTATCTAACAATTCAAAATTTAAGGTATTAGCAATAAATATTTTTATCGTTAGGGAGTTCGTTAAATGGCAGATATCAAAGTTTCTGCTAATACCAACACTTCTGCGCCATGTGTCCTTCTGCTTACAAAGTTGTATTTTATTTTAAAAATTTTTCCTGAAATTCAATGATTTGCTTTCCTTAACGAAAACCTGAAACTTATTTTCTTCAGTGAAAGACAAATATTTGTTGCGAAAAACTGCTGCAGAAAGTAAGTTTTATTCTAATAACTTGTTTTTCGCACTTGAAGCCTTGACTTGCTTTCCTCAGCGGAAAACAAGTATTTGTTGCGGAAAGAGTATTTTTTGCAACGAAAAAAGGTAATTACTGCAAATAATATCTATCATTTAACAGAATCTCCTAATTATGAGAGTGTCTATTACTAAGGCTTCAAATTTTGAGATGTTAAATAATAAAAATAAAAATTTAAAATATTAGTTAAAAATATCTTCATACTTTAGGATTAATATTAATAATTACCCAAAATACAAATACAACACAATAGTTAGTGGTGATGTTGAAAATTCAAGTCATAAGTGATATTTGCGATCATCTTATTAATTATTAAGTAAAGTGTAATTTACTCTTTCACTTCACAAGTCAAAGACAAGTGATACCCTAATTTATTTATTTTTTAAGTAAAAACAGTCTATATCTCGACAAAATTGATCAAATATATCATTTTTTTGTGTAATTGTCGTTTTAAATCTCATTAGTTATCTTGATTATCATATTCACGTTCAATTTTATACTCAATTTCGAGCGTGACGACTTTTGTCAAAGTACATTATTTCAAGTGAATAATTGAAATTTAAGTCCATAAATGAATGACAACTTTTCTTTGGAGCTCTTTCAAAACCTTACTTGCACAATATAATGTTTTGAGCGACAAATCGTACCTTCGACACCATAATTAGTAACAACTCATCTTTTTATCACTTTAAAAGTACCCTGTACAAACATCCACAATTCTTATCAAATTACAAAAACACCTTGCTCCATAATTGCAGCCTTAAACTTGTGGTTTGTGTTGTTTGGACACTAGGAAAGGGCCCAAGAAAGTGGTAGAAATTGCAAGAAAGAACAAAATACATAATCACTTATCAATAATGGAAAAAACACCAACTAGACTAACATATGTTACATCCAATGAATTATGATAAGAAAATTATCTACATCCTCGCCTCTGCTGGTCCCTGCACTGAACTCGCCTCCACCTTCGCAAGTGCGGAAATTGTGCTTCACATCGGCCACAAGTGACGTTTAGATGTCTTTTGGGCAGCACTGTCCGGCTTGGGGCCTTGTCCACATCCCGTATTCTACGTTTGCGCAGCCTTCCTGAAAGCCTTTTAAATGGTGGTGGGATAATTGGATCAAGATTCGTCACAAGAGACCACTCGATTGGTTCATTGACGGGGAAGACAAAGTGGGAATACATCGCCATATATGTTTCTCGTTGATAGCACGCATGCACAAATTCCTCAGGTGATCTCCTCGTGAAGTGAATGCACGGGACTGCATGGACACACGGGATGCCGGTCAACTCCCATCGATAACAGGTACAAGTACGCCTGTCCAAATCGACAGAGTACTGTTCGTTACCGTTGCTGACCTCAAACTGGGCAGTTCCTGAAAACTGGGGCTTCAATTTCGACCGAAAAGTTGTAGTTTGGCGAGCCGGTTGCCATTGGACACAAAAGGTCCGTCGAGCTAGTCATCTTTTCATTTTTTTTTCACGATCCTACCCATAATGCCCTTTCAAATGATCTCGAACATAGTTAGAATCGGTTTGTCTCAAGCTGGTAGGATGCAGGCATTGAAGGACTCGCTGAGGTTGTTGAGGCTTAAGTCGCATTTGGGGATGGAGCAGAAGGCATGTTTGGCCCAGCATGTCACATCTATTCCTCGTAGATAGTTGTGGGCCGCCAGGTCAAGCAAAAATAACTTAGCTATCTCTCTCTCAAACTGCCTCACTGTTGTGGCTCTAGATGCGACCCACATTGCATCCTTTAACAACCTGCCTTTAAATTGTTTTTGAAAATTGTTATACAGGTGTCGAATGCAAAACCAATGGTCCGCTTGCCCTGCCACCTCTTTGACAGCTGACACTAGCCCCTGCAAAGATTCATAATATGAGTCAGACATTGGTACAAAATGCATAACATAATCACAGAAGGCAAAAGAAATCAACTGCACCTTTTGTCTGTCAAAAATGATTGTCTAGCCATTACCAGATGAGGTGTTTAGATCGTCAAGCAACAATTCCAAAAACCAGCTCCACAAAGGCCTATTTTCTGCTTCAACCACTGCTACAGCAACCGGATACATTCCATCATTCTCGTCAATGGTGACAATGGTGAGTAACTGGCCCGGAGGTGCTCCCTTCAAGTGGCAACCATCCAAACAAAGAACTGGTCTACCACAATTCCACAGGGCCCTCTTGCATGCATCCAAGCACATGTACATCCTTTTAAATACACTTATGTCAAGGTCAACACGCAGTGAGCTTCCAAGATTCGACCTCCGAATCTTCTCGATATAGGACCATATGAGCTTGTATTGCTCATTGTCATCCCCTTCGTTAATTTTTTTGGCCGCATTTCTTGCCCTTCTAGCAAGGCTAGGTGTGATGTTGACGTTGAAGTCTTTCCTGACTGTATCAATTATGGAAGAAAGGTCTCTGTCAGCCTGACTTTTAAATCTGTCTAAGTAATGCGTTGCCACCCATTTGGCAGTGGCATGGCGACTTTCCATCTTTCTAGAGCAAGTGTGAATGTCGTTGTAGAACTTTATTTGAAACATCATTTCACTTTGCATTTTTTGGCGTGCAAGCGCCACGTGCATCCTTCCTGGCAGGCAGCCCTCAACCGAAGAGCATCACTGTGGGTGAATTTGATCCCGTACCCATTCTTCAATGCATGATTGACAATTTCTTCTCTAATTTTTTTCAATGAATTGTACTTTTTGCCAAGGCCCATACCAGCGAAGGTGCATTGTGCTTGTAGTTGGCGTCTAGGCCTACTCTCGGGCATGTCAATGTCTTCGTCACTGGTGGATTGACATACTGAACGAAGGTCTTCATCGTCCTCCTCATTTAGAGTTGCTGAGACAGAATGCAACACAATTGCAACTTCATTTCCAATTCTACGTACCTCATTCTCATTGGCCAAAAATGTTGTTGTGGGCCCCACTTCAACTTGACGGTTAATAACAAATTCTCCAAGACTCCAAGACGTCATTTACTTTTCAACAAATTCTTCAACTTTGCCAAAATTTCTTTCTCTTCGGCTCTCAGAATTCTCTAGGGTTCTCCAATCGCTGACAAAATGCCTAAGAATATCGCGAGGAGTTCACTATCTACTTATACAATTCGAAGCCCAGTCCAGCAAACTGCGGCGGCGTCCAGGCAATTTTCGGCCTTCTTTTCTTGGAAAACCACGAAGCCGCGGCGTTTTGTCTACGAACCGCCGCTGCTCCAAATCAGCTTGTTAACGGCAAACATGACAACGATGTTGGTTTTGTCATTTTCCCATATCTCAGTGGTTAATTTGTTAGAAAATAAATGATAGTGGTTGACTTGTCATTGATCGTAAACCACGATGGTCAATTTGTTATTTTCCCTTAAAAATATAAAGGTAATTACCAATGCAACCAAGTATAAAATTTTTTTAATCGGCAACTTTAACTTTTATTTTTGTTATCTAACAACTCAAAGTTTGAGGCGTTAGTAACAGATACCCTCACTGTTAGGGAGTCCGTTAAATGACAGATATCAAAGCTTCCACGAACACCAACACTTCTGCGCCACGTGTCCTTTTGCTTAAAAAGTTGTATTTTATTTTAAATTTTTTCCCTGAAATTCAAGGACTTGCTTTCCGCAACGAAAACATGAACTTATTTTCTTCAGTGAAAAACAAATATTTGTTGCGAAAAACTGCTGCAGAAAGTAAGTCTTATTCTAATAACTTGTTTTTCGAATCCGAAGCCTTGACTTGCTTTCCTCAGCAGAAAGCAAGTATCTATTGCGGAAAGAGTATTTTTTGCAACGAAAAAGATAATTACTGCAAATAATATCTATCATTTAACAGATCTTCTAACTATAAGGTTGTCTATTACTAACGCTTCCAATTTTAAAATGTTTAATAACAAAAATAAAAATTTAATGTGTTAGTTAAAAATATCTTCATACTTTATGATTAATATTGATAATTATCCAAAATACAAATAAATCACAATAGTTAGTGGTGATGTTGAAAACTACAAGTCATAAGTGATATTTGCGATCATCTTATTCATTATTGAGTAAAATGTAATTTAGTCTTTCAATTCACAAGCCAAAGACAAGTGATACCCTAATTTATTTATTTTTTAAGTAAAAATCGTCTATATCTCAACAAAATTGATTAAATATATCTTTATTATCATTCAACTTTATACTCGATTTCTAGCTTAACAACTTTGATCAAAGTACATTATTTCAAGTGAATAATTGAAATTTAAGTCCATAAATGAATGACAACTTTTCTTTGGAGCTCTTTCAAAACCTTACTTGCACAATATAATGTTTTGAGCGACAAATCGTACCTTCGACACCATAATTAGTAACAACTAATCTTTTTATCACTTTAAAAGTACCCT
This sequence comes from Begonia loranthoides, assembly GCA_022433065.1. Taxonomy (NCBI): domain Eukaryota; kingdom Viridiplantae; phylum Streptophyta; class Magnoliopsida; order Cucurbitales; family Begoniaceae; genus Begonia; species Begonia loranthoides. Next base: position 30,376,056 of record CM039474.1, read on the forward strand.
GTACAAACATCCACAATTCTTAATGAAATTACAAAAAACCTTCCTCCATAATTGCAGCCTTAAACTTGTGGTTTGTGTTGTTTGGACGCTAGGAAAGGGCCCAAGAAAGTGGTAGAAAATGCAAGAAAGAACAAAATACACAATGACTTATCAATAATGGAAAAAACAACAACTAGACGTTATATGTTACATCCAATGAATTATGATAAGAAAATTATCTACATACTCGAGTCAGCTAGGCCCCCATATACGAATCGTGTGATCATCACTTGCCGAGGCCAACATTCGAGGCCTCGTTGGGTTCCAGCTTACACAATTCACAGTCGACGAATGCCCCGACAATACCTCCAGCGGTGTTGAACTTCGACGAATCCAGACATATACCTGCTTACAAATAATTTTTGAGTTTTGAAGTTTGTGTGAAGTTCAAATTCAAAGCATAGTACCCACTACGGATTTAGCAATATGAATAACTCAAAAATTCAAGTTCGTCATCAATGGAATGTAAAGGAAACTAAACTTGAAACACCAAAAAACATAAATGAGTCTTGCAAGTAAATTACTGCAATGGATGTCACCTAGTTTAAAACTAAGCATAAGTTTCAAGTTTTTGCTTTAATGTCTAAATTGGGTATCATGAGTTCGTGTCAAGTTGGTAGCTTTGTTCATCAGAACTAAGAGTCTCGAAGAGAGTGCGATATAGCCTAGGAAGAACAGATTAGAAGAAGGATAGATTCACATCACATTAAAAAGATCAACTGAATTACAACCAACTCAGCAATTAAAGCAGGCTTGTTCTCTCCCTTACTACACTGCCAATATTTTCCCCTCCCTTTTCCCTTTTACCTCGTATTATTTATACTACTCTTATCCAATTGATTTTCAACCATGTCAGCTATCCACAACAAACCTACCCTTTTCCAATTGCTAGATTCTATCTCCACACCTAGCTTAATTATACTTTATTAGAGGCCTATCAGAGTGCAACCGAAATGTGTAGATCTCCCAACAATTTTATCCACAAAATGGATAACTTAAAATTTAAGCATCATCATCATCCATAAATCCAAGAAAACAAAAATTTTGAACCCAAAATCGTAGGTAATCACTACATTAAATTACTACCATGGACAGTAGCCATCCTTCGCCTGAGTTTGTTAATATTAAAAGGGTAAAAAGAGTTAAAGACAGATGGATACCTTGGAATTTTCGCTACCACTGGCTATGAATGCACTATTCACTCCGCCAAAGCAAGATCGTATCACGTACTTATCTTGTTTATGGCCTGTGTACTTCAATGGCGTCTTCCACTCCCCAGCAACATCCCACATATGAATCTCCTCACTGTTTAAGTTGACGATGAAGTACTTTCCATCTCCTGAAATCGAAAGAGACGTGATCGAGTGCTTTTCGGAGATGACCCTTTCATCATTTGTCTCGAAGTTCAAAATTCTGATTTCTTTGTCCGAGAAAATGCTGATAAGATTTTCCCCATTTGGGGTAACAGAAAGATCCACAATCTTGGGCATCCTTGTTCCTTGCCATGCTTTTATCTCATTTCCAAGGCAGTCCCACATGTGTATACCCTTCTCAGGGTCCGCGCTGCCACAGACAAGTGTCTTGGAGTCCGGAAACCAAGCACATGAGCTCACAATGAAGCCATTGTTTCGGAAGGTGTGTTGGCATGTACCTGTTTCAACATCCCATAGCTTAAGGACTTCACCATTTCCGCAAGTGAGCAATTTTGTATCATCTGGACTCCAAGCTACAAAGGATACTGCCTTTTGGTGGCTTTCTAGGGTGTACTTCGATGTCAGCTTTCCATCTTCTAAGACCTAGTAAGCAAATTCATAACCAAAAATCATAATCCAAGGATAGAGTATGTTTAACAAATGCTTTTAGACAACAGTTTTTACGAAAATATTTGAAAAATATTCTCAAAAGGATTATTCACTAGAAGAGTTTTTGAATAAGTATTTTTAGTTGTATCCTATTTTTCTGTTTTTGAAAAATTAAAAACGTTTTTCTGAGAATGATCACAAATAGTCCATCTGTTATTTTTATTTAGCGCTACCTCCTAAATACACCAAGACAATAACGGCAAATCAAAGAGTAAGTACGCTAAAAAATAACCAATTTATTATTGCTAAGTGGTATACCGTTTCAAGTTTTCTAGAATTTATCGTTTTAGTGTAGTTCTCTTTAATTGGAAAAAATTACTTTAAATTAAATATTTATCTCTATTTTTTCTTGAGAAGGGTTATTCCTCTTTCTTCTATTGGATTTTCCTTATTTCAATATATTTAATTTTTTATTAAAAAAAAACAAATACGCTTCAAAACATCGACAGCCATCATCACTTACCGTGTTACATTCCTATTGAGATTTTCCTTTTGACAGGTAAACAATTACAACTCTTTTAAGTACTGTTGTTTTAAAAAATATGCAACTCAAGGAGTAAATCATGCAGGATCATTGCATAAGCAAGTATAGTAAAGAGCCAACACACAAAACATTCTATGGTGACAAAATGATACTCAAGCTTAGGAAGGGTTATGAAAGAGAATATTCTGACAGAATGCCAGGGGCATGTTCGAGTGAACAAGCAAAAGAGAAAAAGGAGGAGAATTGAGAATTAATCATTAGATACGGATAGTGAGGAAAATGTATCAACCAGGAATATGTTATCCATCTAAGGAAAAAGATATTTAAGAAACTATATTCCTCAGACAATGTATAATTTCTAAAAGGGACTTTCAAATTGAAGAAAACATAATATCTGCATTTTAAAGCAACTTTTTGCAACTATCTGGCACATTATATTTACTCAACTAAGTTCTTTTATGGGTGATTCACTAACTATGTCCTTTCTTCATTTCATAAGGATCCCAACATTGAATGTTACCACTGATTTCAAAAAATTGTCATACAAACCTTTTTGCTAGTCAAATGTAGAATTATTCAAGAGCAAAACTTCAGCATGTCAAACAAAATATTTGAATAAATAAGTAATATTTGCTGATAGATGAACTTTAATTTCTAAGCGAAAAGAAAAGCCATGCAGAATTTTAGAGGATAAACTAGAACAAATAATAATTTTCAGATTAATAATAAGAGAATTTAGATCTGAATGGTACCTTCCATATGATGGCTGAGCAATCACTCGATGACGAAGCCAAATATTCCCCATTATTAGAAAATTGTACAAACCAAACTTCATTCTTATGTTCATTCAAAACCTGCATAATATCACTATTAGTGATTAGCATGTCAAAATATGGTAATTATGAGCAATCAAACTCAACCTGTAACTTCTCTTCAATACTAAACACAATTAAGCAGAATCAGAGAAGAGGTTGTTAAAAACCAAGTAACATTTTGGGAATAGGAGACCCTTACTTAAAACTTGCAATCATTGTATTTACCCAGCAATGACATGCATCGTGTAAGAGTACATACGCTGCCAATATCAATCATCAAATCCCAATTAGACAGCTTCTCTATAAAAAGCAACAGTGATTGCAGTTCTCTCCATAATCAAAAGTTTGTTGATAAACCAAATTAATTATATGATGTTTATCTTTTAGTGATAAGTAGTGGTCGCTTATCAATTAACAAACAAATGAAACAAAATTATTTTAGTAAAATATAGATTAATGCATGGAAAAGAAATGGATTTGGTCGGTGGATAAAGGTTATAGAACATGAAAACTGAAACTAAGACTAATCTATTTTTCCAGTCAGTCAGAATAATTGTTCAATAACAACCAGCTTTCTATTCATGATAATAAAGGGTGAGTAAAGACAATTAATATTGGCAATTTGATCACGTGGTTCGCACAATGTAATTATTTTTCTCAATCTAATTGTTCAATCATACATAATACTACAAGATAATGACAGATTATTTACAGTATAATATTCATGAATTTCTCTTTCATTCATCTCTCTAAATATTGATGGCCAGGCATGACAATGAAATAACAATCTGTTAAGAGATTAACTACTCAAAACTTTCAAGTCGAACTCTTTCATCAGTAAACACACCTGAACAGTCTCTGTAGGAATTTGATCTCTGCTGCAGCTATGGTCCTCATAGAGCGAAACTGGATCTGCAAAATTGTGATATCGGCATGAATTAATCTTAGCCACAACTGCACTTTCCACGAGATGTTCTAACCTTCTGTCGGGAAGTCTCACTGGAGGAGGAAGTGACTTTTCCAATTCGATCAACAATTTTTTCCGCATTTCATGAACAACATTTTCTTCCATATTACCCACTTCCATCCCCTTTGACGAAATGATGCCATAAGCAAGATTTTGTACCTTGGTCCTGCTCAAGCTAAATGCAGAAACCTCTCTCCTCAAAATGGCCAATGCCAATGCATCATCCCCGCGATTTAAACACTCGAAAAAACATTGTCTCAAGATTATACATAAAGCAGAGACTCTCTCATCATCCCCTATTTCTTTAATGGCGTTGATTGTCCTAATGCAATCATCCCAATTACCACTAAGAATCTGTGATTCCAGCAATTTGAAATCAACTGATCTATATGAAATTCTGGATTCGTCTTCCAAGGTTAATGCAGACTTCCTATAACCTAGGGAATATAGGCACTGAATTATGACTCTAACAAACTCATGCCTCCTTATTATACCTTTAGAACCAATTAACATTGACGAAGTTTCCATTGACGGGTATTTAGACAAACTTTATGGCATTTCTTTGAGGTTCCACGCCCTTTTCTTCAATTGTGTCCATATCCCCTCACAGTCCATGACTCAGCAGCGTGTTAGCTACCCAGAAAAAAGCAAATTTCCAAATATCGAATCTGCTACACCATAAAAAGCACACAATAAGAATCTCAGGCTGCCTCATTTCGCAAGAAAGTCTCAATAAACATTAAAGTCTCGGGTGGGATTTAATAGCATTCATAGAAGGCTAAACTTTCAAAAGCCCGTAATTTCACATTATCCAATACGTCAAGTTTATCTTCGCAGAGGAAAAGTTATGTAAAATAATATTAACGACAACGTAAAACTAGAACAAAAATTTCACAAAACGCTCTAATACAACGATTTAAACCCCCAATATTCCACATAAAAAGATTTGAAACAATGATATTGCTCTAAGCAAACAAGAGAATCCACAAGAAAACATTGAATTGATACCGAGAAAATTAAGGAATGAACAAGCTTTGAATACCCAAAAAAGCAAAATAGGTCGTAGAATCAGCAGGAAGACAGATAAGCTTAATCGGCTTATATCCAGTCGACCAGAAAGGTGGGGAAGGTGAAATATAAAGAATTTAAAAACCGAGTAAAAAAGTAGGATATGTAGGAGAGGGAGAGACAGAATGTAGAATTTGTTCAGATAATCATTGAGAAAAGCTCTTCCAGGACTTCGAAAGCAGGAAGAAGCAGAGGAAGCAAGATGAGGATCAAGGGAAAACGGAAATCAAATGGAAAAAATTAGGAAAATGAAAATTAGCTATTTTTTATCTTCTTTCCGATGAAATTACCTTAGTGCCCCCATACACTCAAAGGAATATGTCTTCGTCGCTCCCTCGTAAACGGATATGATCTTCATTACTCGATGGAGCTTAGAGTATTACGTTAGTGGTATCAGAGATAGGCCATAATGTATCTGAATGGGACGTGTAGCTTACAAGGTTGTCGACTGTGGTGGTCTACATTGGTAGAAGCTAAAACCAAGTGACAGTGACTACAATGTAACACTTCATATTTGATTAGCACAACATTTTTTTTGGGTCAAACCAAAAAACAAATTAGTGAAAGTCTTGGGATACATTATACTATTGATCTCTCCGTCACCTTTCAAAAATGATTAAATTATTCATCAATCTACAAATTAAAATTTTTGAGATTATTGATAATTTATTAATAATTAACTTTATTGTTGATTGTTGTTTTCACTCTTTTTTACAGTGTTATGCTATAAATGGTAAACGGACTAGGCTAATTGAATTGAGTCAAATGTCATCTCTTACGAATGAAAGGGAGCCAATTTTTTTTAATTTTTTTGTCTACATTTAAGTTTGTAGTTATAAATTAAAAATGTTTATTATAATATCATGTAACATTTAGTTATGTAAATAAAATCAATGTATTAGCAAAAAATTTATTAACTCCGTACAATATTGTAGCATTCGTCAATGAATTTTGCTGAACAACATCGAAAGAAATTTTTGTAAACGCATTTTATGGTCTAAAACGTTCTTTTATCGTGGAATTAGACTTGCTATTTAAATCAAAGAATAAGGTTTTTCAAGTTTTTAGAAATTCAAAAGAAAATGTTAGCTTGTGTATGGATACACTTAAGTTTGCTTATAGACTAACAATCATATATTTTTTTTGGATAATATTAAATTTATTATTTAATTTGACATTTTAATTTGAAAAAAATGATAAATTAACCATCATCGTTTGTGATTAATGATAAGTCAACCACTATCTTTTATTTTATAATTAACCACTGTCGTATGAGAAAATGACAAAGTCAACATCGCTGTCACATTTGCCGTTAACAAGCTGATGTGGAGCCGCGACGGTTCGTATACAAACCGCGCGTGGCTCCGTGGTTTTCCAAGAAAAGCAGACCAAATCACGGCGGTGTCTTGAGATGCCGCCGCGTCTTGGGATGCTACGGCAGTGTCTTGATACGCCGCCCCGGCGGTTTGTTATGAGACCGCGGCGGTCTCATGAGTGGCGGTTTGTTAAAAATTATTTATTGCAAATTTGAGAGCTTCACTAAAAACTGAGAACGACTACGGACTTTGAAGTAGCCATGAAAAACATAGAGTTTCATGGCTACTTTAAAGTCCTTATGTATATGTTTTACGAATCCAATCATTTTATTAGATTTTTGACCTCTTCAACTTCAAAATACCATAACTTTGGCTATAAGTGTCAGAATCGGCTCTAAAAGGTATCAAATCGAAGCTTTTTCAGAGATCTATCACCTATCATATAGTTTATCCCATAACCCCTCTTTCTCGGCCCAAAAATCACGCGTTTAAGCCCTCAAAGTTGCGATCAAAATTTTTTAACAAACCGCCAGTCATGAGACGGCGGCGGCGTCTCAAGACACTGCCGCGGTTAGTGTCACACCCCTAAATTTTCGCCGTGCGGAATAGGGGGAATAGGTGTGCGGCGCCGCGATCCCCGATCACGACCAGCCTTCCCCGATGCGCTTGCTTGTTGCGAACACAAGAACACCTCACTCGAATGTTGCCTCCTCGCGATGAAACTAGATCTTTACGGGAGCCCCGCCCCCAACCCGTTTTTTTGATTCCAAATCAAAGAACCTAGGATACAATTCTTCCACTTGGATCACCACAACTGCTCAAGGAAGCTAAACCTCGCGCTTAGCTCTCCTCTTCGACTCAATTCTACTCAATTGATCGAATGCTTTGGCTTGGTGTCTCAAGGGTCTTATTTATAGGCAATAAACAACCCTAATTCTAATATAATTAGGAATCCTAATACAACTCAAACTAGGAATCCTATTTCAACTAGAACTAGTAATCCTTAGGCAACTAGAACTAGGAATCCTAGGGCAACTAGGAATCCTAAAACCCATAAATTCCCATCTGGTCCTCTGGGCCCTACGCCCAGTTGGCGCGCTGGCGACCGAGTCTGCTCGGCCCAGTCCCCGCTGGAACCCATCTGCGCCTGCTGGGCTCGTTGCAGGCCTGGCCCGTGCAGCGGCCCAATGCGTCAAGTCTGCCCAGTGTGCCCAGCGCACTGTTGCGAGGCTTCCCGGAAGCCTTCTTTCGGGCGCTGCGCCCATACACGCCTCTTGAGAAAAGGGGCGTGACAGTTAATCATTAAAGCGTTAACGGCAAACATGATAGCGATGATAGCAGTGTCAATTTCTCATAGTTAGTGATTTATTTGTTAGAAAAAAAAAATGATGGTTGGTTTGTCATCAACAATAAATAATGTCATTTCAATTTTTAATTTTTATGTCACGATCATTTTTGTTAATTAAGATAATTTATCAAATAATTAAAGAAAATATATTAATGGCTGGTAAGCATAGCATTTATTTATTTATTATTGGCCTGACTCTTTATTTGTTTATTTAAATAATTTATATTTTTAACATGAAATTTGTAAGAGTGAAAAAATTATTCAAAAACAAAAAACATTTATCGTATAAATAGTAAACTGCCGTACATAACCATTAAAATGGCCTGTGTCTCCTGCATACTCCCCGCACCTGCTTCCCCCTTTCTCAATTCGCCCTCATTTTTCCGTCGAATCTTGTCTCTCTCCACTTTCACTTCCTCCTCTTCTTCAACCAGGTCGCCTTCTTAATCTTATTCTCTCTCTCTCTACTCCTGTAATGCGCGCTCATTTCTTACTCTTTCCCTCCTTCCGTTTGTTGACGACGACCTACTTTTTTTCTGCTCTCCTGCGATTCGTGTTAAATAGTGTGAAAAGCTGGAGGATGATGCAAATAGCTTGCGTTTTTCAATGTAATCACTCACTGAAATATGTTTTGTAATGCAGGTTCGTAATGTCAACTTCCTCCACCTCTTCATGTTCGCTTCCTCCTGACAACTGCATCGTTGTGCGTCTATGTCTTTCTATCTCTCTGCATTTCTTGTTCCAGATTCACTTTTTATTTACTTATTTATTTTAATTCTAGAGCCTTGGGAGGATTGTTATTTGAATGACGAAATGCTGAAGGCTCACGAACAATAGCTTTGTGCTTTGTGTTCATTGTCCAAACAATGTATATGTTTTCAACATTGTGAAAATGGTTCAAGGTTAGCAAATGGTTGCAGGTAGGTGTAGGAGGTGTGTCCGTGGATTTCCTGGCGGCTGTGGCTTCTTATCCGAAGCCTGACGATAAGATCAGAACAACAAGCCTGAAGGCATGGATTTTGTTATTTTACAATTATCTGCATGGTTAACGGCTCTGAAATTGACCCCACATGTGTAGACTTCGAACAAATTTTCAAAACCAAATACTCATTTTATTTTTTTTTCCGCAAGTTAGCCTGGATACATGAATATTTTGCTTCAACTCATGACTTTGTAAAGAATATGTTAGAATTCTGATTATAATCACATGAAGTTAATGACATAGATAGAATATGTTGAGTCCAGTTGAAGCCTACAGGTTGGAAATTACTTTATCAAACCTGAATAGTTTCGATCAGGGGAGTCATCAATTTATGATTTTTGTCTGATTATTATTTTGCAGTACACCACACATTGGTATAGTTACCTGATTTGTAAGAATTCCAATTTGTTGGTAACGTTGTTAATGTCAGTGACAGCATGGTGAAAAAGAAGGATGTGGAAGATAGAGCAAAATTCATGAAATTGATTGGTATGATTATAGTCACGATCATCTTTGTTGTATTCCCTAGGTTCAAGGAGGTGGGAATGCAGGAAATGCTCTGACTTGTGCAGCTCGCTTGGGCTTAAAGCCAAGAATAATTTCTAAGGTCCCTCCTTCAATCTTTATTCTATGTGCATTTCCTGGCTGACTTTTATTAGGATTTGCTACATGGTCTAGCTTAAATTTGAACGGGAGATATTTTTTACCTGCATTATGAAATTGTAGATTGCAGATGATTATCAAGGCAGGGGTATACTAGAAGAGCTTGAAGCTGATGGTGTTGATACTTCCTTTTTAGTTGTAAGCTAGATAATTCACCACGAGGACTCTTGAAAAGTATAAATTTCACTGCAAGATTATCATAAACAAATTAATTTTCTTTTCAAAGCTTGTACAAGGAGTTCTTACATATCTTTTCAAGGTTTTGGGATACTGATTGATGTAAATTAAATTGTCTTTTCATTCTTAGTGTGAATTTGAAGTGGACTGTGAAATGGCGTTATTCTAGAATCTGTGCAAGTACTTTTCTCTTGCATTGTTCATGCTGTGATGGTTTAACGTCACCAAGAAATTGCCAGACCAAGCTTTCTAGAATACATTAAGATTATGATGTAAATCTTAAAGTGATGTAATGGGAGAATATAAGTGGTCTGATGCATGGTTTGATGCACTGAAGGCCAAACCTCAATGTGCAAGCTGAAAAAATAAATCTAACAATTTCTGTCTTTGACAGGCATCAACTTCTCTTATTTTTGTCTCACCGTGTAATTTGAGTTAGAATTTCTATGCTTGGCTATTAGATTGAGTTGGCAATTCAAGGTGCTTGTCTTTATTGAAATCCCATAGTTGAGAGATCTTTTTGATGCGAGTTCTTTTCATATCTGCGAAACAACTGCAAAATTTAAACCTTATAATAATAAAAAAAAACTTTTGCTTGCTACAAGTCAAATTTTAGCTTTATTTCACCTGTGCATTTCATCATCAAATGTGAAAGAACTGATTTTGCTGACAGATTTCTCATATATCGCAATTTCCTTTCTGCACATGATATGTACACACAGATATTAAGTCTATCTATGAGTAATTTTCTTCTTTGCTGTGGGATCTTTGACTTCTTTCACTCAATACTTTTAACAGGTCTCCAAAGAGGGTATTTCCCCATTTACCTACGTCATTGTTGACAGCCAGACGTAAGGATCTTCTCACTACATATTCTCTCCCTCTTTCTTAAGGACTCACTTTGTTATCATTATAGAACTGTATCTCCTCATCCATAATTCTGTACTGAACTGGGATTATGATAAGTTGAGGGTAGAGAGACAAGCAAGCATTACACGGTATAAACCAATTGTAATTACTTTTGATTTTGTTAAATCTTTTTGTTGATCGAGTTGGTGAATAAAAGACAATTTTGGCCCATATTAACAAATACAAATATTTTACAACCTTCTCTTTCTTGTTTAAGGATGTCTAAATTCATTTTTCTAATCCATTGTCCCAATTCCCTTGATTTGCATTTTAAATATAATTGGGAATGGAAATTATTTTTCATAAAAATCGGGTTTCCAAGTATAATTTTTGAGATTTTTAATACAAAAGAGGTAGCATTTACTTTTTTTCAGTTTTTAGACCTCAAAAAGCACAAGGCAACGAGAAAAAAGAAAAAAAAAACAAAGATTTGGTTTAGGACTTAATAATTATCTTCCTGTTTAGTGACGAAAGTACATAAGTTCCATGTTTCCTCTTAATATTACTATGTTATTGACTATTTTGCAAACTTTGAAGGATTAAAGATCGTATTGAGATGTTTACTTGGATTTATGGTTCCCAGATTGGTCTTTAATTGTCATTGGCTTATAACTACAAACAAAATTTAGTTCCACAAAATTAAAATTTGAAAGAAATTATTAAATTCCAACAAGGTTTTCAGTTTAACTATCATGCTGGAAACTTTCAGGAATACCCGTACTTGTGTTCACACACCTGGCTACCCTCCCATGATACCAGATGAACTTTCACGATCAAGTTTATTATCTGCATTGAATGGGACAAGACTTATATATTCTGACATACGATTGCATGAAACTGCTTTGGTTGTTGCACGAGAGGTAAGTGTTATATACACATGTTCTATGTTTGTGTTTCAGTTTCTGTATATGAACATATAATAATTGTAATATCAGTAGTTGATGATATGTTGTTCTTGGAAAATTACTTTGGAGCCTTGGTTTTTGTCCTGCTTTTACATTACCTGCCTTATTTGTAGTAAAATCGTTTGCTTTTTTTTTTTTTATTTCTTGTTTCTTTGGTCGTAAAATGACTGTAAAGGTGTTGTTCAGCAACAACTATTTCTAAGATCTAAATGTTGCTGATCATGTTTCTCTTTCTTTGGTCCACTTCTCTCCCAATCATAAGCCTGGACTAAAAAATAATCATGAGCAAGTGCAATGATATTCTTGGAAGAATAATCTTGTGGACTCATATTCCCCTAAATTAGGGATTCTCTACCCAAAACACAAAAAATGATAATTAATGTATGCTTAAAATTTGGGTAACACTATAACTTTCGAGTTTAGAGTGACACCTTTATGTGAAACAATAAGTTACACTTAATGATTAAACCTAAGACTTCATTGGAACATCCTCTTTACTGGATGATGAAGCTTGCATTGTGAATGTGGTTTAACTTGGAGTAATAATATTATGATTCAATGTGAGTTTGTTAAAAGTTTGTGGATAGGTGCTGAGAGTTTGTTCTAATATTGGAAGCTTTATTAATGATGTTTTTATTATGGAAGAAAAATACAAGAAGAAGATGAAACTAACTTGGTGACCGAGAATTTTAGTTGTCTTTTAGCCTATTTAGCTTTATCAAAATGAGATTATTTTTGTGGATAAGCCTCTTAATAGTGACTTATGAGATATAGTTAACTTTTTTTATTGCTAAGTAAACTTATAGTTCTAAGTATTTTAAATGTTATCTTTACCTTTTTATTTTTCACTAGTTGTTTTTGGATCGGGTGGAGTTTTCCTCTCCCGATTTCTTGTAATCCTTCACTTTTAATACAAAGTTTCTTATAAAAAAATTTTGGAGTAATATTAGTCTTGGGGATATTAGATGATTGGGGTCCAGACCTCAACATACATGAAATAAATGACACATTTGTTATTACGGACAACAATGTAGTCTTTTTGGTGATAATGGCTATGGTCTTTTTGTTCAGTTTTATTTGTATTAATGCTTGAAGGAGCTAGTCAATTTATTCTAATTCAAAATGAAATAAATACAGGTCCAGTTTTACATCATGTATGATTTATCAAATGACCATTGAATGTTTTCCTTTCGGTAATGCTCTAGTTTTCCTTTCAGAGAATATGATCAAATTAGCCTTGGTTGGTTAGGGATATATTATTAAAAAAAGGATTATATGAAGATTAGTTTAAGGGGTAGAAATGAGGTGATAAAGAACCTGAAATTTTCTTCAGGAATCAAAACTGCTGGTAAATTCCAAGGTTATTTCAGGCCTATCCATGATAATCTAATGTCAAGTTCATTTTTAATAAGAATGTCAAATTATTATCGTTGATTTGATTGTTCTATCGTAGGCTGCTCGTATGAACATACCTCTCCTTATTGATGCTGAAAAGAAAAGGGAAGGTTTGGATGATCTCATGAAAATGGCTACTTACATTGTATGTTCAGCAAAGTTTCCGCAGGCAAGTTGTTTTAAATAGAAAATACTCTGATTGGGGAAATCAACTTTTTGTCACATATTTGAAGTTTGAATTGTTAAATTTTTTTTTCCTGTTGTAGAATGTCTCTTCTGCTCTTGTTTTTTTGTATATTTTAGTATCCGAAGGTAAAAAGTGTTTATGTGCGATTTATTGATGTAGTTGGCCATCTGTATTAATAGCTTTTCTTTGTTGTTGCATTTTAAGCGTCTATCGATTTCTCTGAGGCACATTATTTACTTAAAAATCTTGTCTTTTTTCTTTCAGTTGATGTTTGATGTATTGGAATTATTGAGTACATTTTGATGTGGCAGGAATGGACAGAGGCGCATTCTATTCCGTCGGCTTTAACTTCTATTCTTCAACAATTGCCAAATGTGAAATTTATTGTTGTAACCCTGGGTGAAGATGGGTGTATTATGCTAGAGAGAAATAAAGATGGTGAATATGAGACCTTTTGAGAAGCATCATGTGCTAGCCTAGGCCCTTCATCAGAAAACTAAATATACATAGTCTTCCACATTGCTTTAAGATTCTTAAGGTTTTCATTGGCATTATATTTCTGGCAGATGATTCTCAGACTGAGGAATCGGATGTAGATAGGTTGTTTGACTCGCTGAAGAATAAAAAGGAGGAAAGCATAGTAACTCCAACTTGTGTTTCATCAGTAAGCTTTTCCTGAATTCTTCATGCATGACCCTATCATTTTGTGCAGTAATACTTGGTACTTAATCATCATGCTTCCATCAATAGCAAGTTATATATTATCTTTCACGGTTGATTATCAAGCATGTAGCATTTACATATACGGATTTGAGTTGCATTTTTGTTTGATAGATTTTGAACATTTATGGATGCCTTTGGGTCCACCATTCATTAATGCCAGGCAGTGATTAAAGTAAGAGATGAATTTCTTCTTGAGTTGGGCTGAGTAAATGTGCAGTATTAATTATAGAAAACACCAAATCAAGAAAACGAGTTCTAGTTCTATCGACATGCTTGAGGAACAAATTGCATGTTAGTCATTCTATGTAAATCTGTTCTCCTCAGTATTCCCTTGATAAACACATTGATAAACCTTTTGTGAGGTTTAGGAAAGAGAAATTTTAATTAAGTAATTATGTTAGTAAATGTGTTAGTAACTTTTGTGTTAGTTAGTAACTATTTAGCAATTAAGAAAATAAGTACTAGGGTTAGAGAAGGGGGGGAAGGGGGAAGAAAAACGTAAAGGAGAGTGAAGGATCTCTCGAAGTACCCTGTGTACGTGTGAAAGTGTTTGTAATCTGCTGTTGTAATTGTTTGTGTTGTTTAAGGAGTGAATAAAGAAGAAGCTTTTATCAAATTGGTATCAGAGCGAGGTTCAAACTGGAGACAGAAGGAAGTTCAACAGGAGGCAAAATGATGATTACTAGGTCTGAAGCTGTGAAGGAAAATTCCACAGAATGACAAAGAAAACTGGCTGGAATTAAGGAATTGAGGACTCTATGTTGGATCAAGTGGAATTGTCTTTTAATTCTATTATTGGATTAACTCATCCACGATCTATGCAGTTATGTGACAGTGTTAAGAAGAGGCAGGTAATAGTTTTTATTGATTGTGGGGCAACTCATAACTTAATTGCTAAAGCAAGTGGTAGAAGATCTTCGATTGGCGATCGTTTCCACAGCAACATATAATATTCAATTGGGAAATGGAGAAGCCATTCAAGGAAGTGAAATTTGTAAAAATGTACTTTTGCAGTTATCAGAGTTGGAAGTGCTGGAAGAATTTTTGTCTCTAGACCTGTGTAATTCTGAGGTGATTCTTGGTATGCAGTGGTTAGAATCATTGGGGGATAAGAATGTAAACTGAAAAATGTTAACTATGAAGTGTAAATTGGGAAACAAAATGGTGAGTATTAGAAGTGATCTAAGTTTATGTAAAGCTAAGATTTCAATGAAGGCTTTGATGAAGACAGTGAAAAAGGAAAAGCAAGAACTTTTTGTTGTATTGTGCAATGTAGAGAAGGTTGTGACTATGAATGAAAGTATAAAGAACCAAGAATTGGAAAAATTGTTATGGTTGTTTGAACATGTATTTCACCTTCCCAAATGACTACCTCCTACACGAGATTGTGATCATGCAATAATCTTAAAGGAGGGCGTTTCACCTGTTAATATCCGATCGTATAGATACTCGGTGGTACAAAAAAATGAGATTGAGAAACTAGTTCAGGAGATGTTAGATGCAGGTGTTATCCAACCGAGCTCAAGCCCTTTTTCCAGTCCAATTATTTTGAGGAAGAAAAAAGATAATAGCTAGCGGTTTTGTGTAGACTATTGAGCCTTGAACAGAGAAACAATCAAAGATCGTTTTCCTGTTCCAATCATTGACGAGTTAATCGATGAATTAAATGAAGCTCAGGTTTTCACTAAGCTGGATTTGAAGTTTGGTTATCACCAAATTCGAGTACGCAAAGAAGATATCCGCAAAACAACTTTCCGAACATATGAAGGTCATCATTAATTCGAATGACCTAGAGTTAGAAATTGAAGCTGATGTCACAATGAATACTATAGAGGAGCAATTGATGTTCACACGGGGTGCACCACCAGGGTACAAGGTTTTCAATGATCAATTGTATTATAAAGATCGAAAAGTTGTTTCTCACCATTCAAAATTTATTCCTCAAATTTTAGCCCTCTTTCATTCTAGTCCAGTGGGGGGCCATGCTGGCATTGCCAAGACACTTTGATGTATAGTTTCTGAATTATATAGGGTCGGTATTGACGAGACATTAAACAGTTTGTTAATTGCTGTGTTGTGTGTCAGCGCAATAAATATGAGGCTTTATCCCGGCGGGTTTATTTCAACCTTTACCAATTCCCCAAGATATTTGGGAAGACATTTCAATGGATTTTATTGACAAGTTGCCCAAATCAGACTGAATGGATACCATCTTTGTTGTGGTGGACAAGTTCAGTAAATATGCTCATTTTATTGGGTTAAGACACCCTTACAATGCCCATAGAGTGGCTGTTTTGTTTTTCAACAATATTTTCTGCTTACATGGCATGCCTAAATTCATTGTTTCTGATAGAGACAAGATTTTTGTAAGTAATTTTTGGAAGAAACTTTTTCGCTTATATGGTACAACTCTGAAATTCAGCTTTGCTTACCACCCACAGACGGACGGACAGGTGGTTAATCGTACGATAGAGACTTATTTGCGTTGCTTCACAGGCGACAAGCCCACAGCGTGGTATCGATGGTTGCCCTGGGCAGAATTTTGGTACAATTCTTCGTATCATTTCGCCATTAAAATGACGCCTTTTAAGGCTGTTTACACACGGGATCCCTCATCTATATTACGGTATGATATTCTACCTACTTCTACTATCTCGGATGTTGATTCTCAATTATAAGAAAGAGATGATACTTTAGATCTACTCAAAGTTAATTTGTCAAAGGCTCAGGCTAATATGTCTCTTGTTGCCAACAAAAAACGTCGTGAAGTGGTTTTTAACGAAAGTGCTTATGTTTGGTTGAAACTTCAGCCTTACCGGCAACGTTCACTAGCTCAATAACCATTACATCTAAAGTTATCTCTCAGATATTATGGGCCGTTTTTGATATTGGAGAAAATTGGCAAACTAGCGTATTGATTGCAGCTTCTGACTACAACAAGTATACATCCTTTTTTTCATATTTCCTTGTTATGTGCAGTCAAGGGTGATGTCTCTTCATTTACCCCTTTGCCTGATGATATTTTGCATAACAACAGCTTTCGTATTGAACCGGAGTTGCTGCTAGACGTTCAAAAGCAATGTGGGGAGAACAAAAAATTGTTGGTTCTCATTAAATGGAAGCACCTTCTATCGTTTGAAGCTACATGGGAAGATTTTGATTACATTCAAGTCCAATTTCCTTCTTTCAACCTTTGGGTGGGGAGTAATGATAAACTTCTTGTGAGGTTCACATATGCTAGAAGAAGGAAAAAGAAAATTTAATCAAGTAATTATGTTAGTAAATGTGTTAGTAACTGTTTAGCAGTTAAGAAAATAAGTACCAGGGTTAGAGAAAGCGGGGAAGGGGGAAGAAAAACGTAAAGGAGAGTGAATGGTCTCTCGAAGTACCCTGTGTACGTGTGAAAGTGTCTATAATATGCTGTTGTAATTGTTTGTGTTGTTGTTTAAGGAGTGAATAAAGAAGAAGCTTTTATCACACATAAAGCCCTTACCCGAGGACAATGCACATTTTCACATGGAGCGTTACTCTTGAGTGGCCCCGGAAATAGCTTGTATCAAAGAATGATGGTTGGCTATGAAAATTGTACGTGTTCAGCATTGATAAAGACTGACATAAGTTTAAACATCAAATGAGTCATATAAAGTTCCTGTGCATGGGTCAAATATTGAAATTCAGAAGTGGTACTGAAGCACTCAAAACAAAAAAAAAACGGGGAATGTAGTTGGGAATTTCGTTCATTCAAACCAGAAAATTATCAACATAAACTCTACTTGATTTGAGTCAAGCACAACTCTCTTATAGTGAGGAAAGAATGCATGTTTTTCCATGTTAATCAGACTGATTTATTATTTCAAAATTTTTAAACTTGCAGCCAATAGCAAAGCTGAAAGCTGATGGCATAGGAACTGTGCATGGAAGGCTATTTCTTGGAACAGCTGAGAAAATACCACCCTCAGAGCTTGTTGACACAACGGGTGCTGGAGATGCATTTATTGGCGCTATTCTTTATGGTTTGTGTTGCATTCCCCTTAATTTATATCTTTGTGAAAATGCGTGTTTCTTGTTATATCAGAATAATAATGTTGTTTTATAATTTTGGGTTCGTAGGAATGCCCCCTAAGTTTGTCTGATATTGCATTAGATACTCTATATATTTTATACATTAAATAGACACGGTTGAATATTTTCACCTTGGGGAATAAAAAATGTGAGAATTTTTTTAGACACGAGTTTGACAAGAGTTTACTGCCTTTTCTTTTCACTGTCAATTTCATATGAACCATTTGGGACCACTTGAGATAATTTTTTTCTTCATCTAATCTATACGTTGCCCAGATACTTGGCAAATCCGAGGCGAGTTGTGATCTACTCCCTTCATCTGTAGGCACCTTATAAGTTGTTTTAGTATCCGTTGACTATAGTAGAATAAGCGAGTAACCCTCTATGAATAGAAAAATTGAAGTAGAATAAGCGACTAACCCTCTATGAATAGAAAAATTGAAGGCCCGTCTAAAGTCTAAAGGTTAACGATACCATCTTAAGCATTAAGATGACCTAAAAAATGGAGGAGAGGCCTTCTAAGGAGAGATAACGGATACCATCTTAAACATTAAGATGACCTAAAAAATGGAGAGAGGCCTTCAAAGGAGAGATAAAGGCAGACGGGTTGAAAAAAGGGAAAAAAAACTTAGCAATAAAAGTCGAATCTTGGAAGGAGAGGCTGACTGCTTTATAGGAGGCTCTCCCAATTGACTGTGAGCTAAAGCTCTCATACCATGATAGAAATTTAAGAAAAAAAATTCAAGAAAATTGATTTATGTTATTTCATAATTCACCTAATTACCGACATTTAAAGAAGCTTCTAAAACAATCTCAATTTTCTAGAATATCTAATCAAACTTAAATACTCGAATCAACCATAATCTTAGGAATTCAAAATATTACAAAATTTTCTAATTGATAAACATATTCATAAATCAAAATAAATGGAATATATTTTCCAACAGTATTCTTTTGGCATCGATAGGCAGGGAACGCGCAATGTTTTCTTCAGCATTTTCAAATTTCAAACGACTTTGTGGCTCATGTAGCAAAGTATTTAAGTTATTCTCCTCTTTTATGCATCACTTCTTTATTCTCCTTTTTCATTACACTAAAACAATGAACTTTTTTGTTTGTTTGTTATTTTTGGGACTATTATAGCAATCTTGACCTTTTCCTTTGACTGCAGGTATCTGTGCCCGTATGCCACCAGAGATAATGTTGCCTTTCGCAGCCCAGGTGGTAAGTAGATTTACTTATTTGCTCAATGGAATATGTGTTATTGGCAGAATTGGATCGAATGTAGCCATGTCATTGTTGCAGGCTGCTGCTTGCTGTAGAGCTTTGGGAGCTCGAACTGGTCTTCCACATCGCACAGATCCACGTCTGTCATCATTTATGAAATAAAGCTTCCTACTGGTTCTGTGGATAAAATAACCATTTTTAACATTCTAGCTTACAAATGACCTCTTCCATGTCACTTGGTATATGTACTAATTCATAGCTGGAACTTTGATGAAACAGATGAAGCAGGGAAATGAAATACTAGTTCTATCAATATTAAAAAAAAAAAAGGTCGATGCTTGTTGGAAGGTTGCTGGCACCCTTTTGTTTTTAAACTGCCGTACTGTAGAGGCACTTTGCCAATAAGGAAAGAAAGTAAAAGACAAGATTAGATTATTTTTAATGCAGGGTTCTCAAAGGGTTTGCCTGCAAAAATGGCAGTGAACAGTGATCAAATGTCCTAGTTATAGGTATGTTAATGTCTTCTTTTGTAGTTCAGGTAAAAATGTTACTGAAAGCTCCACTTAGAAATGCGAACTTGTCTAAAGGTTCTTATGGTTGGAGAACCGGTGAGGTTGAAATCAAAAAATCCACTGTCTAGTTTTCTAACCTTTTGCAAGTTTACTCTATTATTCTACTATTGCCAGATTATCCAACAAAGACATTGAAACCAAATCCAGACATTGATGTGTTCAGTTAATTTTATTCTGCTTTAATTCTCTTATTTCTTGGAGCAAATGGAGACCATTATCTTTAGTCTTGAGGGTTTTGACTCATACTAGTCGGGGTGCACAATCTCATATTACTTAGAAGAGTGGAAAATACATGGTTCATAAACTCTTTCCTATCTTTTACAACACATTTTTGCCTAATTCCAAGAACAAAATTGTGCAGGTTTCTGGTCTAAACAAACAATATTGTACTGGAAGGACTGATGACGTTACAAATGGTATCATAACTAAAGCCCAACTGGAAGTGTGACCGACGAGGACGTCGAGCCCCAAAGGGAGGGAGATTGTGATAGCTTGCCCTATGAAGGCAAAGATAACTCATGTGATGGTCCAATCCATACTAGTGGGAGAGCACAATCTCACATTGTTTTGGAAAGTGGAAAACACATGGTTTATAAGTAACGTTCTTCTCTCTACCTAGTATATTATGTTTTTGACTAATCATAAGAACAAAATCGTGTGAGATTCGGCTCAAAGTGAATAATATTATACTGAGAGTATCGAAAACGTTACATCTATATGCAATAAAGAAGAAATCTGTTAATTTAAAGTTCATGAAGAGGAGAAAACTTTGCCATTAATGTTATCTGCTGTAATTCCATGTATTGCTAAAATTGCCTTATTTTTAGGTCATGGAATTGTAGGTCTTAAATTGAAGACAGCAATGGCTGTTATACTATTGATTCTTCATCAGTTTAATTAGAAAAGATATTGTTTATCTCTACTAATTGACGTAACTGATGGAAACCTGAATTCCATTCTTCAAATCAATTTGTCTTGTGCAACAGAGAAACTGATGGAGACTGTGTATATAATCCTGGTTCTTCTTCTTGTAGCAGTACCCAATGAGAGTTATTTACCTGGTCCTTGCTTCTCAGCTGATCCCCTTCGTTCTGCATCTTGTCACTCTACCAGGTTAGTCCATACTTCTAAGGATTGAGTTATAAGTTATATTATGCAGCTACATCTGTCAAATAGAGTCCACTTACATGATTTGGGTAGATTGAACTAAGATAAAATATGCTGTGATGCGATTTCTTTTTCCTCAACATCCTTGGGTGGTGAATTGGACGTGTGAAATCAAATTTTTAAAGAAAGTTAACACTCGTTTGACTTGTGACTAGAAACAGACCTAAAAATTTGTATATAATGTAACAAAATCAAATTTTTAATGGGGAAGCCCAACCCATCCTTTAGGAGATCTCCTTAGCCCTTTATTTGAGATTTAAGGGCCATCCCAAATGCTTCATTTAATCCCAGCCAAACCACATTTATTGCTTGTTTAGTGCTTATCATTTAATATAAAATGAAAAAAAAAACGTACTTAAAAAAAACTATATAGTAAAATTTATGATAAACACAGGTTACTTAATGCTTGAATGTAAAAAGAATATGCAAAACAATATGAAATTTGCTATCATTAAAAGTAACATAATACTAAATGTTAATATTAATTAAACATTTCTTTTACAAGCAACAATTGAATTATCACCTCTCCCTCCGATAAATCTAGCATGTGCACACTTGATCACAACTTTGCGTCTTCTTCTCCTTCAAATTGATTAAAATAAAACCAGATAAAGATTGATAATTTTTTTCTAAAAGAGGCATTATTTGGATAAAAAATATCTATTGAAGTGCATAAATACACAGTTGGGTAGCTTATCCTATAAATTTATTTGAGGAAAACATCATGCATGTAAAATTCATTCTGCATTTGATCTAATTGCTTGTTAGGTTTATAAAACATGTTTAGATCATCATTAAAGTCTAGTATACATGAAACTTATATACTTAATAATTTCTTGTCCAAATGAAACCCGAACTAAAAAAAAATCCCTCCATGAACTGAAATAGTAAATAGAAAATGATTGAATCAGCTAAATATCTAAACAAAATAAGGGGACAAAATGAATAATGCAAGTCAAGAAAGATCTAGTACAAGGGCTTGGATGTGTAATAAATGAGGATAAGAAAGATGAAAGCTAAAAGAAATACTCAACCTTCATCAATTGGAGCAAGCATGAGAAGTTCACGTGGCAGCATGGGACTATAGAGCTACTACTTAGAAAAAACAAGCACCCTCTTCTTCCTCAACAAGCTGTCCTTCCCTTTTCCTTTGGGACCATACCATCCCCATTGGACCACTCTTTGATCTTCAAATCCCTCAATTTTGCTCCTTCTTCTCAAGTCTAAAAATGAAGATTGATTTCCAATTGGGTTTCCCTTAAAAACAAGTGGGATTAGGTCAAAATTTCAGAATGATTTCTACATGGGACCCTTCATTCAAATTTGGATGTTTACGTTTGGTAAGGAGTCTATTTGTAGGTTTTGAATCTGGTTTTGTGTTGCAAAATGTTCTCACTATTCTTTACTCTTATCACTTAAATTGTTCAATTTTTACTTCCTAAAATCTCTTTCTTTCATCTTCCCTCTGTAGATCTGATCGTGCGCAACAGAAGGTAAGGCTGGAAATTCATTGACCAGGTGAGAGTGGCCGTATTTTGCTACTTGATGTATTAGTGCAAAGGTTGTAGATATTGTTCGAGTAAACCCCGTTCTTTGCATGGGATTAACTATTGAGTTTTTGCCTCAAAAACTCAGTTAAATCCCATGCAAAGAACACGGGGCTGACTTCAAAAATATCTACAACCCATTGTCATACAATTCATGTTGACAAGTCATTAGATTCAGTCCACGTTTGGTTTAGGGTCCCCTCCAATCTGGATGAACTATTCTGGGTCTAGAGATTGGACCAAATCTACATCATTCACATGTAGCCTGCACCTATCTGACATGGCTTTGAGTTTATACTTTCTTTTTCTTTTATTTTTTTCTCTGGTCCCGAACAGCTTTAAGCCAACGCAGACTCATTGCCCAGCACCTAACTTCTCCCTACTCAGTATTCAACGTTTGCATGCATGTCATTAATGTCTTCATCAGTTGTTCAATTTTCTGCTTTTTTCTAGATTTTGACATCTCTGCTGTCTCTCGAACAATCTGAACGTGTGCATTTTGTTCATTCTGTCTAGGTTTCAAATCTGGTAAGATATTTTCTAATTCGATACATAATTATTGACCGTTTGCTTGCCCTCTAAAAACGATCGTTTAGCGATTCTTCATTCGCGGACAAACGATCGTAAGACTCATTTTGCAAACCAACTATAATAGTCTTTAACCTCATTTGCTATGGTTGTTTTTGTGTTTGGTTTTCTTTCAAGAAGAGTAAACTCAAGGAGAACATTTTCCTTCTCAAAAACACATGTAACTATTGACTTGTTGTCGGCATAACATGGTACCGAAACAGAAAGATGCGTCGGCAAAAGCATAGACTTCAAAAAAAAACACAAAACAAGTTGTGGAAATGACGAGAGCAGTGTAGAAGATGGGGGATTGACAGATGGTGACATGGGACTTCCAAGTCGTCTTGTTTGGGATGTTTTGGTCCTCCACCTTATCATAAATCATAAAGTCTATGGAGATTGAATGAAAGCACCTTATGCCAAGGCAGCGCAGAAAAACGAGATAAAACTGTAAACGACGTGTCGTTTCATCCAATGCAGTTTTCTTAATTTGGTCCTTTTTCTATGAAAATATTTATCTTCCTCGCAACCAATAGGAGACACCCTACGAAGCCAATCTTAATCACACGTGGCACAAAAAAATTCAAAATTTTCAGGCTATTTTGTCTGTACTTCGTTGCAGATTTGAAAGAATTTTATTTTCATTAAATAAATTTGAAGACGTTAAGTGATAATTATTAACATCATAATTAAATTTATATCTGAATTTATTTTTTAAAAAAATCAAAGAAAATAAAGAAATAATTACTATATTCAAGATAATAATGTGTTTACAAATTTCTGTCTCAATTCATCTTATTTCATTCGATCCGGGATGTAATATGGTTCCAAAGGATGAACATGATGTGTTTTAATTTCTATAAGAATAAATAAATAAATGTACACATTTATTTGTGCTATAACTATTAAGTAGACTTGAAAAGCATAGTATATGCCAATTCATACAATACATGCTATCAAAATATAACATCTTGTGTGCATGCATGCATGCATGCATGAACATGTTAAAATCTCTCTCTTTCTCTCTCTAAAAGTAGCAATCTTGTCAAACTTGTTTCCCATCGCATGACACCAATTAAGAATTCAAAGTTAGTTAACCGTTGATCAACTAAAAGATTTGATAAAAGTGAATATTATATTCCTAAACTCAACGAATAATCTTTCAATAATTGATAATAATAATTTGTGTTGGGAGAAGAAACAAATCATATGATATAATAAAGGTGAATTTAGAATATAGTAATTTATAGGGGGGGACACATATTATTTTTGACAAGAAGTTTACAAGCAAATTAAGAATTTTACGAACGTGTCTTCAATGGTCGAGCATAATCAAACTTAAGACAGACATGAGACTGCAACCCATCATCGACCTCTTCAGTGGCTTACGCATTATGCATCGTGGGAGACTAACGGTCTAAATTAAGGTTTTCATCATTGTTGACACAGATAAACTCTTGTGTGATTTATTTTCTTTATTTTTTTTACGTAAAAGGGAAATAAACGAGATTAATCAAGTTGGTTAAGCTCTAAATTGTATAATTGTTTAGGGTTTCAACACAAAAGTGTTTTTGAACGTGAAATTATATGATTATATATAATTTTGTATACCCTCCCATTTGTCACCACACACCACCCTTAAAATTGCAAGCCATGTGCACCTGCCAAAATTATCCTAATCATATTATAATTGCAAGTCCTCGATTACTTAAAAAACCCTAAAAAATAATAACATATTCGTAGAGTAAGGGTATTTATGCATGGATTCTTGTGTCGGGTTTTGAAAGATAATCATTTTTAAATTAAGTTTAATTATAATATCATTTATTAAATTAAGAGGATATAAATCAAATTTGGCCAATCTAAATAGAGAGAGAATGTGAGGGTAACATGGCTTCAAAGCTTATCTTTCATGAACAAAAATGACACCAATTTGCAGGAAATTTATTTGGAGACCATGTATTATGCTATTATAATGTAAGATTAAGGTGTAAAATAACAGAGCATTATTCATCTGAATAACGTTAAGTGTTGACTATAAATGATTAAAACCGTCAATCACATGCATAAACACATGATTATGTCAACATATAAGATTAAAATGTGTATTTAACATTGTTCTTTCAAATTTTTGTAAACATTAATGTAAATAATTAAATTTATATCATAGTATTTCTTTGAAATTCGTCGTAACTTAGTATTATATCTCATCATGTGACTGTTAATACTTCAAGTTCTTTCCCCAAGCACATGAAAAACATATCTATTGGGTGGGTAACAATCAAGTTTATGATTACAAAATAGGGTAAATATCAAAAATTAATATTGACAACTACATTATATTCATCACGAAAATCTTTTAAAATTGAGTAGATTTTTGAGATTATTGGAAATTTATTAATGAATCATTAATTATAAGTTAAGGATCTAACTTAGTTGTCATTATTGAGAGCTTAAACCTTTTTGTAAGTACGCAAGTGTGGTTGAGGAGTTGAAAAGGGTATGGGGATGGAATGGAGACGTGCATGAATCTTCTTGAAGATTTAAAACATCCCACGTCGACATATGCATCTTCAAACCATCTTCACCTTCTTAAAAGCAGCAATCTGCAGAACGGGATCATACTCTCTCTCTCTCTCTCTCTCTCTCTCTCTCTCTCTCTCCCTCTGTCTCTCTCTTCCCAAAACCTAGTGAGGGTTTACTTGCAGAGAAAAACAGACGGAAAAAACAGCCAACTGCCCAAGAAAGTATTGCAGAAGTAGCCGAACATGGTATGCTGTTCATTTGCTTAGTGTAATATTGATGTACATAACGTAGAGAGAGAGAGAGATGGGGAAAGAAGACACATTGCTGGAGATACACTACACGTAACGTTCTAAAGTTGATTTGATTAATTAAACTGAGGAAACATCTTTAAACCCTTCCTCACTCACATGTTCACACTAGGTCAATCTCCTCTCTCTCTCTCTCTCTCTAGAAGTTGGGAGATTAAATTAACTTTTGGGTGTGAATTTAGAGGGCGAGTACAGTTAACCCATGAAGAGGTCGGCACATAGTATGAAGAGAAAGTGAATTTTAAAATTAAAAATGTATTAAAAGAAGAGAAACATGCTAAGACTTTAGTGTGCAAATGCAGTGCTTCTAACTGTATTACCCACCTTATCAACAATTCAAATATTAATTTGAAATTATGACGTCATTATTCTAATTTCAATTAATTTATATTTATAAACCTTCTCCCTCCACCCTTCTCCCTCCATTAATGCTCTTTTATTATTGACTAAATACACGTTCTCCATAACGTTCATGTTGTTTGACTAAATTAGTAGATGTATCAAGATATCCCAAATCTCTACTGCTTCAATACTACTTATTTATCGGTATTTATATCATCAAAATTCAATTAGAAAAAAAAAACGAAGCATTTGTTGTTGTAACGTCACAATTTTGGAAAAAAAGAAAAGGAAAAATGACAAATCAACCATCGTACACTTGTGATCAATAACAAGTCAACCACTAAACTATTTTTGTTAACAAATTAACCACTAAACTATAAAAAATATCTCCGTAAACATTGTTGTCACGTTTGCCTTTAAACGTATTGACTTCGGTTTGCGGCGGATAGTCTATTGTTCCGTTGCGGATAGTTATTTTTAAAAATAACATTATTATATTGATAGTCTGTCGTGGATTGGGACACGGTCCGCGGCAGATTGACTATGTTCTGCGAGAGATTGACTGCGATCTGCTGTGGATCGTCTGCGATTTGCCGCGTCTGCAATCTTGTGCTTTGTTTGCCTTGTATAAATTCATGCTACAATCCTCGCGATTTTCTCAGTGATTTTGTCAGCGATTTGTGAACCCTAGAGATTTCTGAGAGCTGAATTGTACAGCATTTTGGCAAAGTTAAAGCAGTTTTTGAACACCAAATGACATCTTGGAGTGTCGAGGAATTTGTTATTAACCGCCAAGTTGAAGTGGGGTCCACGTCGACAGTTTTAACAAATGAGGTACGTGCAATTGGAGACATAGCTGCTATAGCCGTCTCGGCTACTCTAGACAAGGAGGAGCTCTGCTCATTATGCGAATCTAGTAGTGATGAAAACATGGACATGGCCAAGAGTAAGCCTAGACGCCCACCACAAGCATAATACACGTTTGCTGCTATGGATCTTGGCAAGAAGTATAGTTCCCTGAATAAAATTAGAGAAGAAATTGTCGATCATTCGTTGAAGAATGGGTACGGGATAAAATTCACCTACAGTGACGCTCATCAGTTGAAGGCTGCCTGCCAGAAAGGATGCATATGGCAGATGCGCGCCTAAAAAATGTAAGATGAAATGACGTTTCAAATAAAGTACTATAACGACGTTCACACTTGCTTGAGAAAGATGGAAGCTGTCATGCCTCTACCAAATGAGTGGCAGCACATTACTTGGACAGATTTAAAAGTTAGGCTGACTGAGACCTTTCTTTCATAATTGAGACAGTCAGGAAAGACTTTAATGTCAACATCACACTCAGCCTTGCTAGAAGGGCAAGAAATGCAGCAAAAAAAAAATAACGAAGGGGATGACAAAGAGCAATACAAGCTCACATGATCCCATACCGAGGAGATTCAGAGGTCTAATCCTAGATCTTCACTGTGAGTTCACCTAGAGATAAGTGCATTTAAAAGGATGTATATGTGTTTGGTTGCATATAAGTTGAAGTTGTTGAACTGTGGTAGACCGGTTATTTGTTTGGATGGTTGCCACTTGAAGGGAGCGACTCCGGGCCACCTGCTCACTGCTATCAGCATCGACGAGAATGATGGAATGTATATGATTGTTGTAGCAGTGGTTGAAACAGAAAATAGAGATTCTTAGAGCTGATTTTTAGAATTGTTGCTCGACGATCTAAACACCTCGTCTGGTAAAGGGTGGACAATCATTTCTGACCGACACCTGTATGCCAATTTTCATAAACAATTTAAAGGGATGTTGTTCAAGAATGCAATGTGAGCCGCTTCTAGAGCCACAAAAAAGAGACATTTTGAGAGAGAGATGGCGAAGCTATTTTTGCTTGACCCGCCAACCCACAACTATCTACGAGGAATATATGCGAAATGTTGGGCCAAACATGCCTTTTGCTCCATCCTAAAGTGCGACAAAAGTCTCAACAACTTGGGTGAGTCCTTCAACGCCAGCATCTTACTAGCCCGAGAAAAACTGATTCTCAGTATATTCGAGATCATACGAAAGGGCATCATACGAAGGATCGTTAAAAAAAATGAAAAGATGGCGTGCTCGATGGACCTTTTGTGTCCGCAGGTCAAAAATCGGCTTACCAGACTACAACTTACAGGTCGCAATTGGAGTCCCCAGTTATCAGGTGCTACCCAATTTGAGGTCAGCAACAGTAGCAAACAGTACCATGTCGATTTGGACAGACATACTTGTAACTATTAACGGTGGGAGTTGACTAATATCTCGTGTATCCATGTAGTCTTGTGAATGCAATTGATGGGGAGATCTCCTAAAAACTTTGTGCATGAGTGCTACCACTGAGAAACATACATTGCGATGTACTCCCACTTTGTCTGCTCTATCAGCGGACAAATAATGTGGCCTTCAGAGACGCATATTGATCCAATTACACCACCCCCATTTAAGAGATGTCTTGGAAGGCCGCAAAAATAAAGAATACGGGATGTGGACGAGGCCCCAAGTCGAACAGTGCTGCCCAGGAGACATATGAACATGACGTTTGGCCAGTGCGGGGGTGTGGGTCACAATTCCCGCACGTGCGAAGGTGGAGACCCAGATTCCAGTGCATGTGGAGGTCGCGGGCCTAAAGGCAGAGGCAACAGAGGAAGGTCGGAGGTCACATTTATGGGTTTTATACGTTTTCATGTGTTACATTTTAAACTATGCTAATTTTATTTACAATGTGTTATGCAGGAGTATAATGTGCAAGGTCCACAAACAGAAACAAACATGAATGTGGACCTTAACCTTCTTGATTAGAGAAGACAATGCACAATCAAAGTGACAATTAACTATGCGTCAAAACTAGATATTCATCATCTACAATAGGCTACCTCGAATAAACTATTGTAGATGATGGATATCTAGTTTCAACGTATAGTTAATTGTCATTTTGATTGTGTGTTGTTTTCTCTAATCAAGGAAGGTTAAGGTCCACATTCGTGTTTGTTTCTGTTTGTTGTCTTCATCAACAATTGTAATGTAAAGGCGTGCCGAAAGGCCAGGGAAACAAAGAATATGAGGTGGATATTTTGGTTTGCGTCTGTAATGCACATATGCACGATATAGTTATAGTTGATGATGGAATTTTCAATCTGTAAACAAAATTTTGAATAAGTACTTCATTTTGAATCTATGAACGAAATTTTAAATATGTACTTTTTGATCGACCACGCTGACGTTCCATCGCAAAAAGTTGACTTTTCGCAGTGGAACGTCATATATTCCGCAGCAGACCGACGTGTTTCCACAGCAGAATATCAATTTTTCGTGGTGGACAGACATAATTTCCCTACCTTGTATATTTCGGTGTTATGCACAGGTTGCTTAAATTATTGCAATGAACATGTGAGTTATTTGTTGATGATATATGAAATGGTTTGAGTCAATTTCTCTTTCAAAAAATTGAAAATTTTGCAAGAGTTTCCCTAGTCTATCCCCCTTGTGGTATTATCAAAAACCATATATTATCCAAATCAAATATCTTCCAAATAGATATTATCCAAGTAAACAAAACAAAACATAAATATCAACATAATTTTTTACAACCATATCGTGCATATATGCATTACAGAGGCAATTTATCAATTCAATTACAACCATATCGTGCATATGTGTATTACAGACGCAAACCAAATTATCAATTCTGTTACAAGCATATAATGTACATGTGCACTAAGAATCGGTGTGATTTAACCACATCAAGCATTTGTATTGTTTCCTGAGGAACATCCAACTGTCTGCCTCGAATAAAATGTTGTAGATGATGTATATCTAGTTTCGACGTACAGTTCATCTATTGATTTTTTCACGTTTGCTCACTCAATCCCATTATCTGATGTTCCTTATATATAGGTGTTGGATGCAAAACCGATGCTCCGATTGCCACCCATTTTGCAGAGGCATGATAGTTTTCCATCTTTCTCGTGCAAGTGTGAATGTCGCTATAGGACTTTATTTGAAACGTTATTGCACCTTGCATTTTCGAGGTGTGCATATTCCACGTGCATCCTTCCTGTCAGGAAGTCCTCAACTGATGTATGCGAGCGTTTTCTTGTGCCTGTGCCATAATATATAAGACTCGATGGTGCGGTCCGGCTAGTTGACCGCGAACCACGATATCCTCGGCAATGCTTGGTACAATATTGGAGTAAAGCTCAACGATAATGTTCTGAGGGTTAAGTACTACTGTTTTCCTGTTGAGCAAGAAGAAGTTTTCGATGTTCATAAATTTGGGAGCTATAAAGAGGTGAAAGAGTTGGAGGCTAGGTTTCGGCGATTGTCGGTATAGTTACAAGACTCCAAGTGCTCGGAGTTCCTTTCTACGACAAATGCATTCTTGTAACTGTACCGACAATGGCTGAAACCTAGTATCAAACTCTTTCACCTTTTTTTAGCTCCCAAATTTACGAACATCGGCAATTTCATCTTGCTCGACAGGAAAACTGTAGGACTTAACCCTCAAAACACCGCTGTTGAGCTCTACTCCAACATTGTACCAAACGTGGCGGAGTATTTCATGGTGAATTTGTCAGAGCACATATTCGAGTCTCATATACTAGG
Organism: Begonia loranthoides; assembly: GCA_022433065.1. Taxonomy (NCBI): domain Eukaryota; kingdom Viridiplantae; phylum Streptophyta; class Magnoliopsida; order Cucurbitales; family Begoniaceae; genus Begonia; species Begonia loranthoides. The sequence goes on from CM039474.1 coordinate 30,406,849, forward strand.
GCATAAGAACGTAGAACGACGCATGACAATCCACCGCGGATCGTAGTCAATTCGCCGCTGATCGTGTCTTGATCCGTGGCGGACCATCAATATAATAACGTTATTTTTAAAAATAACGATCTGCGGCGGAACAGTAGGCAATCCGCCACAGACCCAAGTCAATGTGTTTAATGGCAAACGTGACAGCAACGTTTGTAAGGGTCTTTTCTCATAGTTCAGTAGTTAATTTGTTAGTAAAAATAGTTTAGTGGTTGACTTGTCATTGATCATAAAGTACGATAGTTGATTTGTCATTTTCCCAAAGGAAAAAGAAAAAGTAAAAGATTGTAACTAATACATTGCAAGCATGTGCTAAAATAGTGTCATTTTGTACCCTTAATAAAATAGTTGGTGGATATCATCAATATTGACATTAGATTAGATGAGTAATTATAATTTTTTTTAGTAAAATATATTTCGATCTTCGTAATAGTTGCAATTTGTTTTCATTAGTCTTCGTAATTTTGATTTCATTTTTAAACAACACTTCCGCTACTAAAATTAATAAAATATGCTATGAAATCTTACTTTAATCGAATCATCATATGTACATATTATAAAAGACATCATAGTTGGTTCTTTGGAACCCAATCCCGTGGTTAACTAGCCGAAGGATTGAGAGCAAAGAAAGAAAAAATTGTCGATTAAAGAGTCAACTATGATGTTTTTATTGACGTGTACGAGTTTTTTGTTAAAATATTGAAAAGGGAAGATGACTTAAAAACAAAATCGAAATTTAAAAAGCTTATTGAGAAAATTAAAACTATGGAAGGAACAAAAACATTTCAAGCATATGACTTGTAAAATTTCTTAATTAAATTAAAAAAAAATTACGCATATGAACATCATAAAAACGTTATATCGAAGTGGTATGTACGATGAGCAACATAAAAAAAAAAAACAATATTCTCTATATTAATCATTTGATAATGTTGAATTTTCTTTTTTTTTTTTTTGCAAATTTAGATTATTTTTTAAGGTCGTAAAATCCAAATATATAGAATGTTCAAGATTTAACAATAATTATCCACATGGTTTATGTATAATTTGATAGAAACGTCCAATGATTAAGTTATATGACCAATTGTTATTTATAAATGTTCATGTTGTAGTAACGCACAATTAGGATCCTCTCTAATAATTCGTCGTGACATAATTTTTATATTTTAGATTATGTTTGCAATAATGATATATTTATATTCCAATATATTTAGAGAGAGAGAGAGAGAGAGAGAGAGAGGTGGTTTGACCATATTTTCAAAGTTCAACGCAACAAAAACAAATGCCATTCAAAAGACCTAAAAGCGAATATAGTCTGAAGAGCTGGTGGGAAATAAAAATTTGTGATTAATATTAAAATATTATTGGAAATATTTTTATATATAAATAAGATAATTTTCAAAGAAAAAATAGTCTCTTTCAATAAAATTGATATCAAAACAAAGCATCAAACTTCTTGGTCGTTATTACACTTGTATACATATGTTCATGTAATATAATATAATATAAATTATTAAAAAGAAAAATAAAAATAAAATCACAAAACTCTCTATCAAACATTTAACTAATGCTTGAGGATAGAGTACATCCACTTACAATGTATCAGATTTGTGGAATCTTTCAGTACTCTTAGTCTAATATTGTTTGATTTAAGCCGAAACTCACACAATTTTATACTTGATGTTAGCTCAAACCAACGTGAGTTTCGGCTCAAATTATTCACTGTTCACTTTCCCAAATTATATGAGATTGTGCACCCCCACTGATATGAGTTGGACTATTAAAATCAACATAATTTTGAATCGTTTTTGCCTTTATAAGATGAACTGCCACAAAATTTATATAGATAGAGGATAGCCAGTTAATTATCTCAATGGGTTTTGCCTTTTTCAACTTTTCATTACGCGTGACACCAACTCACTAGAAAAAAAAAATTATGGTTTAATTAATTTTATTATTCAATGTTTAATTTGGTAAAATATTAAGTAAAGGTGATTGATCATTCTTGCATAAAAAGCTAGCTTCCCAGCAGCTACTCCGCCGATCTGAAAAGATTTTGCTTTATTTTATTTAAAATTGGTGAGACCTAGAGCTAGTATCTTTGCTCTACAATAAAGTGGTCTTAAAAAATAATAATTATTGATTATAAAAAGTTTCCTTTTTTATGCATAAAATTTTAAATATCTCCCAAGCTGGCTTCGGAGCTTTGCAAGAATGGTAACGTCTACTTGCTAAAATTATATAAATAATTTGCATGTGTTGTTATTTTTTTAAATAATTTTATATCTTCATTTTTATCGTACACTCTAAAATGTGTCATGTACGTGTTATTTATTCGTTGAGTAACTAATTTATTATTTATTATTAAACTTATTGATTCTCCATAATTTAGTAATATGAGGGTTTTGAGCTTTTAAGGATAATGAAGTTTGAGTGTAAGATTATATTATAAAATTTCATGTCGTGACATTGTAAAATTAGAATGTGTAATGTGTCAACTCGACTTGTGAAGACAAGAACGACTCAAGATTCTGTTGATTGTGATGGCTCAACAACATACCAGTGGGAGTGTATAATCTCACATTGTTTGGAAGGGTGAAAAGTGAATGATTTATAAATAAAATTCTTCTTCTTACTTAATACAAAGCGTTTTAGGCTAACCCCAAAAATAAAATTAAGTGGGACTTGACTCAAAGTGGACAATATTTTACTAGAAACTTTGGGGACTCCCCACGTAACATGTAAAGTTTGTCTTACATTTAAATTTTAAATGAAAAAACGGAAAATAATTGCCAAGAATGTGAATTTTCAAAACTATATGGTATAATTTTAGGATATAATATTGTTTTAACAATTGAAATAAATGTTATTTATATAAAAATCTTAGAAAAAATGAGGTAGAAAGACAACACTCATGTATTCTAATATCTATAGATAGATCATATGGAGTTTTTTATGCATCAGAGAGAGAGAGAGAGAGCATGTATACTAATCTCTATAGATAGATCATATGGAGTTTTTTATGTATCAGAGAGAGAGAGAGAGAGAGAGAGAGAGAGAGAGAGAGAGAGAGAGAGAGAGAGAGAGAGAGAGAGAGAGAGAGAGAGAGAGGTTGGGACTTGGGATGATGAAAGTACTCATTCCAATGAAAAATGAAAACCCTAGAAAACCTTTAGATGGATATAAGTATTCATCAAAAGGAGAGACTCTCATGAGGTTGATGCTTTAAAGCACATGCTTCCATCTTCTACTCTCCATTTTCAGGTGCACTTAAACAAAACTTGGTGGGTCACCCAATCATTTTTCCAACTCAAAATCTACATATTAATACTCACAACCTTTGTACTTTCCCTCATTTCTCTATCCCTACCTCTATCTCATTATCATTCTTAATCTTCGTCTTCCAAAAATAAAGCTCGAAACCTCCCCCTTTTCTCAATTCTGGAGACTCGATAAATTTTCGAAAGTTTATTGTTGTCCTTTTGTGTTGAGTTTGTTAAAGAAAACATACGACGAATATTATTACTAACGACGACTTAATTGTTAAAACCTCAACATATATTCTTCACTTTCTTCCAATACAAACCAACTTAACGAAGAAAATAACAAATAACAAATAATCTAGAATATCATTGCTAGAAATTATAATCGAAGAGTCAGTTACGAATATCTTAAACATCCTACATGCAGATGTTTATCTCCCAATTAGTTTATTTTTTTCTTTATAATATTTCCGCTCACCTTATTCTTGAATGGATTATGCTTATATATATATATATATATGGTCTATGCAAATTTTCTATGTAACATATATATGTGTGTGTTGGCACTATCACTAACTAAACACATATTCCCTAATACAAATTAAAATCATTCTCCACCTTTTCGCGCCTTCATCATTACATGATATTTTTTTTTGAGCTTTTTCTTTTTAATAAATTATACTACTTTACACGTGTCTAATTGTTGATCATTTAATCAAAAAAGAATTTCTCTTTTTTTTAATTATTTTATTAATTAATAAGCCTTGATATCCCTAGCCAATCAATACCAACTCTTATCATATTATTATAGTCATGTATTACCTCACTTAATTCATAAATGTATTTAGTTCTAGTAACATCAACGGTCACAAATGATTTATAACAATAATTTTTGAATAATATCTAGTATTTATTCATAATGTAAGTGAATTTGATATAATTTATTATTTATTCGTTATTAATGATAGATGTACGTTTTTACACAATAATGTGTTCGCGTATTAATAAAATATTATAGCAAACATCATAAATTACTTAATGTAACGTCTTCAATCCTCCAATAAAATACTGTCTACTTTTGACAGAAATCTGTATGATTTTTTTCTTAGGGTTAGCCTAAAACGCATTGTACTAGGATAGGAGGAAAGCTCTACTTATAAACCATGTATTTTTCATTCTCTCAAGCGATACAAGATTGTACATCCACACTACTATGAGGTAGACCCACACATGGTTTCACAGGGCGAATTGTCACACTTAATGCCTAAAAAATAATTGGTTGATTACGTAATAAATGGATATGAATTATTTAAAATGTGCATCATATTGTAATGGTAATTCATGCAGAAATTAGAATTAACTCGGATTTAATTATTGAAGTGAGAGAAGGAATGAAGTGGGGCCGACACGTGGCCGAGGGAGGAACGGGGTTGGCGGGATGGGCTCCGTGGGCCTAAACGCCTTTACAACTTACAATCCCAACGCCCTTTGGGACATTTTCCTGTGGGGCCCGGGTCTTGGAAGCTGGTACGTGGGGCCCACCGCCTGCTTTCCTCGGTTCTCTCCACGTGGGTTTTTATCCTAGTCGGCACTGTCACTGTCCCACGTAGGCGCCAACACGGAATTGTAAGTGGTTTTTTTTTTTTTTTTTTTTTTTGTTTTTGAAATTTTAGTGGGCTGCGTGTGGGGCCGATAGAATCAGATGAGGATGACATTGCACCCTGATTTCCCTCCTTTCCAAGTTTGGATTAATTCTATGTGATCACTCTTATTTTATAATTTTAAGGATCATTTATGCATTTTTATTTGTTATAGAGTAAAATGCAATATAACCATTGTACTTTGAAGTCGGTGACAAGTGACGCACTAACAATTTTTTTGAAAAAAAAGGATTTTGATCTTTGAGGCATCAATAAAATGGTTAATCGTAAAAGTTTTAACTCGTCATAGTTACTTGACTTACTCAATTTAACTTATATGCTCACAGTCTACTAGATTTTAAATAGAGATTTCAATTGAACTGTCTTCTAGTTGTCGAAATTAAGTATGCCCTGAATGTCGAGTGAATCAAAGTAACCACTGTAAGTTAAAATGACAATTATAAGCAAAAAACGTGAGACATTTGACAAATTTATTACAGTGTCATTACTAATTTGTTTGCTAATAACTCAAAGTACAAGGACAGTTCTACTTAAGAGTGGGCAGAACTGGATCAAAGCTGTGGTTTGAACTGGAACCAGCGGTTCAATTTGAGGAACCATGACCGCTTTTAAAAGTGAAATAACCACAGTAGTTGATGGATCGATTCACAACTTTCGGTGTCAAAAATTGTGGAAATCAAATCAATTGATGGGTCAAAAAACAACCCAATTCTAGCTCAAACTCAATAAATATGAGAATTGTTACTTCATGGTTCGATTTTGCTAGGAAACTCGACAAAAATGAACCATGTCCACCCTCAATGGTATTTTAAAAAAATTATTTAAGATGTCCGTTGTTCATAGTTTCCAATTACATGGATTATATTGTAATATACCCCAGAAGTTATGTTTAACATATTATAATTATTTTATCAATTAATGATAAAACAAAGATGATGTATTAGACTGTAAAATTATATGATAACATGACATTATGATGTAAAATTAATTTCCCACAAAAGTAATTTCTTTTTTTAATGGAGATGGATTTATTGCAAAATCATAGACTAAGTAAGAACACAATAAACTAGTTTGACTTGCAATGATCAGAACACAATAAACATGTTTACACTTATAATGATCTACTATGTTCTGTCGGGATAACGTCCCTAAACTAACTAGCTTCTGGTCTAGCAAAACTAAATGAAATAACTTGCATGTGGGAACGGTTTGGTTTGAAACAAGACTTTGTTTTTCGCTAGATTTTTGGACTCTAGGTTGGTTTGGTTGTGGCTATTCTTAAAAGATTACAAACCCTTCTTAATATTACTTCATGCTTTAGTTTTTTGACAAAAAGTGTATTTAAGTTAGAAGTGACAAATGAGCTGATTGAGTCAGAAAACGTTCAGTGCACTGGGTTTGCAGAATTAAACGAGTGAGCCTCATAAACTTATATAAAAAAAAAAATTCAATCTGAGCCGACTCGAGAACTATGAGTTAGTTAAATGAGCCGGGCCGACTAATCGAGTCTAGCGAGTGTTAACAAGTCGAGCCTAACGAGCTGATAAATCATGATAATTTACATAGGGTTTCCTCTTATGATAATTTGCATTGTTTTAGTAAGTATTAAGTAGAATACAATGATTAATAATTTAAAAAAATCATTTACTAAAATATTTGAACTCTAAGATTTGAGAAAGACTCTCACCACTTAGCACATTGACTCTACTACCCCAAATTCTTCACATGCAACCTAATCTCCCTCTATTTAAGACCCTCCTCCCTCCTAACCAACCTCACTTCCTCCTCCACTTTCTTCTGCAAACAATCTTCTCTCCATATTCTCATACCTCCATTATCTTCCTTGTCTTTTGTTATCTACGACCTAGTCATATCTGATCATACCCTTTATAGCTAAGCATCTGCAGAGATGGAGAATTTGTTTGGTTTGGCTGACGGAGATGACTTCTTCTCTCGCCGCTGCGTTTGGGTGAACGGCCCTGTCATTGTCGGAGCCGGGCCTTCCGGGTTAGCCACGGCGGCTTGCCTGAAAGAGCAAGGGGTGCCGTTTGTCGTCCTTGAACGGGCAGACTGTATAGCCTCGCTGTGGCAGAAGCGAACTTACGATAGGCTGAAGCTTCATCTTCCTAAGCAATTTTGCCAGCTTCCTAAGCTTCCATTTCCCGATCATTTTCCTGAATACCCAACCAGAAGGCAGTTTATTGAGTACCTTAAATCCTACGCCAAGCATTTTGAGATTAACCCTCAATTCAACGAGTCTGTTCAGCTCGCTAGGTACGACGAGACCTGTGGATTGTGGCGGGTCAAGACCGTTTCCAAAAGTGGGTCGACCCGTAATGAGACGGAGTACATTTGCCGGTGGCTTGTGGCGGCAACCGGCGAGAATGCCGAGTGTGTGGTGCCGGAAATCGAAGGGATGAGTGAATTCACCGGCAATGCTCTGCATGTTTCTGATTATAAATCCGGCGAAACGTTCAGGGGAAAGAAAGTGCTGGTTGTCGGCTGTGGCAATTCCGGCATGGAAGTGTCGTTAGACCTCTGCAACCACGACGCTTCGCCTCTAATGGTGGTCCGAAGCTCGGTAAGCAGACAATGCTCAATCGGAAAGCTATAACATTTAAAAGAACAAATCTACAATTTTACACTTCCACCAAGTAACTCAGTAAATATAACTCGGAGAGTGAACAAATTTGCGTTATCTTCACGTTCGAATTCTAAAAGTTGGTTGCTCTGTTTTTTGTGCAGGTCCACGTTTTACCCAGAGAAATTTTGGGGAAGTCAATATTTGAATTGGCAATTTCGATGATGAAATGGATACCGCTATGGCTAGTTGACAAGATTTTGCTAGTCTTAGCGAGGTTGGTGCTTGGAAATGTGGAGAAATATGGGCTGAAAAGGCCATGTTTAGGTCCACTGGAGCTCAAGAACACGATGGGAAAAACACCAGTCTTAGACATCGGCGCACTGGAGAAAATCAGATCCGGCGATATCAAAGTTGTTCCGGAAGTAAAAAAATTCACAGCAAACAAAGTTGAGCTCGTCAATGGCGAAACGTTTGACGTTGAGTCAGTCGTTTTCGCAACTGGGTATCGCAGCAACGTCCCCAATTGGCTTCAGGTGAGAAATTGCTGACACACTCCCCTGAATTTTTCAGACCAAAATTTCACTTTTCTCAATGATTAATCTTCGTTAAATACCGTTTATGAACAGGAAAACGAATTCTTCTCCAAAAATGGGTATCCTAAATCGCCGTTCCCACAGGGATGGAAAGGAAAAGCCGGGATTTATGCAGTTGGGTTTACTAGGAGAGGCCTCTCTGGTGCTTCTGCAGACGCCATTAAAGTAGCTGAAGATATAAGCCAGGTCTGGAAAGAAGAAACGAAGCAGAAGAAAACAACTACAGCTTGTCATAGACGATGCATTTCTCAGCTTTAACCATCAAAATAATTCTACAAATCCAAATTCTAGGCTGAGTTTTTGTGGTAAAATCGTAGCGACACTGTAGAGTAGACAGAAAATTAAGAAAAAACAGATAGAACAGAGACTGCCCTCTCCCAGAAAATATATATTCTTCCTTTTTCTTTTTCTTTTTTTTTTTGCTTCAAAAAGCCCAAATTTTTACTTGTTTTTTTTGGGCATTTTGTAAAACAGAGGATGAGGAGGCGTTTTGATCATCGATATGTAATGTTTTGATACAGCTTTTGTATATAATTCAGTGTTTATGACTTAGTTTCATCTCTAAAACCCAGCTTTTCTGTAAATTGATTTTCACGTACTTAATAATATTTATCTAATAATCTCTGTTCCTTCATCGTGTTCTTGTTTAGTAATTAGAGTTTTTTTTAATTGTTTTTCAATCGTTCATAGCATATTTGAAAAGTTAGAAAAATAAAATAAAAATTTTAAATTGTACTTATTTTACAAAATAAATGTAGGAAAAATAACAAAACAATCACTTAATTATGGGAATAATGAAAAGCTAACTATTAAACAATTTTTGCTAATAAATAAAACACTCAATTATAATAAATAAACGACACAAACATTGTCATTAACATATTGAAAGAAACGTTAAAGACAAGAAAACTTTTCAAAATAGAAATTTTCAGTTAATCTATTCGAAAACAATTTTAGTATCAAAATAGAAGATTTTTAGTTAAATGTTTATTGAAAGATCAATATATTTTAAGCTATACATGTTTCTGTTTCACTAAAGAAACTCTACAGAAAATTGATTTTAGAAACATTAACCTGTTTGAAATCGATTTTGATATCAAAATAGAAGATTTTCGGTTAACTATTTGTTGAAAAATTAATGTACTCAAAACTAAACATATTTTCGATCCACTGAGAAAACTCGGCGGAAAATTCATTGTCTGCTACATTGAAGAACAACAAAGAATTCAGAAAATGTACCGGAAAGTGAGTCTCATTCCAAGGACTCACTTTCCGTAGCGTAAAGAAAACGTTCCACATCAGAACCAAAATGAATACTTTACGTTGCAGAATCTAGTTTTCCACTGCGAAAAGTAAGTTATTGACTTTTTCGCTACGAAAATAAATTGAAATTTTTAACGGAAAACTTGCCAGTGATGCTTGCTCTGTTTATTTTTCATAGTTGAGTGTTTTATTTTTTTGCGAAAATTATTTAGTAATTGACTTATCATGGATTTTATCGCGCAGTGGTTGTTTTGATAATTTTCAATAAAATATATATTTTCTATTTTGACTTTACATTGTCTAATTATTTTATTTTTAATATACCTTATTTCATTTAAATTATTTTGTTATTCTAATTTAATTTTTGAATAAGATTTAGTTTTTAGCAATTAAAATAATTATCATAATGCGTTTTAAAATAATTTGATACTAATTATTCTAATTATATAATTAAAAATGAAAATTTAAGAAATTACAACACCAAACTAGTAATTATTTTAAATTTAAAAAAATTAATCACGTCAACAGTTGTTAATTTAAAAAGGATTTAGAAATTCACGTCAACTTAATCATTTAATCAATCTAATTATTTCTACATTATTTTCTCATATTTATCGACATTTTCAATCATTCTTCAACCTCTCTCTCTCTCTCTCTCTCTCTCTCTCTCTCTCTCTCTCTACCTCTATCTCTCTATCGTTGGAGATGGACACACGTCACTATCCCATTAAATATTATTATCTAGAGTTTGACAAAATTACTAGAATAATAGAGTTTCATACTTCTCTGTTGATCTGCACATGCATGTGGTAAGACTACATTTATGCTTTACTTAACCTTGTTTTGAAACTTGGATACAATTCACTTATACTCATCTTATGGTTTGTGTAAGAGTTCATTACCTTGAACTTTTTTAGGTCAAGCCGATGAACCTACATTGCAAATCTCGGTTACATGAAAAAATCAGACCAAATTACGATAACAAATTTTGAAATTCAAACTTACATGTATTTATAGAGCAAACAAAACTTTAAAAAGATTCATAATCTTGGCTCATCTATCTAGCCAAATTCTAACACAGAGATCTATATATTAAAATGGATTTCTCAGCCTGATAAAAAAATTCTGGCCACTAAACTATAACAATTTTCACAGAAGCAGAATCCATAAAAAGAAATCCATGACACGAGATTCTCAATCTGACTCAAAAGAATTTAGATTATCGAATTTCAACAGTATGATTTGGTAAAATGAATGATCAAAGAAGACATCCAATATTTGTCTTTCTTTCTTATTTTCCCACCAATTGTCTTGTCACAAAACACTAGATTTATCTGCCTCAAGAGTGAGGGATGATTTATTTATAGTTTTGATAATTATTCTCCATAGCTTATTAAATCCAATTAATAATGTACTTATCAAATATGTTCATATGCTGAAAAAGAAATTGGACCCATATCTCTTAATGAACGATCTGTTAATCTCTCTTGAGTTTTCTAGAGTAATCTTAATTGTAAATTCTAATTTAAAACTTGTAAATTTATGCTATCATGAGTCATTCATTTGTAGAACAATTAAGATTATTAGAACAATCAATTCCTTGATGAACATAGCCAAGATAAGACACGAGATCAAGAGAGTTTAGGAGGCCAATGAAAGACAAACTGCACGATCATACATTGTTTTGAAAATATGAAATATAATAATTTATAATTAATATTTGAACTATAATTACTACAAAATTTTGAATTGTGCTAGTTTACTCTTAAAGGTGATATATCTAAAATGTATAAAAAAAAAGAAGAAGAAAAAAGGAACAAAATATACAGAAAGTAAAGGAGATGAGTAATGTTGGAGGCCAAGTTTGTCATTAGCTTTGGATATTTTAAAACAACCCACATTAGTCTCACTCCATTTGCATTCAAATTCTAAAACACCAGGCTTTAATCTCTCCTTGGCCCATCTCTTTTTTTCTCCTTTCCTTTAAACTTCAATTTTCACCCAAAAAAAAAATAATCCACACTAATATATTCTCGTAATATAATATTATTCATTTTGATTCAAATTTTGCATAGTTTTATTCTTGAGTTTATTCCAATACACATTATAATTAGTAAGAACGAAAACATTGCTTTTAAATCATGCATTATCCACCTTCCGAAGCGATATGAAATTGTAAACTCCAACTATTATAAGTGAAACCAATACTTGAGTTATTCTTGTTTTTACAGGGCTGGCGGCCATATATATATATTGAAAGTTTATTTTGTATAAAAAATAAATAAAGAATATATTTAAAAGTATTTAGATTTGGGAAATTCCCAATCAAAACCATTTATTTGGGAAAAAAACTTCCAAAGTAGCCAAAATAAATAAATAAATAAACGCAACGCTTGAGATTGCCTGGATTCTATTTTCCTTCAATCAGGGCCCATTTTTCTTTGTCTGAACACACATGTTTTGTATTTCTATCTTTAGACAAATAGATTATCCTTAGATTACACAAAACATTTTTTCTTAAAAATTCGATGAATAAATAATTATGGTTGTAGAAGTTAGTTTGATAAATCTAAAAAATAGTTTCCATCATATTAAAACCAATGAATTTAAGTAAGCAAAGTAATGCTTGATACAAAAAAAATTTCCCTAAAAAACCCAAACTAAGAAAATTCACGATAACTAAGTCTAGAAAGATTATTGGCCAGAACATGAAAATGTTAAACTTTAATCATGATCTAAAAATGTTTTCTAAACTTTATAAACAACTAGACCGTATGCGAAATTATTTACGTACCTTCTGCTATTGATACTCTAACTTTATGTTTCATTTTCATTTTCTTTTATTTTACGATTTAGGCTCTTCAACTCTTTGATCAATTTCTTCTTGATGATGTATATTTCTATAAATTGAAATTAGTTAGATTAATAGGATTGGAGACCCAAAACATAAGACACCAAATGACTCTTTCCATCAAAGAGTGTCTCTGATGTACGTGTCTCTTTAAAAGGCACAAGCGTAAGGTTGTGATAATTAAAATGATGGATTACTACTAATATGGACTATTAAACTTCATATGATTTTAACTTTATGAAATATAAAATTTTTAACATTCTCCCACTTGGTCCATATTCTCATCATTTTACTCACTAAGAAACAAAATACATGAATCTTAGTGATAGGTACTTTTAAAATCGAGTATTATCTTCCATGTATTACAATGGATTATATTTCTTAATCACCAACTCATGTAACTTAATGAATAAACTCTACGTTTATTCTAGGTCCAGACTTTATTGATATTTGAATAAACCCTATGTTTATTCTAAGTTCAAACTTTATTGATATTTCTCAAAATATATATGCGCATATAACAAAACAAACATGAGAAAACGTCACATAGTTTTATTAATATTGGTTCTTACAACAAAATTATATAAAAGAATCAAGTCTCATTATTTGTACAAGATCCTTAAATTTTGATGGTGGAATACCTTTTGTCAAAGGATCAGCTAACATCAACTCAACACTAATATGCTCGATGACCACTGATTTATTTTTAACACGTTCTCTTATGGCTAAGTACTTTATGTCGATAGGCTTACTTCAACTACCACTTTAATTATTCATAGCCATAAAAACAACAACTGAATTGTCACAATACAATCTTAATGACTTAGCAATTGAATCCACAATTCTAGCCTCAAAACATGAAACGAACTCGGCTTCCTTAGTGGAAGTAGCAGTTAGTGATTGTTTTGCACTCCTCTGTGACACAGGTCCACCAGTAAACAAAAAAATGTATCTGGAGTAGGGGTGTTCATGGTTCGGTTCGGTTTGGTTTCGAAGTGGAACCAAACTGAACCAGTTGGTTTCGGTTTTGGATTTCCAAAACCAAAACCGGTCATATGGGAAACTGGTACCGAACCGTAAATTCGGTTCTAGTTCCGGTTCGGAACCGGATTTAATTTTTTTAAAAATATTATAATAAAATTTTATAAAAATTAAAAATGCAAAATTTAACATTATCACAGGACCACATTCTGGTGCCACATTAAAAATTAAAAATGCAAAATTAAAAATGTATAAGCTGGTGCCACATTCTGGTATTTGACATTATCACGTGACCAAAAAATTGAAAGATAAATTAGTGTGACCATAATTGCAACTAAAGAAATGAATCAAAAGTAAAATTTAATTACCCGACCAATATTTGCAGTGATGCTCCTCCTTCGAGATTTTTCTGGAGCAATAGTTGAGAGAATTTGAACTACTTCACTCATAGATGGCCTATCATAAGGATCCAACAGTAGACACTATTTTGCTAAAGGGTTTGTATATGTGGAAGAGTATTTAAAATACAATGCACAAGGAAGGAGTCAGACATGTCAACCTCAAATGTCTTAAGCTAAGCTGCAATGTCCCTCATTTGTATTATGTGGTCACGCATGCCTCTCACTGATGTGAGCCTTAATGATGAAAACTTCATTATCAAGGTGCTGGCAAATGCCTTATATGAATTTTCATATTGTTGATCAATATATTTCAATAATGCATTGACATTTTTTTGCTTCAATAATGTCTTCACATTTTTATGCTCACCAATTGAACTTCGTATACAAGCAGAGATCTTGGTCATAATGTACATGATGTTGAGGTGATTAGATCGCTCCCAACACTTACGAAGAACAAATTCTTCCTTAGTGCTAATCAATATCCATAATTGGCTCATCTTATTGGCTCACCTTTCCTAATAGCATAATTAATGTCCATCAACCCTATTTTGAGAAGAATATTCTCCCTCCATGATTTGTAGTTTTCACAATTCAATTTAGGAATATCATATTTAAAATCAGAGAAATTACCAATATGTATAACTGTAAAAATAAATAAACATGTTTATCATCCAAAATATGTGACTAACAACATATATAATGTTTTACCAATATAAATCATGCTAAAAACAATTATGAATCAAGTGACATAAAACTTACCTATAGACTAAAATTTTAATTCAATAAGATTCATATAATTTTATAATAAAACTGTTGAATTATATTACTTTTCTTAATACCTGTGGGTAAATTAAGAAATATAATTCAATAATTAACTATATAAATATAATAGAAATTCTTGTGGGATAAAATCTATTATATTTATATAATTAATCACAATAAATAGCATAAATATGATCCTAAAAACTTTATATATAATTTTGGATAATTAGAAGTTGTGGCTATTCAATAATATGCCAACATTGTATGAACCATTCAACATTTGAATTAAGTCACAAAATTGCTCATATAAAAACCATATTATATGAACATGAATTAATCTTAAATATAAAATTATTTTATTAAACTTTGCATGTATAACACAACATAAAATATACATACAAAATTAAATAAACAATATTCATCAAATAAATTGACATAAATCAATTATAAAAATAATTGAGACGTTTATGTTATGTATAACATGATATACATTTTAATAATAATAATATACATAGTAACAAATGTAGTTCAATTGGTAGAAGAGGAACCTTAAATCTTAGAGATCTCAGGTTCAAATTTGAACTCTCCTTCAATCCTTACGAAGGACAACTTCGAATCCTAAGTTCTCCAAAGGAACTTTATTTTAGAAAAATGCCTACACAATAAACTACATGTAGTTTCAAACTGTGATACACGTAGTTTTCGGTCATCTTCTTCCTTGGGTTTGCCCTAACTAGTTCGAAAACTAACAAAACCTAACAAGAAATCCCACGATTTCTCTCATGTTTGAACATCATTTTAACATTTTCACTGCAGAATGTTATAAATCGAATTTCTGAATGATTTATAACCTTATTTTTAAACCAAACACATTAAAAACATAGCTTTGAAATTTGTTTAGAAAAAATCTCAAAACTTTGAATTTTAAAACATTAAGGCAGAGACATTTTTAATACTTTGATACCAATTGTTAGACTTTAATCACGATCTAAACATGCTTTCTAAACTTTATAAGCAATTAGACCGTATGCAAAATTATTTACGTATCTCTCACCATTGATGATCTAATTTTATGTTTGATTTTCATTTTCTTTTACTTCATTGTTTAAGTTCTTCCAACTCTCTTATCAATCTCTTCTTGATGGTGTATATTTCCGTAAATTGAAATTTGTTAGATTAAGAGGGTTGGAGACCTAAAGCATAAGATACCAAAGGACTCTTTCCATTAAAGAGTGTCTCCAATGTACATGTCTCTTTAAAAGGCACGAGCGTAAAGTTGTGATAATTAAAACAATAAGTTACCACTTTTATGGACCATTAAACTTTGTAGAATTTTAACTTTATAAAATATCAAATTTCTAATAGAAAAGACACTTTATTTCTTACATTATTACTTACATTTTTCAAACCATGTTATTTGATTCAATTGTCAAATTTATTTTGTATGAGCGTTTAACATCCTATATAATATAATAGTTAGTGTAAATGCTCGAACATTATCTAGCTCATCACAAAATGCAATCATTGTGTATATGCAAAAGTAGGAATGATAGATTGGTTGGCACTGGGAGAACACTTATTAAGATATGGATCACGGACAAGGTCAAGAACTAGGCGCCAACATTTTGTGCTATGGTAGAGGGTGGATGAGAGTTTTGAGTTTGAGAAATGTTTTTAGATGATTAGATATGATCTTCATTGGGTTATATGAGCTTACTATTATAGAACCATGCGACCTAAATTATCTGACTTTGCATAGTGTGTTTGCTAATTGGGCTCACATGATTTGACTTTGCTATTTAGGTCTTGTGAGGCGGGTGTCCCTCCTTAATAATGAAGGAACCCCTCATAAATTAAAATATTGAAAAAAGATCGAAGAAGAAGGCGTCACCTTCTTCTTTGAAGAATTTAAGGGATGTGTTTCCCTTCAAAGTTTGCCATTTTATGACAAACTCTCCATATAAATAGGGAGAGTCGCAATGTATTTTGCATCCAAAAATAGAAAGAAAGAATGAGAAGAGAAGAGGAGAGAAGAAAATAGAGAGAATTATTTTTTACGTAGAGAAAAGAAAGAGTGATGAAATAATAGGTGAGCTGCATTTGTGCACATTGTGAAATATAGGAGTTTTGATTTTCTCTTAGTGAATATTCTCTAGAATATTCAGTTTCTAGAAAAATATTGTAAATCCTATTTTGCATAGTGAGATCTTTCTGGATTTGGTTATTGTGGTTTTTCTCGATCTGGGTTTTCACATAAAATTCTCAGTGTTTATTTTCGCTATTGTTTCTCTTACTTCTTATTTGTTAAATTATAACATTGTGGGAAAAATATTAATGAAATTTTTGGATCACATCTGCCATTGTTTTTGTACTGGTTAGATGTGTAATTGTATTATGTAAGTAAGCTCTGTCTAAGGAGACTGAATTTTAAGTGAGACATTTTGTGACCCCTCAAGTCTTTTGTGAGAACTTACTTGGAAAAATAATTTTGTATAAAGAGATTGTCAAGAGTAGTCTTTCATGGAAATTATCTTGATTAGTATTATTCACGCTTATTTCTTAACCCTCTATATTATCTTTATTTTTTCACAACAAATGGTATAAGAGCCTCGTTATTATGGCGGAAAGAGTTGAAATAGAAAAATTCAGCGGAAATAATTTCTTATTGTGAAAATAAAAAATGAAGGCATTATTGCGGAAAGATAGTTGTGTTATGGTTATCGGCGATAGATCGATAATCATTGAAGATGAAAAATGGATAAAAGCAGATGCTGATGTTATCATCAATTTACATCTTGCTCTAGTAGATGAAAATTTTTCAAGTGTCTTAAAAATGACAACTGCCGAGCAAATGTGGGATATGTTGACAAAATTATATGAAGTAAAGTCGTTGCATAATAAAATTTTCTTGAAAAAAAATTATATATTGTTCAGATGTTAGAGTCAACATCAGTGACTGACTACATCAATACTTTCAACACATTATTTTCTCAACTTACAACATTGGAGCACAAAGTTGACGACAATGAACGAGCATGATTTTTACTTCAAAGTTTGGCTGATTTATATGATCAAAGGAAGACAGCATTGATGTTCAATGATATTGCAGTTGTGGTTCTTGAAGAAGAAAGCTGATGGAAGAACAAGGAACACTCTTACGTGGAGGCTTTATCAGTAATAAGAGGGAGATCAAAGGAATGTAGGACCCCTAGAGACAACATATCGGGAAGGTCAAAATCAAGAAGTAAAAATGAGTATCAAGCACTATTATTGTGGCAAAATGGGCCACATGAAAAAGAATTGCTAAAAGTTGAAAAAGGAATAAGACACAGAGAGTGCTAAAGTGAAAACAAAGAGTACGACTGCAACAGCCTCTGATGGTGAAAACGTAATTATATGTGAAGATATTGTCAACTTCATGACTCGTGAATCATGTTGGGTATGTGACTCTGGTGCATCTTATCATGTTACCTTAAAGATAGAATATTTTACATCTTAAACCAGTGGTGATTTCGGCATCGTTAAAATGAATAACAATCATGTTTCCAAAATAATTGGAAAATGAGACATCTGTATCCATACTAACACGGACTGTGAGTTGGAGCTTAAAGATATCAAACATGTTCTAGATATTAGACAAAATCCAATATCAATCGATGCTCTTGATAATTCCGGATATAAGAGCAAATTTGTTGGCGGTAAATGGAAGCTCAACAAAAGTTTACTAGCTATAGCTAAAGGAATCAAAAGATCTAGCATTTTTATCTGCAAACACTTACACTCCCTCAAGTTGACATTGTTTATTTTCTATCGTGGACGCGTTTCTATCCACGAATGCTTAACACTTTGAATTTTTCCTCCTAAACGACAACACTTACTTCCTTTTAACATGTTCCAGTAGACACATTCACTATCGCAAATACGTTCCTTAACGTAAAAAGATGTCGTTCTTTTTATGTTTACTTAACATTCTTCCGCATGTCATATTTCCTTTCTGCAGAAGAATCTTTTCTCAGATCTAACGGTCCTCTATCAATCCAACGATCACTCTCTCTTCAACACAGAATCTTTCTATCCCGCATGGAATCTTTCCCTATAAGCATCTTTTTAATCCGCCTTCAAATTTGACAGTCATAAACTCTTCCCTCCATTTAATCTTACAGCCTTTCTTTCATTTGCACTTTATTTTGTTCTGCCATCCTCGCACGTTACTTCATCTTTGATCTCAGTTGTTCCTTGGCTTTATCCAACGATTTTTATATCATCCGTTCATCCGTAATCATTTCCTTAGTTCAAAATGACATTGTTCTATTTGTGGATTCATCTTTCCATGGATCCATTTGCTCCTGTGGATACATTTTCGAGTCTCCTTCCTTTAATACAATGTTGTTCACCTTATTTTCACAATAACCTTTCCTTCCGCAAACACATTCCCCACAGTGATTCACCTATTCACGACGTCTTTTACTCCAATGCGAGGTTGCTTTTCTCTATCGTGGTGCAACATCTTATATTTCCATTATCCCCTCACCTCGACCATGCATACTCCCGCACTTAGTGAGGATTATATTTTAGGGAGAGAAAAGAAAGAGTGAGAGAAAAATAGATGATGTGGATTTGTGCACATTGTGAAATCTAAGAGTGTTGATTTTCTCTTAGTGAGTATTCTCTAGAATATTCAGTTTCTAGAAGAATATTGTAAATCTTATTTTTCACAGTGAGATCTTTCAGGATTTTGTTCCTATGGTTTTTCCCAATTTGGGTTTCCACGTAAAACTCTTGTGTCTATTTTCGCTATTATTTCTCTTACTTCTTGTTTGTTAAATTATAATAGTATGAAAAAATATTATGATATTTTGGATAACATCTACCATCATTTTTCGTACTGGTTAATTGTGTAATTGTACTGTATAATCAAGCTCTATCTAAGGAGATTGGATTTGAAGTTGGACCATTTGTGATCCATTCAGTTTTTCTTGAGAACTTACTTGGAAATGTAATTCTGTCTAAGGAGATTTTCAAGAGCAGTTTTTCTTAGGAATTATTCTAATCAGTACCATTCACGTTTATTTCTCAACTCTCCATCCATAATTGTTTTTCCTAACAAGCCTGAAAAGGTGTGACTAACTTTGGTTTATCTGTAACACTGACTTATTTTTCATCTTTCGTGACACGTGGCATTGTTTTATTCAATCATCAAATTTTAGTAGCTTTCAAATTAGTTGTACATGTAATCTGGTAATGTTGCTAGTTAGACATGGCAAGAAATTGATAGCGTTAAAATTTGAATTCTTACCTTATCATTTTACATTATTCTTGTCATTACAAGTTAATATATGTGGCAACCCATCCTATGAAGGTCAGGATGACCCATGTGAGTGTCTGACCTATATTAGTGGGGGTGCACAATCTCACATCGTTTGAGAGAGGAAAAAACATGATTTATAAATAGGATTCTTTTCCCTACCTAGTACAACGCGTTTTAAGTTAACCCCAAAAACAAAATCGTGCAAGCTTCGACACAAAGCAGATAATATTGTACTAGGAGGACTGAGGGACGTTACAAATGATATCAGAGCCAAATCACAACCGAAAGTGTGGCTGACGAAGACGTCGAGTTTCCAGGGGGGGGGGGGGGGGGAGCGGGGCAGATTGTGGCAGCTTACCTTGTAAAGGTTAGGATGAATCATGTGAGGATCTGACCTATATCAGTAAGGGTGCACAATCTCACATCGCTTGGGAGAGTAGAAAATGCATGGTTTATAAATAGAGTTCTCCTCCCTACCTAGTATAATGCATTTTGGTTTAACCCCAAGAACAAAACTATGAAGACTTTGACCCAAAGCAAACAATATTATACTATAAAGACTGAGGGATGTTACAATATCCGTCGTACTAAGTTATTAAGTATATATTGTGATGATTCAACCATAATTTTTATGGTTAAAAATCACAAAATTGATAGTCAAATTGAGCTTATCAACATTAAATACCTAGCTATGAAACATGTGAAATAAATTTATGATTGTAGATCATTTAGTTAAACGCATGTCATAATTGAAATTAAAAGATCATGAAGATAGAATAAGAATTGGTTCTTTTGTTTGATTTTGTGGTAAGAACAAATATTATTGAAAGTATTCTTATCATATGTTCCTTAATTGGTTTTGGTTTTCTTTGTGTACAAATTTATTTTGAGAAACAAGTTTTAGTTTTGGTAACGTAATAAACATAGAATTTATTCATTAGGAAATATTATTATATTAAGTGAACATTATTATGCACTATAATACATGAAAAATAATATTCATTTTTAGACAACTTATCACTATGATCAATATAAAATGTTTTTTTAGGATACATATCAACAATTTTTTTTGTAAAATGTCGAATTGACATATGGTGTAAAATTAACAAAACGACATATAGTTTATCACATAGACCATTAACATCAAGAACATGTAGTGTGACTAAATGGCATGACGTTTTTTGTCATTTATGTTTGCTCTCAAAAGGTACAAGAACTTCGAAAGATATATTTGATGGCAATATACCCTCTATAAACAAAGTAGTTTTGTTTTTGGTTTCCAAACTCAATTAATACTAAAAGTTTGCATTATGTGAAATTTTTTGAGAGTTTTGGAAGTGCAAGACGACTCTTTAAATTCCCCATTTGGATCTGTATTCATGATAGGCTTTATGCTTAGATTATACAATTAATAAGATTTTTGGCTCATCCTTTAAAAAAAGTAATATTTTGTAGATAATAAATATTTAAAAATGGGTAAATTATGGAGTTTAGATAACATATTATATTCCATTGTAAAAGCAACCAACGAAAAGGACAAAGAGTCATGATCTTTTCTATTGCAGGAGCACAAAGATTTGTGGCCCAGTCATGATCTTTTGCCTCAATTAAACTCACATTATTCACCTTTTGTAGTTCTTCGTAAGCTTAGAAAACAATACACAGAGAGAGAGAGAGAGAGAGAGAGAGAGAGAGAGAGAGAATTGGGTGATCACATTAGACATTGTTATCAATAAGCTTCATGTTATCATACCTTAGGTATTCTTATATCTTAACCTATTTCTTTCATAATTTTTACTATTTTTAAGCATTTGGTGTAAGACATTTTATTCTCCGCTCATAAAATTACTCCTACCAATAATTATTTGTTTTATTTATAATCATAATTGCAGGCATGGTCCATTATTTGGCCCCTAACTTTGGGCAGCTCCCAAAAGATAAACACTAGATTGCACTTGAAGCAAAGAGGCATGATTCCATGTAACGCTTGTAGTGTTAAAATATTTTCATTTCATTTTTTTTTTTTGAAATATCACAAATTATTAACAAATTCGTAGTATAAAAATATTTACATCGGAAGATTATAAGACGAAAAACCATTCAAAGTTAATGTACTAAAATCCAACGTAATTTTTTAAAATTAACTATAAAGAAAACTCATGAAAAATAAAAGTCTTTTTTATTTAGTAAATTTATTCTTTTTCTCTCTTTGAAATCCAAGGTCAATCTCGCTCTAGCAACGCACCATTTTTCTTATGAGTGTACTCCTTCAACTGCCAGATTAAATCTTTGTCTCATTTGGTTCATTAATAGTTTCATCCTTACCTATATCACAAAGTTCAACTAATGAGTTTAACTGTGGCACCCCGCCCTGTGAATGTTAGGAAAGACCCAGATGTGGATCCAACCCATATCAGTGGGGTGCACAATCTCACATTCCTAGGAAAAGTAGAAAATAGATGATTTGTAAGTAGGGTTCCTCCCCCTACTTAGTACAACCCATTTTTGGCTAACCCTAAGAACAAAATCGTGCGGGCTTCAGTCCAAAGCGAACAATATTGTAATGGGAGCACTAAGGAACGTTACAAATGGTATCAGAGAGAAATTCCAACCAGAAGTGTGGCCGAAGATGGCGTTGGGTCCCCAAGGAGGGGAGATTGTGGCAACTTGTCCTGTGAAGGCCAGGAAAGGCCCAGGTGTGGGTCAGACTCATATTAGTGGGGGTGCACAATCCCACATTGCTTAGAATAGTAGAAAATGCATGGTTTATAAGTAGGGTTCCTCTCCTTATTTAGTTCAAAGCGTTTTGGGCTAATTCCAAAATAAATCGTGCAGGCCTCAGCCCAAAGCAGACAATATTGTACTGGGAGCACTAGAAGATATTACACTAACGCTCAACAAGAGATGTGTAACACACACATATATATAATGCAGTTCATAAAGAAATTGTGTCATGCTCAATATTCAAACTTTCTTTATCTTTCACTTTACAGTCCGATCGTTGTGAGTCATCAGTCTAAGGGAGAGTGGCACCATTTGATCCACCTCATACATGACAACCAACTCAAACCCCGCTCATAATTATCCTCTACATTTATTAGGTTTCTTTCTTATCTTTCTTAAGTAAATGCATGAACGTGCATGTGGCATGGGCATAAAATAAATAGTAAACAAAACAGTAACGAAAAAGCAAATCCTTGTTGATAACCATCAATACAGAGGGATATAAATTAAGCAAAAAATATATCAGATCCTTGAATGCACTTATTCTTGTAAACTGACTCGTCATCATGAAACAACTAAAAGAATTGAACTTCAACATCACAAAAAACAATCCTCTAACAATAGACTACGCTAGACATAAACGAGCATCTATCATCATTGGCTCTTTAAACGTAAAATATGCATAGTAAGCAAGACAACAATTCCTCTGGTATTCTCAAAATCATAAACACTGTAAGCATATCATCAATCCTCAACATCAACAATGGCTAAATTACGAACTTCCTACCTTACCCTATATCCTGTGATGTAGACCGAAATGCCACAAAATCCAGAACATCTCTTACCTTTGATAATAAGTAGAATTCGTAACCCACTGTTCCAACCCGTGAATAAGCTTATATTCAACAGAAAACGGAGAAGAATTAGAACAAGGGTTGCATGAAGATAAAGCTGAACAAAAATCACTGTATGGTTTTTATCTTCTATCTTTACCCAAAACTCAAGCATTAAATACAAACTTACCTCCAGAAACTTGAAGAGGAGAATATCAAGAAGAGCACTAATCTTTTTCATCCGAGCGGGCATGGAGGAGGTAGAGTTTCCTTCACCAAAATGTTGTATAAATAGATGGCCGAATGTGGGGTTTAGCAAGATAGAAATCTCGTGAAAACCGTGATTTAAATGTGTTCGGGTAGTCTCGAAAGGCAAAATCTAGTTTGCATGAACTCTGGATAAATCTTAAAATTTTGTTTCATCGAGCCGTGGACACCTACGCTATTGCAAGGGTGTTCACTTTGACTAAATCGACAAATGGCAGCAAGCCACAATAGCATAAATCTTTGCGTCCTCTGTCGCCAACGCTACTGCAGACGCCAATCCTTCCGCAAAAGCCTATGTTGCAGTGAAATCCCAATGTTTTCGCCAAAACTTGTTTCCAAACGATATCATTCTATTCGTTTAATTTCTTTGTCGTGGACATGAACGCTACTGCGAAAACACGTTCCAATCCAACATGACGTTTTTTAACTTAAAACTCACTCTACCACACAACATCTTTTCCTCCCGCCTTATGATCCAACTGTCTATGCTTCGCCTGCTTAATCTCTTTTGACCCAACAGTCAACAACTATCCCAAAAGGAATCTTTTCTTTCTATAGGCGCATATATTTCAAGATCCAACGCTCTGTGTTCCTCCCTTAAATCCAATCTAATGGCTCCACTTTCATCCGAAATCCCCTGGTTCCCAACACTTCTGCAAAAGTATCCACACAAATCCGATTATATCACAGCTATCCAACGATTAAAGACTCACACACCTTTCCACTTACAACAAGAAAGTCTTCTCTAACAGCAACGTTTTTCTCCAAAAATAATGTTGTGGCTAAGTTTCCCTCCTTAGCAAAAAAATCTGATTATCATCTATTAATTTACTTTATTATAATTATTTATTTACTTTATATCTTAAGATATAATTTTAAAATTTACTCTATATAAAATTTACTAAATTTCGACAAATAAATAAATAAATAAATAATATATATTATTTATTTATTTTTTTTTTCATTAAATATTGACGTTGTAATACACCGTTAAAATTAAAATATGAAAAAATTGTGTTGTATTTGAAGATCCAATTATTTTGAAAGAGGAAGAAGAAGACATGATCTTTGGGGGAGGAGACGGAGAGAGTTTTGAATGAATTACCAAATAAATCAAATAAATAGCCAAAATCTAAAAAAAAAAAATTCAATATTTAGAAGGAAAACTCCTCAATGCGAAGGATAAAAAAGCACAAAGTTTTCAAGATGAAAGACACATTTAATTGGGTGGGCATTGGAAATTAAGAACTCCAATAAATATAGTAAGCAACTTGACCAATGTATTTACTTTGGAATTTAATTTTCAATACAAGACACTTCAAATATTATTCATATTAAATATGTTTTTGTTATACATTTTAAAAATACATTGATTTGAACATGATGATACACTTTCACCTCCACATCTTTATAATATTTGTCAAAACATAAAAACCTAATTCAACCTTCCTCCTTAAATTAAGAGTTGCATACTTTGATTTTAATAATATTAAGAGTTATTTCTATTTTGGCATTTCTAATTTCTGCAGTTTTAACCTCGATTGTCAAAGAGCGACTTTCTAATTATGAATTGGGAATAGATGCAATGGGCAATGCTTGGTTACAATTTTGAATATGTTATTGTATATTTGCTCTAGTTTTTGTTGCTTGTGTCATTGACTAAAACTAAATTTTGTAACGTATTAGGGCAAAGCCTTTTCTCGTTTGAACCTCGCCCTTAACTTCTTAAGTTTAAGCTTATGTCATCCTAAGGTGATGTTAAATGGAAGGGTGTTATCAACGCCCACGAATGATAAATCGTATATCGAACCGCTGAAATATAAAATTGAAATGAAGCAATATTATGGAAATTAATTAGCATTTCTTCGACTATAAATAAAGGGGTCGACCTTTGCTCGAAATGCCCAAGAATTGAGACAATTATTTTTTTCTCTTCGACTATTTATTTTTTAAAGTTTTTAAGTTTTATAGTTTTGTACTTGAAAAACTCTAGTGAATATTCTCGTAAAAACATATGTGATCCTCCGTTATTACATGACTAGATAACACCTTAATGAAATAAATATCGAAATAGTCCATATAAGCCAAATAATAACTTCACGTACAATAAATTTACAACTCCAAATCAACGTGAGTTCAAATTTTCGGACCGATTAAAAATAATTTCAAGCACCTTTCGAATCCTTAAATCAATCATTTTGGTCGTCAAAATTTAATCATATACGAGAAAATAAAAATGAAAAAGAAAAAAACAAAGGCTAAATATTTTATTAGCAAAGCAATTGGAGAATGGAAAGTCTTTAAAAAGG
The DNA here is from genome assembly GCA_022433065.1 of Begonia loranthoides. Lineage (NCBI taxonomy): Eukaryota > Viridiplantae > Streptophyta > Magnoliopsida > Cucurbitales > Begoniaceae > Begonia > Begonia loranthoides. Next base: position 30,432,688 of record CM039474.1, read on the forward strand.
CCAGAAAGACAAAAGACAAAGACAAAAAGCTATAGATGAAGCCAAAGTCAAATCTTACCTTTCTAATAAAAAATAGTATAGCATGATTTTATCATCTCCATTGTCACCTAATTTTTGAATTAACACAACATTCCAAAACATTTTTTTGTCGTACGCATTTAACGTGTACAATTATCACACGTAGATTGACTTAATCATGTCGATTTAGTGCTAAAAAACCTCCAACTTCGATTCAAAAATTAAGAGAATATAATTTTAATCTAAGATCATATTTAAAATCGTACTAGATAATCATAATATGTAATTAAAAACACGAAAAATAAATAAAACAGAGAAATGTTTCCACAATTCTATCTTGTTAAGTGACTGCAAAAATAAATAAACTTGAAAATACAAATATTACAAATGGTAGAAATGCAAATATTATCACTTCTACGAAGAAAATTTTTGATGTAAATGACCTTCGAGAATATATTAGAGAGATTGATAATAGTTCGGTTTAACATCAGTTGTAAATTGGCAAATACAATCGATCGAGCATGAATTGTATTCGACGTATTTTATTTGAAAATTTGACAAATATATGGAAAGTAGGTCATTACATAGGGGCATTTTTGTCTTTTCAATGATTCATTAACACATATATTCTTACTTAGTAGATGTATAATTAATTTTATTTTGTGAAAATAAAATACTTTTCATTGCAAAAAAATAATTAATTATGAAATTTAATTAATAAATTTAACTGATTTACAACGTTACAATATATTTTTATTTTTATGATAAATTAAACAGGTAAGACAAAATAATTATATTAACGAACCAGATTTCGTGATCAGTCAGGATTAAACAAAGCTACTTCCAGTTCCAGTGCGGTAAATCCATGGTGGAGGGAGAGGAGAGAGAGAGAGAGAGAGAGAGAGAGAGAGAGAGTATCCTCACCACAGAACTGAGAACACCCACCTCGTAAAATCTCTTATTTTCCGTCTTTTGTTTGTTTTCTTTTTATATACTCACTGTGACTGTAATGAACAGAAAAACCAGAGCAGCATTCCATTTGGCATTCGCTATCTTCAACGCTCTTCACGGATCCTTATCTCAGATCTCCGGCGAATCCACGTCTGCATTTCAGTTGATATAGTAGATCCCGGCGATCCCACGTCGGCCGCCGCTCCCTGGTTTGTCCCATTCGCTTTTTCTCTGTAGATTGCTGCTTTTTCGTCGTTCGAAGAGTCAGAAAATTGGTTTTATTACCGTATTGCATACTGCAGTACTGCTTCCTTTTAGCTAGCTGTTCACCTTTTTATCCTCTCGCTTTCCTCTCTCTCTTTCTCTCACTTCATTTTTCTCTTTGGCTAATCTATGAACCTAGATGTTCTCTTTCTTATCAGTCTCTTTTTTCTTTATCAATTTGGTCTATGTAGACTCGTTTGAAATCTGCTTTCTTTTTACTGGCCATGTGTCTACTGATTTGGGTTCTTCATCTTTTTGATTATTTCTATTGTTTTCCTTTTGACACCAATTCAACTTCTTCTGCGCTATGGGTTAGGAAAATTTGAGTTGTAGGGATTGAGATTCTGATTTGTATCATGTGGATGCCAATGGAAAGGAAAGGGACTTTCTGAGACTGATCCTCGTGCTCCCTGCATAAGATTTATCGAATTTTCAAAATTTCGTGGGACACAAAATGATGTGATTTTTCATGTGAATGTTCATATTGTTTAAACACAGGTGCCTTGTTATTCATCAATTTGTGTTCTTCTGCTCCATGAAAAGTCTCTCTTTCTGTTTCTCTCTCTAAGGACCGAGAAAGAGGACAAACGCTTCTAGGTAAGGACTTGCTCCTGTGTCTCCTAAGAAACAAATGATCTATGATTTCAATGAAGAAGAGAGTTTCTAAATGATGGTTTTTTTTTTGTGGAATTTCTGTTTCTGCAGCTATCACATGATGAATAATGCTCAGAGAAGAAATGAGAGTAACCTTGAAAAACCATTTCCAGGTTGCTTAGGCAGAATGGTGAACCTTTTTGATCTCAACGCAGGGATTCATAGCAAAAATCTTCTCACTGACAGGCCACACTATGATGGTGAGCTCCTGTTTCTCGGTTCCCTTAGTTTTTGGTTTTGATAGTGACGATAAAGTTGTGGTTAGTGAAGGTTTTCATTTTCTGTCTGTCTTCTGGCCGTGCAATGCTTCTGTTTTTTGTATCCAACCGAGGCTTTCGGCCCGCAAAAGTTGAACTCTTTAGCTGGTTTTCCTCAGTATTGGTAACATAGTTTTGCCATTTTCAAGTGTATGTCTCTTAATGACATGGATGTGGCTGATTTTCAGATTCTTTACTCTCAAGGACTCAATCTGATGTCGGAATGGCAACTAGTCCTCCTGCTCATAGACATGAAATGGAAGACAACTTGGTAAAATATAGTCACATTTTCATCATAGTGAGAGTTGCTGCAGAACTGTGAGATATGTATGAATGATTTCTCCATTGAATTGCAGAGAACTTGGAACGTGAAAGAAGTTGGAATGCCAGTGAAGAAGCCCGGACAAGAAGATATGCCAAAGGAAACAGAGTCTAAGGACAATCCCCCCAATGTGGTTGCTAGGTTGATGGGACTCGATACTCTACCATCGCATCAACCTTGTTCAGCTATACCAAAAATCCATGCAAGAGAGTATTCTCCATGTAAAGTCGAAGATTTGGTGATGACTCGAAGAAAGATTGAAAAAGAACATGACTTCTCAAAGAAGAGAATGCAAGGTCAAATGACTCAAATTCACCATAGATCAGTTCAGAAGGAATGCAAAAATTTGCATGAAAATCGGCAGCAGTCATTAGAGAGCGATTGTGTGAGTAAAAAATCACCGCATATTGACAGTAATAAAGGAACAGTGAATGAGAAAAAAATGAGCCTTGTTCGTCAGAAATTCATGGAAGCAAAACGTCTCGCTACAGATGAGAAACTGCGACAGTCTAAGGAATTTCAAGATGCATTGGAAGTATTAAGCACCAACCGAGATGTATTCGTGAGGTTTCTGCAAGAGCCAAACTCCTTGTTTTCGAAGAATGTGTATGAGTTCCATTCTCTTCCTCTATCTCCTGGGACAAAGCGCATCACGATTCTTAGACCTTCAAATGTTGAAAATTTTAGAGGTTCAAGTAGAAAGAGTGACAAAACATTGAAGAAACCGGCTCAAGTGGAACAAAGTTCTTCCGCAACCCTGAGAAATCAGAGGGATGATGAATTCACAGTTCAACCTACTCGAATTGTAGTATTGAAGCCTAGTCGTCCAAAGATCCATGACACCAAGAATGTAGTTTCTCCACCCAGCTCATCGCCTGGAATTGTCCATGTAGAAAGCTTTAATAAGGAACCTGAAAATGATGAGGCAGAGCTATCAAGAAGAATAGCAAGGGAGATAACACAGAAAATGCGTGCAAATCTAATGGGAAACCATCTAATGGGAAACCAATTGAATAATGAGATATTCGGCACTTCTGTGTTTGCTAATGTTTGTTCAAGCAATGATAGTTCATTTCACAAGTCAGAAAAGGTGCAGGCCTTTGAAAACATGAGCGATTCGGAATTTATGTCTCCTTCTTCAAGGCATTCGTGGGATTACGTTAAAAGGTGTGGTGGCCCGTTTTCATCCTCTTCTTTCAGTCGGGCTTCCTGTTCACCTGAATGGTCAGTAAGTAAGGAAGCCAAGAAGCGTCTATCTGAAAGATGGGCAATGATGGCTTCAAATGGTAATGCTCAAGAACAAAGAGGTGCACGAAGAAACTCACACACATTGGGGGACATGCTTGCTTTTTCTGAAACAAAGAAATCAGTTAGATCTGAAGATGAAGATAAGAAACCAGCACAAATAGAGTCCGTTCTTAGTTTGGCTTGTGATGGGAAACGAGATTATGTGGGAGATTCTCCCAAAAAACTTACGAGGTCGAAATCTGCCCCAGAATCTTCTACAATGGTCGGTAAGGAAAGTTCAGATGCCGGAATGAGCATGATGGAAGAAAAGGAAACTGATTCCAAATCATCGTTTAAGGGCAAAGTTTCACGTTTATTTTTTCCGAGGAATAAGAAACTAAGTAAAGAGGCAAATTGTAATATAAATAAAGATGAAATTCTGTCTGTTCCTCATCCTGAAAGTAGGATTCATGGCGAGACGACAAATATTAGGAATAATAATGGACTTAAAGGGTGCTTATCAGTTGGTTTGTCATCCAATATACCTTCGGAATCAACCAAAATGAGACACCAAAGAGGCATTACTTGTCATGAGGTAACTTTTTTTTCTTTGTTTCTGGTAATCATGCTTAGCAAATAAAGAATTGAAGTACTAGGATATCATTTGTTAAGCAGTTTTTAATTTTACACTTTCCAAGTACTGTCATTTATCTATTTATAAGCTTGTAAACTTGATTAAAGCTTTATCTGCATTAGGAGAAGCCATGAATTACTTTTCTTGATTTTTTATGAACAATTTAGATCTTCAAAAGTATTGTGGACAGGTTATTTATACTATATAATCAACTATTTGCAGAAAGGATCAGTTAATTTGAGTATGAGTCAGGACGAACCTAGCACAATTCTGGTCCTAGAACCACATTTTGATAAGAATGACAGCATAATTCAGGAGTCCTTTGGCTATGTCAGGCCAGGTGATCTCTCTCTCTCTCTCTCTCTCTCTCTCTCACCCTCTGTAAATGATTTCTCTAACTAATATGTATTTGATTGACAGGTTTTCAGCAGCAATTGAAATCAATAATCGACAAATCGCCCCCTATTGAGTCCATTGCGCGAACTCTACAGCGTGATGATTCTTGTTTGTGCGCATCAGAGAAATCTTCCTTTCAAACCTCATCAGTATCCACTAGAGAGGAGGAGGAAAGAAACTTCCTTCTTTTCGTACAAACACTTTTAACAATGGCTGGCCTTGAAAGCAACTCATTTCCCCCTCGATGGCATTCGCTTGAAAATCCACTGGACCCATCTTTGAGAGACAAATATGCCAATCTCGACAGCAAAGAACCATTGTACGAGGCTAAACGGAGGGAACTCAAATCTTATCGAACGCTTGTATATGACTGTGTTGCCGCAGCCTTATTGGATTTCACGGATAATGGGCCCGATTGGAATAGAAAGTCGATATCGAATTATAGGTCACACAATATGTCCTTGGAGTTTGTATTGCCAATATCGATCGACAGAGTTTTGGCAAAAATGAAAGAGTGGTTTGATAATGAAGCAAGGTCTTTTGTCGATGACTATGGGAACTGTGGCAGCCTGGTTTCGGAAAGGGTGGTCAGAAAGAAGGTTGTGGGAATAGAGTGGGTGGAGAATTTGAAAAATGAAGGAGAGAATATAGGGTGGGAGATACAGGTGAAATTGCTGGAAGAGTTGGTGGAAGAAGCTGTGAGTGATTTTGCAGATAAGACTTGACGGACCTCTCTCTCTCTCTCTCACTCTCTCTCATTTCACTTTCATCATTTGATCTGAATAATGTGTAGTGAATTTGCAAATTTGGTTATTTTTAACAAATCTTGTTGATGATGAGCTTATGAATGCATAAATATGTTATCTTTTCACACTATTTTGAAGCTGCAAAACATCTACCGAGGCTTTATTTGTTTTCCAAACAGAACCTTGCAGCGCGCAATTTGTTAAAGACAACAACTTCAGCTTACATGCTTGATACACAGAACAAGACTTTATCTTTAAAATTATGCCACTCTTGTCGATGTTGAAAATTTCAGAAAAATGTGCAAACTTGAGTGAAAAGGATGGAAATGACTGAGAGTGAAAATCAACTTTCCCAATCAAATTAAGTATAAGGTGGTGATTTCTGCAAATATAATTAATTGAGGTTGCACAGCTCCTTTCCGATAAATCCCTCGCTTACGCTACTGCTAGCTTTTCGCAACTCTGTCTCTCTCTCTCTCTCAGCGCCCGGCATGTTTGATTGGGGAGGACAATAATGGGTCAGGGGACTCCAGGCGGTCTGAACAGGCAAGGACAAGGAAACCGTAAGTCCGACGGTGATAACAAGAAGGACAAGAAGTTCGAACCGGCGGCACCGCCAACCCGATTCGGCCGCAAGCAGAGAAAGCAAAAAGGTTCTGAGGCCGCTGCTCGATTTCCCACAGCCACACCTCTGACCAAGTGTAAGCTCCGGCTACTGAAGCGGGAGCGCGTCAAGGACTACTTGTTAATGGAGGAAGAGCTTGTGAGTAATCAGGAACGGCTCAAACCTCAAGAGGAGAAGGCCGAGGAGGATAGATCTAAGGTTGACGATCTCCGAGGCTCTCCTATGAGTGCTGGGAATTTGGAGGAGCTGATTGATGATAATTATGCTATTGTTTCCTCTTCTGTCGGGCCCGAGTATTATGTGGGTATTCTGTCCTTTGTGGACAAGGATCAGTTAGAGCCTGGTTGTGCCATTCTGATGCATAATAAGGTACATTTTAGAATTCATAAGCTTTAGATTCTCTTGTTACTGCATATGCTACTGGTCTGATACTATTGCTCCTCTGATTGGGAACGATTAAGCGAAAGAGGGAATATCCACATTCTTCATTTTTGGAAAGAAAGATGTATGGTTTCCTTGTATGGAGTTTGAACATTTCATGTTATTGGGGCAATGAGATTATGCTGCATTTGTTGTCATATGGGGTTAGGGACTTGAATACATATTTTTGTTGCTTAGAAGTAAAAAATTTTATGTTAGAAAATGTAACTGTCTAATATAGTGTGTTAGGATCATAATTCTGTTTGGTTGAGATTATAAATTGGGAGCAAAGACAAAACTGAGTTATATAAATAAGAAATAATTGTAGTCCGGAAAATTGATGGTTCAAGCTTTGAATGGTACCCGCCTATGGATTAGCCGAACAGGAACTTGTGTTCCTCGATTAAGGAACGTTGTGATACACAAATAGCCTTTTAGCAAGTTTAACTTCCAATAGGCATATAGAACATTGTTTTAGTATAGTTGATTCAATTTGAAATAATGAAAAAAAAAAAAAACTCCCATATCTAGTTGTACTACATAAAACTAAGCAAGATTTTGATTCCTGTTTAAATGTTAAGGTTGATGAACTTTGGTGCCTGGTTGAGCGTTCATTGCTGAACTGTCTTTTACTTGGCTATTAGGTATGATCAAATACGGGGTTGCTACTATATAGATGGTCCACTACATGATTTCTCTGTTAATAAATCGTGAGAATTAATTACTCGGCCTAGTAGTTTGTGTATTTTTTATTTTATTCATGTATGAATTTGATTGGTAATTGATTTTTTATTGCCTTCAGGTACTTTCAGTTGTTGGACTTCTTCAAGAAGAAGGTGATCCAATGGTGTCTGTGATGAAAGTTGAGAAAGCTTCGTTAGAGTCTATGCCGATATTGGAGGACTAGATCCTCAAATACAGGAAATTAAGGAAGGTGTTGAGCTTCTGCTGACGCATCCTGAATTATATGAGGATATTGGCATCAAGCCTCCTAAGGGTGTCATACTCTAACTCTATGGAGAGCCAGGAACAGGCAAGACCTTGCTAGCAAAAGTATGTCTATATCTTACTCCTAGTTCTTGCAAAAGTGTTTTTCTTCTTCGAATATTTTTGTCATCCTCACAATAAATGGATAGTTTTTGCTATCATTATGATACGTCATCACCTCCAAAGTTTACTAATGCAAGGAAGAACATAGAGAGAATTAAATTGATGTCTTTTAGTATTCTATTGGTATTGTCTTTTAGTACTCCTAGAGTGTCTTTCAATATTCTTAAACATTTATGTCTAAATCTTTTAGTATTCTATGAGTGTATTTATATAAGGAAGCAAATGTAATAGAAGGGACATCAAATATTTTGTGAAATCACTTTGAGAGAGCTTACAGACCTCTCGTAGTCTGTACTTCGATTTGATGATTTATAAAACAGCTTCTTGGCTCATTCCGTCTCTTTGTTTTGAGTGTTATTAAGCTGGTATTGTGTGTGGAATTAAGGAACCACAACACATTATTGGCGCATTTTGATGCTAGTCAGAACGACTAGGTTTTTGATTTCTATATTTTACTAGAAATCTATTTCTACCATTTCGCTCACCAAGCAAATGTTTTTTCCATATAATTTAAGAGTTGAAATGTTGTTTGGTTAGCTTAGGGGTGGGAATCGGTTTGGTTCAAACCGGGTAACCGAACCGAACCGAACCAAATAGTTTTGGCCCGTTCGGTTCGGATTTGTTAAGGAAAAATTTGTGTTATAACTTAACCGATATTTTCCGTTTGGTTCTCAGTTTTGAATGGGGTAACTGGAAACCGAACTCATAAAAGTACAAAAAAAAGTCTCAACCTGCCTCCTCTTGCCTACTCTGACTCTCTCTCGACTCTCAGTCTCTTTAGCCACCGAACTCACTGCACTCTCTGTCTCTCTAGTCGAAGGCGGAAATCGACGACGGCGATTCGAACTCTTTGCCCAATCGCCCAACTCTGAACTGACTTGTGAAGGCCTGACTCTGAATTCTCTCTCTTAGACTCTCTAGCCATCAGCCGAAGGTGGAAATCGCGATTCGCATTTCGCAAAATCAGATTCGTCCTTGCACTGCGATAGTGCTAATCGACAATACCTGGCATTCGGTTGAGACTCTGCCAGTCTGAAGTCGTCCACTCCGGTCTCCAACATAGCCCGCAAGGTCGAAGTCTCATGGTGCAAACTTCACAGGTCTCACGGTGCAACTGCCAGTTTCCAAATCAACGATTTCAGGGCAGAGTTAGTGCTAGGTTAGATGAAAATAAATGGTGTGATCTAGCAAACTTTTCGGATCGAATTAAATGAAAATTGACGAAACCCTTGAACTACAGACTGATCTTTATATTTTATCGTCAAATACACGATCATCAAATATTTATTTTGCTGATTGATCGGGATTGTAGACTGATCTCGAGAGTCTTAATATGTCCGATTAGAACTTGTTTTGCAACCCCAAAACAAGTTTTGATATTACTGATTAGGTTGAGAAAATATGACATTACTGATATATTTGAGAAAGTTTGTTAGAACTTTATGTCTAGCTATTTGTTAGAACTTTATGGACATCATCTTCCTTATGGTGATTTCCTATTGTGAATTGTGAAATTGTTTAAGAACTTGCATAATTATTTAATTACTTTGTTGTTCTGTTTGGATTTCAAATTTCTAACTAAAATGTTTAAACTATTATTCAAGTTCTTTTTAATGTTTATAAATGTTTCTAACTAAGATATTGAAACAATTATGCAAAGTTCTGTTTGGTTTTGATTGGAAATATTTGCGTTGCTTATAATGGTTAAATTTTACATTTTTCATGTTAGGATGGAAAGTAATATGAATAATAGCAAGAAAAGAAACAAAACATGTGAAGCGTGAAATTACTTCACTAAAGTAGAACCAATAGATTTGGATAACCCTTGAGCAACTTGCAATTATAGTGAAAATTCGTATGCATGTCATCCAGTAAGAAATGAAACTTCAAACTTAAACAAACATGTTAGTAATTGTTGGCTAGTTTAGACGAAACACAGAAGACAATATTGTTCTGTAAAAAAGAGATCGTGGGAGCAAGTAAAGTTGATTCTTTAACAGTAAAATCATTTAGTGCAGAAAGATGTCGAGATACATTGGCTAGAATGATTGTGATTGATGAGTTACCTTTCAATATTGTTGATGGAAAATGTTTTATAGAATACTCAAATAAATTGGAGCCAAAATTTATTATTCTTTATCGCAGAACCGTTGCGAATGATATTTTTCAAGCTCTATGTACAAGAAAAGAGTAATTTGAAGTTTTTTTTTCTCAATTTCATGAAAGAATATGTTTAACAACTTACACATAGACTTCTATACGGAATATAAATTATATAGTTGTCACTACTCATTTTATTGATGCAAATTGGTCTTTTGCAAAAAAAAAAATTATCAATTTTTTTGTTATACCTAATCATAAAGGAGAAACTATTGCTATGATTATGGAAAATGTTTATTGGATTGGGGGATAGAGAGAGTTTTGACTGTCACCGTTGACAACGCTTCTGTTAATGAAGTTGCTTTGAACCATTTGGTTAAGACAATTAAAAATTAGAGTGGTTTGGTACTTGATGGAGAGTTTATACACGTTAGATGTTCTGCTCATATTGTAAATTTGATTGTTTGTAATGGCCTAAAAGAACATAATGATTCTATTATAAATATTCGTAAAACTGTTACATATGTCAGGTATTCTCCTTCTAGGATGCAAAAGTTTAAAGCATGTGCGGACAGTGAAAAAATTGCATGCACAAGTAAGTGTGTCTTGATGTTCCAACTTGATGGAACTCAACATATTTAATGTTAGATACTGCTGAAAAGTTTGAAAAAGCTTTTACAAAGTTGAAAGAATATGACAGTCAATGTGTATACGAATTTCTTCAAGATGATAATGTAAAAGTTCCTCCATCTGATGAAGATTGGTGTGTCGTTCGTCAATTCATAGTATTCTTGAAAGTATTTTATGACGTGACATTAAAAGTTTCGTCGACTTTACGTATTAATGCTAATGTATTTTTCTCAGAAATATGTAAATTACATAGAGTTGTCAAGAAATTTACTGCAAGTATAACTCATCACTAAGAACCATGATATTTAATATACAAATTAAGTACAAAAAGTATTAGGGAGATTTTAGTGAAGTCAATCACTTTATGTATGTTGCTGATGTGCTTGATTCACGATATAAGCTGAAGTTCGTAAAACATTGTCTATTGAAATTGCATGGATTGAGATGACGAATGAGTTGATAATGAAATTAGAACATACAATTCGAAGGTTGTATTGTGAGTACAAAATGAATTCACCAACAAATAAAATAGAACAAAATTCTACTTCTAGGCCTGTAGTTGAAATTACTCCTGACAATTTAGATAATAACGAGTTTGAGTCGACATTTCATGCAGAATTGAACAATGAAAGATCAATTTGCCAATGATAATAAAGTTAAAAATTATTTGTCTGGAAAATTTGAGGGTTTTTCATTCGAAATGGATATATTGAGTTGGTGGAGAATGCACACTATAGAGTATCCAACCTTGAATAAAATAGCGAGAGATGTGTGTGCTATTTCCATTTCGACAATTGCCTCAGAGTCGACATTCAGCTGTGGTGGTCGAGTGTTAGATTTCTTTCAAAGTTTTTTGTCATTGTCATCGGTTCGGTTTCGGTTTTTTCAAAAACAAAAACCGAACCGATTCGGTTCGGTTCTAATTCTGTCAAAACCTGATTATGAGGGAATCTATCTCTCTATCCCCCAATCTAATAAACATTTTTCCATAATCATAACAATAGTTTCTCATCTGTGATTAAGTATGACATAAAATTTGATAATTTTTTTTTTGCAAAAATCAAGTTGCATCAATGAAATGAGCAGTGTAAACCATATAATTTATATTAAGTATAAAAGTCCATCTGTCAGTTGTTAAACATATTCTTCCATGCAATTGAGGAAAAAAAAAACTTTCAGATTACTCTTTTCTTGTACACAGAGATTGAAAAATATTGTTCACAACGGTTTTGCGACAAGTAACAATAAATATTGGCTCCAATTTATTAGAGTATTCTATAAAATTTTTTCATCAACAATATTGAAAGGTAACTCATCAATCATATTCATTCTAGCCAATGTATCTTGACATCTTTCTGCACTAAATGATTTTACTGTTAAAGAACCAATTTTACTTGCTCCCACGATGTGAAGTATAAGAGATAGCTCCCGCCCAGTAGATATTGTCCACTTTGGGCCGCGGCCCGCACGGGTTTGTTCTTGGTACTGACACCCTTTGTTCAGCCTAAAACCGGTCTACTGGGGAAGGCGAGCTAGCCATTTATATTCTGCTCTTTTCTTCTTCCCCAAGTCGATGTGGGATTGCACACCCTTCCATATGGGATGTCACACACGACCACTTTTTTACAGAACAATATTGTCTTTTGGGTTTCGTCTAAAATAGCCAACAATTATGAACATCTTTATTTAAGTTTGAAGTCTTATTTCTTACTGGATGACATGCATACGACTTTCCACAGTAATTGCAAATTGCTCAAGGGTTATCCAAGTCTATTGAATCTACTTTAGTGAAGTAATTTCACGCTTCACATGTTTTGTTTCTTTTTCTAATATTATTTATATCACTTTTCATCATAACATGAAAAATGTAAAATTTAACCATTACAAGCAACGCAAATATTTCCAATCAACACCAAACAGAACTTTGCATAAGTGTTTCAATATCTTAGTTAGAAACATTCATAAAAACTAAACAGAACTTGAATAATAGTTTACTCTGAACTGAAATCATTGATTTGGAAACTAGCAGTGGCATCGTGAGACTTCGACCTTGCGGGCTGCACTGGAGACCGGAGTGGACGACTTTAGATTGGCAGAGTCTCAACCGAATGCCAGGTATTATCAATTAGCACTATCGCAGTGCAAGGAAAAATTCGATTTCGCGAAATGCGAATCGTGATTTCTGCCTTTGGCTGACGGCTAGAGAGTTTGAGAGAGAGAGTTTAGAGTTGGGCCTTCACAGGTCAGTTCAGAGTTAGGCACTTGGGCAAAGAGTTTGAATCGCTGTCGTCGATTTCCACCTTCAATTAGATAGAGTGCAGTGAGTTTGGCGGCTAGAGAGACTGAGAGTTAGAGTAGGGCAGGAGCAGGCAGGTTGTAACTTTTTTTTTTTTACATTTGTCTGTTCGGTTTTCGATTCTCCCCATTCAAAACCGAGAATCAAACTGAAAATATCAGTTTGGTTATAACACAAATTTTTTCCTTAACAAATCCGAACCGAAACGGCTAAAACTGTTTGGTTCGTTTACCTTGTTCGAACCGAACCGATTCTCACTCCTAATAAAAGCTATGATGAAGACTATAAAAAAAGAAAAGCAAGGGTTTTTAGTAGAACTTGGGGCAATGGAAATGGATCTGAACATACCGATGCAAATAGTTCCATGGAGATTGAAGGGTTGTTGAAACAATATGAACAAGTGCTACATTTGTCAATTGGATTACCTCCGGTTCGAGAGGAAGATCATGTTATAATTCTAAGGGAAGACATTTTATCAATTAATGTGAGACCTTATAGATATCCGATGGTGCAAAAAAATAAAATTGAAAAGGTTATCAAAGAAATGCTCGATGCAGGAATAATTCAATCCAGTTCAAGTATATTTTCCAGTCCTATTATTCTTGTTAAGAAAAAAGACAATAGTTGGAGATTTTGCATGGATTATAGAGTTTTAAACAGAAACGATTAAGGATCGATATTCGATTCCTGTAATTGATGAGTTGGTAGATGAATTAAATGAAGCTATTATTTTCACAAAGCTAGATTTAAAGTGTGGATACCATCAAATTCGCGTGAGGAAGAAGGATATGCCCAAAACAGCTTTTCGAACACATGAAGGGCATTATAAATTTCTAGTAATGTCTTTCGGGCTTACTAATGATCCATCTACATTCTAATCCTTAATGAATAAGATATTTAATCATTACTTTCGGAAGTTTATACCGGTATTCTTTAATGACATACTTGTTTACAGTAAATCATTTGAGAAGCATTTGGTACATCTTGGAAGAACTTTTCAAGTTCTTTTGGATAACCATTTATATGTCAATAAAAAAAAGTCTATTTCCAAAGCACGAATTGGAGTATCTTAGTTATATCATTTCAGCTAACGGAGTAGCAGCAGATCCCAGCAAACTTGCAGCTATTCAAGATTGGAAATCTCCTCGAACAATTCGTCAGTTGAGGGGCTTCCTTGGATTAACTGGCTATTATCGTAAGTTTGTTTTTGGATATGGTAACATTGCATTACCGTTAACTGAACAACGTAAAAAATATAATTTTTGTTGGACGGAAGAAGCTGAAGCAGCTTTCCAAAAGTTAAAAGAAATCATGTGTACTTTACTAGTATTAGCTTTTCCTAATTTTAAAGACACTTTTATTGTGAAAACTGATGCTTCTGGCACGGGGTTAGGGGCAGTGTTAATGCAAAATCAAAATATTATTGCTTATTTTAGTCAACAGTTGTCCAAACAAGGAAAACTGAAGTCAGTTTATAAAAGAGAGTTAATGGCTATGGTGTTGGCTATTCAAAAGTGGCGACCTTATTTGCTTGGTAATCGATTTATTGTTTGCATGGACCAAAAAAGTTTGAAATTTCTATTAGAACAAAGAATGATTGCGGTGGAACATCAAAAGTGGTTAATAAATTTATTAGGGTATGATTTTGAAGTTCTGTACAAGCTTGGTCGTGAAAATAATTTAGCTGATGCATTATTTAGGAGTGTTGCCATTATGGCTAATTTTCAATTATATGAGTTGACTTGTGAAGGTGTACTTCGTATCAAGGACTTACAAGTGGAAGTGGATCATGATGCAACATTAAAAGCAATTAAAGAGGAATTATGACAAACAGGAACTTTCAAGTTATGATGTAAATTCATTAATGATCAGCTTTCTTAATACTCTATTTTTATTCCAAAGCTTTAGGCACTATTTTATTCTAGTCCTATTGGAGGTCATGTCGACGTCGCCAAAACCTTTCGATTAATAGCAGCAGAGTTGTATTGGGCCAAGATGCGCCAGGATATTAAGGAGTTTGTCACTTGTTGTGTTATTTGTTAACAGAATAAATATGAAAATTTGTCTCCAGCAAGTTTACTTCAACCTTTACCTATTCCACATGATATTTGGGAAGATATTTCTATAGATTTTATTGAAAAAATGCTAAAATCGGATGGATTTGATACTATTTTGTGGTTGTGGATCGTTTGAGTAAATATGCTCATTTCATTGGTTTACGGCATCCTTATAGTGCTCAGACTGTAGCTGATTCTTTTTTTACTATTATTTTTTTGGTTGCATAGGATGCCCAAATTTATAGTGTTTGATCGCGATAAAGTTTTTGTGAGTTAGTTTTAGAAAGAATTATTTTCGTTTGCATTGATCGACATTAAAATTTAGCTTGACTTATCATCAACAAAAAGATGGGCAATCCGAAGCAGTGAACCACACTATTGAAGCTTATTTACGTTGTTTTACAAATGATAAACCGAAAGCTTGTAGTCGGTGGCTTCCTTGGACAGCGGATAGGGAAATTGGCTTATCGACTGCAGTTGCCCGAGTCTATTAGGGTTCATCGGGTATTTCATGTTGCTTTATTGAAAGAGGTGAAAGGTGACATTCACAACATTACTCCTTTACCAGAATTTTTTATTAAAACAATGGATTGACACATTCAACCTGAATCTTTGTTAGATGTCAAGCGACAAAGTGGTTTTCCACCTACTACTACTGTTCTTATTAAGTGGAAATTATCGTCCTCCTTTTGAAGCCACTTGGGAAGATTATTATCAAAATTTGGATGATATGTAGTTTTGGTTATTTAACTAATAAAATTTTAAAGATATTTGGATTTTTTCGATTTTGTGTAAGTAATCCCTCGGGTTCTTGTTTTCTTTTAGATTTTGCATTTCCGGGTAATTAGGAAGACTTTAACCTAAAACTCGATCCCGGAGGTTCTGTGATAATTATAAGACATGAAGAAGATTAGGGGATGAGATTACTTACCAGATCAGATTCCGTAATTTATATATTCTGTTATATCCATCATTCTCGATTAAATCAATTTCAATTAACATAATTAACTCAAATTTTGAAAGCTTCATTTATATTCTTTCAGGCAGTGGCAAATTCAACTTCAGCAACTTTCTTGCGTGTTGTGGGCAGTGAGCTAATCCAGAAATATTTAGGATGTGGTCCAAAACTAGTGCGGGAGCTTTTCAGAGTTGCAGATGATCTCCCTCCTTCCGTCGTTTTCATTGATGGAAATAGATGCAGCTGGTGGAACCAAAAGGTGAGTTATTCAATATTAATGGCCGCTGACCCAGAATAGGATGAATGTTTTGCAGCGTTTCTAAATGGTTGTGTTCTGCAGGTATGATGCCCACTCTGGAGGCGAACGTGAAATTCAAAGGACCATGTTGGAATTGCTTAACCAGCTAGATGGGTTTGATTCAATAGGAGATGTAAAAGTGATTCTTGCTACAAACAAAACTGAAAGTCTAGATCCAGCATCGCTTCGTCCTGGTCGAATTGATCAAAAAATCGAATAATATTGATGTTTTTCTTGTGTTGGCCGTTGCTTTTTCTCTTAATTTACTCTGCCAACGCAGTTTTCTCTTCTGGGTATCTTCTTTTTTGCTTGGTTGGTGTGATTCTTCCTGCCAAAAAAGAATAATATTGTTGCTATGATCGTTTTGTTTTAGATTAAATAGATCATCTTCTCCAGCTTAGAGTAGTGGGTATTTAGTTGAAAAGGGTAATGCTCTTTTTACTTTTTAACAAGATTCATTGATTCAATGGATCTTAGTTGTAATTTAAACCTTAATGATGGGAGTCATTTGCAAATCTTCAAACTCTTTTTTGACCAATTAAACTTTCATCTTTTGGTTATTAGTAATTTAGAACTTGTCGTTAATTTATTAGGTTAAATTTAGCACGTGTATAATATATTTTTCATTTAATAAGGTGTTTTCGTTAGATTTCTAACCCTACTGCTATTTCTAATTTGATTTTAAATTTTATCGATATATTTTATGGTGATTTCAACTTCAGAGTAAGATAACACAAAACATAATATAATTGTTTTGGGGTTAAAATATAAATTAAGAGTAAGATTTAAATTGTAAAAAAAAATTGATATTTAATTGATAAATAATTTTAAATATTAAGGTATTTATTAATTTATCATAATTATTATTAATGGATAAACTTCGCAATATATTAATATTTTGGTTCTTAGTTCCCAAATTTAAAAATGGTTCGGTTTCGGTTCTTGGTTCTCGATCCTGGGTCGGTTCTCGGTTATTGGTTTATGGAACCGAGAACTGACACATGGTGGTGACATGTCTTGTCTATTCTTCGTCGCCTTCTATTCCTCCTATGTTAACGTTCCAAGTTTGACAAGATAATAAAAGTTTTCGCCGAAGAAAAATTCCAAGGAGATGAGATTAATCTGAAGACAGGATCTATGGTGGTGAAAGTTTTTGATAAAGAAATCATCACCAAAGAGAGAGCAATACAGAATGGTAGGCGAATCTCGGTCACTGCCGTACGGAATGGTCGTCTAGTCCACCGACATTGGCCCTCACCCAGAAGTAGTCGATTTCATGAAGCAAATCGGTTAAGTC
Source organism: Begonia loranthoides (assembly GCA_022433065.1). Lineage (NCBI taxonomy): Eukaryota > Viridiplantae > Streptophyta > Magnoliopsida > Cucurbitales > Begoniaceae > Begonia > Begonia loranthoides. The sequence goes on from CM039474.1 coordinate 30,449,948, forward strand.
TGTCTTGGGTTTTCCTTTTTTGTTGGCCATAACTCTAACCATTACAGTTTGTTTGATGAATTCTTAATTGCAGACAGGTTGGTGAGCTTTAGCGACCGACGAATGGCTGAGAGTACAAGGCTGTGGCAACCTGTTAGACACCATGGAACCGGTTTGGAACCAGAACCGGAACCGAGACTCATGTTTGGTTCCGGGTCTAGTTCCGGGTCTTGTTCTGGTTCCTCACTCTTAGAACCGAGAACTGATTGGTCAATTTCAAAATATCCGAAACCAAAATTGAGAACCGGTTTACCCACCCCTAACTATCATTGCATCCAATCACCTCATATCTCTAAAATTCCACCCTCCATATGATGAATGGAAAGACATTTGGAATATCTATAAAATATAGAGTGAGATTCAATTATGAAAAAAAAAAATAGAGTTCCCGCCCACCACACTTCTCCAAAAAACGAGCTCGATTCACTCATCAATAGAGTTTTATCCTCACGTAAGCGGCAAGCTTTCAAGTAAAAGTCTACCAATGCTATACAAAATATACTGTCTCCTCCAAAACTTTTGTACTAAAAGTAGATGGGTAGTTAGCAAAAGAACAATTTGGCTATGGGGGGAGTTATAAATCAATATATAAACTATTTTCGTTAACAAAACAATGTTTAAACTATCATCTTTTAACAAATCAATTCATCCTAGCGTCAATGCTCGACTTTCGAGCGTCCGTGATCAAGATTGGACCAATTTTGATCGTCGATGCTCACTCCCGCAACCAATTTTGGTTGCGAATGTTGAATTCGAACGTTAATGCCAACATTGAGGCCATGGACGTCCAATTTCAAAATCAATTTTAGTCACATGCACCCAGACATGGACATGAATAGTTGCCCAGTAATAATTGACTTATTAACTGATGATAATTTAAGAATTGATTTATTAATAAAAAAAATTTAAATGTCAATTTGCCACTAATCTAATAGTTTAAGGGTTTTTTTAAAATTTTTATAATTACCAAAATTAGATTACCAAACGGGGGAAACTCAAATGTCATAAAAGCTGGTACCTCACGGGCCTCGGAACATTGTCACCCGCACGTGTTGTTTCTTTTTTCTTTCTATGAAACTTGTTCGGTGTACTTGCTATGTCCACCAGACCAATACCTGAGTTGTGTGCCGTGTTGGGATTCTGTCTTCCTGTCTCAAGTAGTTTGTATTTTACTTTCTCCAGAAAATGTAATGGCATTCTCAACAGGAAATTACATATACTCAAGGCTTGATCTAATTACATTTTACCGTTTATGTCATACTAGACAGTTCCTAATGTCGAGATCTCTCTTACACTCATCAAAACTTTGGCAGGCGGAAGCCCTTCTGTAATAAAATCTTCCCCTATTTCAACCTGCAAAACATTTCATCCAGATTATTACAATGATTTAAGAAACATTCAGAATGATTGTCCTAGACTCTTGTAAAGACGAGCGTCGGCTTATAAATCCCAGCATCAACAGCCTCCGAACATTTTATAACATGGCATCACACGTAAAGAATCACGCGTCAAATGCGACAACTTGTATCTGAGGATTTCAACATTTTACTGGGATAATGTTGCAAGGATTGAGATGTCAATTTTCGTAGGTAATGCAAGGCATTTACGTGTAATCTACTAATTTTGAGGACTTGATTGTGTAGAAGTTCCTACCATGGAATATATACATATGTAGACACTCTGTGTTTGATAGACTTATCTACTAACACTTCTTAATCCTTTCATATAAAGAAAGATAGAATATTTTGTCATAGAAAACAGAGATAAATAGTCGACAATTTCAAAAGAAAATCAAAATGACTCATTCCATGACTTATGTCCATTATTGTCATTGTTCATTAATCTACATGCGTAATTGAGATGTATATACAGGGATCAAGGAGCCAACCTGATGAGTAATTTGCTAGGATTTCAGATCCTTTGCTAGAACATTGATTTCTGGAACTTGGTTCTCGCTGATTCTGTGGAGAAGATAATAAAATTTCATAATAAACTGTGATGCCTACAAAATGGTAATGTAACATGGTTCATATGGTAGCATGAAATACCTGAGGGCCTGATTGCGGATGATGTAACTGCATTTGACTGGGACCACGAAACTGCGGATAACTATCGACAAAAGTAGACATGCCTGGCTGGTTGATACTTTGTGACTTAACCGAGTTAAGCATATGGTCTGACAGATTAGGTTGTTGCATTCTATATGGGTCAGGATGCATGGGAAATGGAGGCATGGGGTAACCTGGTCCCAATTGAGAGGCTGCAGATGGCTTATGTAAGGCTGAGGCAGGAAACATGTTAGGATAAGGCACCATTGGTCTATTTATACTCATGTCCATACCCATTCCAATTCCCATCCCCATCCCAAGTCCCATCCCCATATTTGGCATAAAATGTTGGACGCCAGGATACATCATAGGCATCATTCCACATCCCATGGACATCATCTGTAACACAAAAGACAAAACCTTAATGTTCAATATTCTATATATATGCATTCATTCTATCATGTCTTTCATTGTTCCTGTCTTCTCAAGCCTTCATGGCTGGAAAATCAGTACCTTCTCGATAACCAGTACATATGGTAATGTAACATAATACCTCAGTGAATCTGAAATTTGTGAAGACGACGTATAATGCACAAATAAATTATTATTTTATTGGAAAAAAATCTTCATTTTAATATATAACCAAGTAAAATGAAAGCAGCTATTAAAGCCCTTCACGCCCCCAACAAATGGATATGGATATGGTCAAAGCATTGATCAGAGAAGATTGGAGAGTTTATTAGGAATCTAGAGTCCATAAAAGAAATGAAGAAGGTAATACGAAGTCAGCTCCACAAGAACAACCCTCCGCATCTAACGTAGCTTATAAATTATGTTGCCCATTCTGACTATCAAACGAATTTATCAATATATACCAACCAAAGTATGCAATCCCAGCAAACTCCACCTCTTCTTCTTGCTAAGACTACCAAACCACACCTTTTGCCCCAAGGACACTGATCTATTCCGTTACTCCCGATTTTAGAGTGACAGTGTGCTGGGCTATGTGAAGTAAACATCCTCATGGCAATGGCTTCACCTCAACTTTTAAGTAAAACAATCCTCAAAAGTCTCATAAGCAACTAACGTGATAGATGACTTTCTAAATTAAGGGACTCTGTATAGGTTGGTGTATACCACTACTAAGCGGGAAGCAAACCTAAATGAAGAAGCCAAGCAGCAGCGGCTAATCTGAAGTTTAAATAGATTGTTCTATTGGAAGTTTGATAGGTAAAATTCTAAGTTAAAGGAATTGTATTCGAAGGAAACAGGAGTACGAAGTAACCAAGCAGATTGGCCATCTCTTTATGTTTGTTTAGATTGACCTGACTGGAACAATATTTTTGGACTTACAGAGTAAGCAAACAATGAGTGAAAATCTGCGTCATCTTTTGCAATTGTTAAACTTTGCCAGATGGAAACACTGGACTGCGAAGGAGAGCAGAGACCTTTCAAGCCTAAATGACTTTTGATTAAACATCTTCATTTTTCTTTGAAGAAGTTCCCCTGATGTTCTTCTATTTACTTCAGTTGCTTATCACAGTTGCATTCTTGAACCACTTTCATTAGCGCTTATTAGTCCAAATATTACTACAAAAATTCTGGAAATGAAGAAAAATCTTTGTATCAAAATTCCCGGAATTTCACCCAAAAAAAAAAACAATGATTACCTGCACTTGAAGCTGGAGTGATTTCAAATAATCAATCGCCTCGTCCAACATTGATGCTTTATCTGTCTGAAATTTCAAAGACAAGAACAAGCAAACCTATCAGTAATTAAAAGGAGAAAAAAAATATGCATGGGAAGATCTTAACGCAAGCAAACCTTGTTGCAACGAGGAATAAGCTCCTGCAAAGCCTTCATCTTCTCGTTTATTCTATCTCGACGTCTCTGCATCAGAGAAACGATATTCACGCCTAAAGCAGGAACAAACACAACAAATTTGCAAAATTTAAGCAACCAAACCAAGTCCTCACCCTTTCAGATTGATTATGAACTTCTGCAGCACGAGCCCTCTTAGTCGATGTCATTCCACGGCCTTGCTTCTTCGCATCAGGAAAATCAAAATCCGCTCCCTTTAGCAGAGAAAAGCATTAATAACCACAGACAACATCTCTAATACATATGCACAAAAGAAACACAAGCTTTCTGCAAATTCAAACCACTTGAAACTGAGAACACTGAATTCTACATATCAGGAGATATGTCTTGCCCAAGTATTCAATTGGGTTATGCTCGTTTGAATTATCCGAATGAACTTTGATTGGGTGCATGAGCAAATGAGAAAGTTGACTTTAAGTCAGATGTACACGTCACTTTCATTTTAAATATTTTATATTATTTGTTTCGTAATGGTCTTTAAACCACGTGGCCAGGAGCTGTTAAAGATGAGTGATGGGTGGCTCATCTCAAACACGTCATGAGCAATCAGAACTCACCGCTATTAATCCTACAAGTGCCAGATTTCAGGCACGTGTATGGTAAAAATAGGACACGAAAGGGAAGCTTAGCTCGGGGTTGACTCGCTCACCTCGTTCTGGAACTCGGTTGCTTCCGCTTCGTTAGCCTTCCGCTTCCGACCATCAGGCCCCTGCGTCTGGGAAGTTGGTTCCGTACTGCTTCTTGAGACGCCAGATGAAGACGTCAGAGAAACCTCATAAGCCGTCATCCCTTTCCCTCCTCCGCCGTTAGACGACGTTCCCGCGACTCCGCCACTGCTGATCATTCGGCATCCGAAGTCTCTGTTCGCTGCATCTCTAGTACTCCTCTCCATCTCGTGAGCCGGAGAGATAGGTTCTACTGCTGGCGTATCGTTCGAATCCACCATTGTTGATTCCATCGCCACGCTTTTAGAGATCGACTGTCCGGTTGCATTAGCCCTTGGCTTGTGGCTGGAGAAGAGCGGGAAGTTATGTACCTTGTTTTCTGGTTCAATGCTCCTTATAGGCGGGATTGGTGGCCTGGGTCTCACTCCAGTGATTGTTGTTTCCACTGTGTTTAGTGTCGTCGGTGGTCTATGTTCAATTACGCGATTTGAACGAACGGCCAAGCTAGAGTTGGCGTTTTGACTGAAGCACTGCGAAGGTGTAGGATAGAGAAGGTCGGAGCAGAAATTTTGATCTAAGGAAGCGTCGTCTACAAGAGGATAGTGAAGCCATGAAGCCATTTCGTCTTCTTGCATAAAAAGATGTTGTTCTTCTGGTTCTTGTTGTTGTGAGACTCGCATCTCAGTAGCCGCTGCATGGTCGGCTGGAATGGTAGAATTCAATTTAGACGGCGGTGATTTCCTAAACACCGACCTGTGGTTCTGGCTCTGCATAACCAACTGCCCATGCTGCCACAGCAACTCGATTATCTCGTCATCAGGCCTGCATTCAAAGGCTTCAAAATAGTGCCCTAACAATTCGAAATCTGTACTCCAAAAAAAAAAAAACCGAAACTCCGACAGACAGACGGTGACCCGTGACTTGGAAAAGATCTTACATGTATGACTTTCTGTGGCGGTGCTGCTCCGAAGACGAATGTAGCGAGAAATCAGCGTTGGGATCAAAATCAGGTACGCAGTAATTCATTTCTTATTATGAGCTGAAACAACGAAATGGAAAAAAAAAAAAGAAGCTAAAATCAAAAGAAAAGCTACAGAATCGCAAAGAAAGAAAATCGAAAACGGAATCGAGAAAATCACAAAGTAGAGATCATGCACAGGAGAGTAGCAGGAGTCTTGGAATATCGGCAGAATCGATTCGGTAAGAACATTGTCCATCGTGTTTGTATTAAATATAAAATACAGCAGCTACCTCACCTGGGGAAGCGATAAGATCTCTCTCTCCCCCCGGGCGGAAGCAGACGAACTAGGTTTTCGACTGGTTCGGTTTGTACCCCATCCAATGCACTCTGCTTCCCGATGCTTCTAATTTTATTTTGCTTTTTTTAAAAAAGAATTTAATTATTCCGTAGCTCCCTCTAATACATAATTAAACCAAACCGAATCGAGTTTAAACTGAGCAGAGTCGATTTAGTCCAATTTTGTCAACTAATACAATAAATTATAAATAATCAAAAATCAAAAATAAATTTGAAATAAAAAAAAATTAGAGTGTGAAATTAAATATTAAAATTTCTCTATTATAATTCTGCATATTTAATAAAATAAAATAATATTAAATTGAAAAAAAAAATGTGGATAAGGTTTATTGTAATGTAATCAGAAGGTGACAAGACAACAAAATAATGGACAGGGAGGTGAGTTAAGGATAATGGTTTTAAATTCTGAGCACAAAATTTGATGCCTTACATCAATCAGTGCCCTCTTCTTGCAATGCGATAAAATAGAAAAACCACTAGAACCTTCCACCAAAATCCTCCAAATTCTTCTCTTAATTCATGTATATTTTCATTGCCATTTATTACAAACAACTAGACAACTTTGGCCATTTTTGTTCCGGTTTGTTATCGTCTTGACTAATAGAAAATTCGGTATTTGTTTTAAAACTCAAGAACCGACCAAAATTAATAGGAAAATTAACAAATCAATTGCTGTACTATAGAATCAATGACAAATCAATTATTTAATAATTTTTGCTAATAACTTAAACGCTTAACTATGATAAATAAACGGACCAAACATCGTCTTGAACTTTCTGAGAACTCGCATTGGAAAAGAGTAAATACCCATGGAAAAAACGGAAAGAATTCGTGATTTTAAAGACTTTCATTGGAAAATAATTAATATTCATGGAGAATAAGTTTGAGAAAATAGTTTATAAGTTGATTTTAAATTTTTTTTAGTTTTATAATTTAGAAGATTTTGTAAAAGAATGTTGATATATTAGATTTCAAATGATTTAGAATTGTTTTACATTGGAGAATCACAGTTTGTCTGTGTTGTCTGTATATAATGAATTTGTTTTTTGTCTACAGACTTTCCTCTGCAGGATGTCAAATTTCCTCTGCAAAAAGATAACTTTACGCAGAGGAAAGTGCAAAATGTCAAATTTCCTCTACAGAAAGACAACCTGTGCGGAAAGACGTATTTCCTCTATGCGAAACAACAATGCGACAACAATATTTTCAGCATCTATTTTTCATAGTTTAATGGTTAAGTTGTTAGCAAAAATATTTTATTAATTGACTTGTTATTGACCATAAAGTATAATAGTTGATTTGTTAATTTTCCAAATTAATATAACGTAATCTATGGAGGAAAGGCATACTAAATGTAATGAGGTTTTGAAATTTTGACTTACTTTCCAAAACATGTAGTTTATGCTCGAGTTTAACCTATAATAATATATTTCTAAAAATTAACTAACTAAGATGAGGAGGTGTTCATATTCTTGAGCACATTTTCTTCTTATGTTATCCTTGAGCATGTTATAGAGCCATGGGAGAACTTAAAGTGAAAAGGGGTTTAGATTATGAAGAGAGAGTGTGTAAGAGAGAGAGAGGGAGAGGGAGAGGCTCTCACTCGTCACCCATATTGTGGGTGATAATTGTACTATCACACATGAAGTACACATTATAATTGTAACAGATTTCTTAACACCATAATTTTATTTGTTAATAGATCAAGCTTCAAATTTTAATACGTCAAAAAATAATTTAGAATATAAATTGTCTATATCTCTCAAGTGCATGAACGATAATAAATGTTCTGAATACAAAATCGATGAATGACAATAGAACTTATGAAGAACATAGTTTGGATGCAAATATGTGGAATATATTGCACACAATACACCCAATTTGATGTATAATATATGCTTTTTATATTTTATATCTTTTTCACATGTACTCTACAGTAAGTAAATTTAAATATTTGATGTTTATAGTAAACATATAAGGAGAATGATAGATTGGGTATTGCAGAAAATCGTATTAAAGAAGTGATTAACCGTAATCATGAATAATTAATATAAAAAGCAATTATCACAACTGTTCAGCACATCATTATCATTTGAATTAATTATTTAAACCCTTGAACTTGAAAGCGACATTTAACGGTTGTTAACTGTCCTAGACTTTTAGTGATTAGTGTTAAAGAAAAGTTAATTAAAAAATTGGATGGCATTCTTGCAATTTATTATTATTATTAGGCACGTTAACAAAATAACTATTATACTATAAAATCAATAACAAGTCAATCACTGAATAATTTTTGCTAAAAACTTAAACACTGAATTATGAAAAATAAACGGAGCAAAATCTTTGTTACGTTTTTCGTTAAAAAATATTGTCGTTCCTCTGCGGAACGTAGGCTTTCCACTACAGAAAGTGAGTATTTGAAATAGGATTCAGGAAAGATGACTTTTCGCAAAGAAAAACTACTTTTCGCTGCGAAAAGATAGCGTTCCGCAGAAGAAAGTTGACTTTCCTCTATAGAAATATAACTTTCCGCTGCTGAAAGACAATGTTTCGCAAATAAAAGTTAACTTTTCTCTACAGAGGAAAGACAACTTTCTGTTGCGAAAAGACAATATCCCACAAAGGAAAGTTGTCCTTCCGCAGAGAAAGTTGACTTTGTAGGAACGTATGCACTCCTTTTCCCAGCGAAAAGTAGTT